>WBMZ01011943.1:147500-477263 GCA_013400975.1 Atrichornis clamosus | reverse complement strand
AGTCACAAATTCCAGCTTATCCTTTCAATCTTGCTTTCCAGGCAAGATTTTATTGTTAGCTGAGAGTGTTACACTTGTGGTGCCCAACAACTCATCAGGAGCCAGGTGGTCTTGAGTGAGTTATTTTCACCGATTTGCAGGTGCTTGTGAGGGCAGGGTGAATGTCTTGGACTATCATGCCAGATAACGTGCAACAGATAAGCTTTATGGGGTAGGGAGGATATCCTGCTACAATGATGTTGTCCTTAAATAAAAGTATTTACAGGTTTTCTTTTTACTTGCCTGTTTTTAAGCAAAACTTTTCTAGAAGTTTCTAATTTAACAGCTAGCCACTCTGTGTAGAAATGTCAGAAAACCAGATTACGTTTGTAACTTTTATAGTCCCCCAACAACATTTAAAGAAGCATCATGAACAAAAGAACAGCTTATGGAACATTCTCAGGATGGGCTAACGCATCTACAATATGGTTTGCCTACATATTAAAAAAAAGGAACGAAAAAATTGTCTATTTTGTCTATCTATAATACACATTCCTATTTAAAAGAGGAATGAAACATCTCTTTTGGATTAAATTTGAATCCATCCACACTTGGGGTGCCATCAAATTGGCACTCATCAATTTTGCAAGTGACACCAAACTTGAGGGGGTGGGGATGTGGAGTGAACCAGGGCAGGGCTTCTGTTCAGAGGGACCTCATGAAGCTGGAGGAATGGACTGATAGGAATTTTATGAAATTTAACCAAGGCAAATGCAGAGGCCTGCAGCTGGGAAGGAAGACCCCCTTGAGACAATGCAGACAGGAGACTGACGAGCTGGGACACAACCCTGGGGCAAACACCTTGAGGCCCTTAGGAAGACCTGAACATGAACCAACATAGTTTCCTGGCAGCAGGAATGTCATCAGGATCTGAGGTTAATTCACTGCAGTAGAGCCGATATTTTGGGAAAAGTTATTATCCTCCTATACAAGAGACTTCTTAGCCCACAGTTGGGTATTGTGTGTAGTTTGAGTCTCACATTACAGGATTAACAGGAAAAATACTGGTAAACTCGAGAGAACCACCGAGACAATTGGGGTATGGAGCACATGGCCTGTGAGCAGAGACAGAGGGAACTGGGGTTGTGTAGCAGGAAAAGAGGTGTCTGGAAAGGGTCCTGACAGCAGCCTAACAATACATTTAGGGGGAGATTGAGCAGGAGACTGGACTTATGCCGAATTTATTTCCAGTAGGAGGACCAAAATATGAAACAAATTAATTTGTACAGTATGGTTTGTCTAATATAATACATAGAAAAATGATTATAAAATTGTACTGCGAATCTTTGATGAGTTTTAGGTAGATTTAGCATCTGGGAAGTGCTTGGTTTGTTAATAATTTGAAACAAATAATTTTCATTTCTAAGAAGTCAATAGCATTCCAAAAGGAGACTGAAAGAAGCCTTTACATAGATATAAAATTTTTTTTTTTTTGGAAGCTTTGAGCAGCCAATTGTTTTCCAGCATAACTATTGACACTTCCAAATAACTGAAAAAAAATTTAAACTAGCATAAAAAAACAGGTTTCCCATACTCACTGTGTTTTCATTTGATATTCTTGATGTTAATAAATTATTTCAATAGAATGTAATAATAGTAGAGTTCTGTATGACAGGAGCAAATTTTCATTTCAAGTAAGACCATCCATTATAATCAGAGACAGGGTACTTGAGCTGAAGATCACCACTCAGTTAAAATAAAAAATAATGAAAATGTCATCTTTAATAGAAAATGTCATATGAATACATGACAAGTGGTACATATTCAAAATGTTTTCTATAAGTCATGTATGTAATTTTAGATTTTAGAACTATCTAAAAAAAGCTCTTTGCTGCTTTTTAGTTGGCATGGGACACTACATCTCTACTTTTATTTTTATTTGAGGCATCAGAGTCCATAAAGCTACCTAACTGTATGTTTTATTTGACAGTAGACAACCACTGGAACAAATATGCACTAAACTCTCAAAGAGTATTATAAATTAAAGTGGGCAGACACAACATAAAGCTGTAATTGACTCTAAGGACTTCTGTAATGCAGAAAATTTAGAAAAGGGTTTGAGTTTTCTGTATCAATGTGTCCTTTGGACTAAATAGCAGAACCTTGGGGTCACTTGAAAAGCAACAATATAATAAAAAATAAAGATTCGTGACTCCATCATTAGATAAAGGCTTATAAATGAAAAATTGCTGTCTCAAACAAGAAGGCTAGCTTAGCACTTTGCAACTATGTGCTCAGTATTATGGAAACAGTGCACCTTAGGTTATAACAAGTTTATAGAGAAATGAAAAATAGTACAAATACCTAGTCATCATAAGCCTGTAATGAAGCAAAAAAGGGTCAACATTTTAATTTTAATTTTTTTGTTGATCATATTATGCTATCTGCTACTTATTTATTTCTTGTTATAAAAAAGAATATGAATTACTAAGAATCATAGCAATATTTTTTTTAATCTGGTTCATTTCCCAAATGCAAAAGTATTTTGTTCTTCATGACAGTGCCCACACTTGTTAGATCAAATACTGAGATTTTTCTCAAACACAATTTAGAAAATTATCACCTTCTTTTAACTTTAAAATGAAGATATGCTATATATGATTGGTGATTTAATTGATGATTAATTAGGTTTTCTAGGATTAAGTCTGTATATACACCATATATTCCAGCACCTGACGTTTTAATTCCAGAGATGCTTAATTAAAGCTTTCTACATAAATAAAACAATGAAGTTGATTTATAGGTCACAAAATGTCATAAAGTCTCATTGTAGACTATACAGGAAAAATAGAAGGGGATACATAGAGCTTAAAGAAAATGCTAGATTCTGGACAGAATGGTTCAGTAAACCCTGCAGTACAACAGAATTGCTTAAAATCATATCTAAAATGGATTGTAGAATGATGTGAGTAGGTACATAAAGCATGCTAGAGAAAAACAACATAAACCCCACAAATCTGCATTTTATTAAAAATTTTAGAGCATATTGACATGTTGAGGTTAGAAGAGGATAATTGGAGTTTGTGATTTGGCTTTTAAAAGTAATCTTTAGTAAAGGCTTTCTTACAGAAGATTGTTAAAGTAAAGAATGCCTACAAGAAGGAGTGAAGTTCCAGCATGAGTAGAGGTACAGCACAGCAGCAGAAGGTCAAACTGGTACTTGTAGACAAGAATAATCACAGTAGAGGCCAGGAAGTGCTCCCAGTCCTTGCATCTGGACCCTATCAGTTTGAAAGCATGCATCCCTACTTCCATCTAATCAAGTTCTGTTCAAATATTGTACACAGAGTTATGAACACTTTTAGTATATTTGCACGACTCCTCCATACTGATACTAGATGTTACAGGAGAATGACATAAGAGCTACAGCTGTTAGAGTTCTCTGATTTCTCTTGTTTAGCAAGAAAATTATAAAACATATTTTAGGTTAAAATGAGAGCAAAGAAAAACATAGCTGCAGACTGGCATGATTCAGACACGTAAGACCATTTCTGAGTTGCTTTAAAATGTAATCCAAGTTCAGGAAGAGACCTTCAACAAAGATGAGTTTAAATTTCAAGTGAATAATAAGAAATTAACAATTAAAAAAAAAGAGAAAATGGGTGATTAAACACTCAGTGCGGTTTTCCCCCTAATTTTGGAGTTTTCTCAGCTTTCTGTACTGAACTGACTTTGAAAACTACTTTTTAGAAAGAGGCTTGAAATTTAGTGTAAGGAACAAATGAAAAAAAATCCAACCAAACAAGTTCTACTTAATTGTGCCTAGATAGAGTAGCTCTAGGGTTTTGGTCTACTTTGCTTGCAGAGTTAGGTGGTTATATAATGGTTCAATTCACCCAACATGACAGAGCTCCATAGAAATGTGCAATTACATACTTATGATGATTTATGTTCTTATTTACAGATATAAATATCTGATTAAAAATATTATTTTGAAAGCATCATAGATACATGAATACAATATATGAAGTATAAAATAGAGACAGTCTGATATTTAACCTTGCAAAAATGTGGTACTAGGAAAGTTTCCTTAGTATTTCTACTAAGGCATGAAGAACATTTTTTATTTCAATTTTCTGCACAAAGCTCAAAAGTTATGCTAAACCTAGATATCACTTTAGAGAGTGCCACACTGAGAGCATAATCACCACTGTCAATCCTCTCAATATCTGATTTCTGTTTCCAAAGGTTTCTGAAAAATTGGCTCCCTTCTTTTGGCATGCTCTTGATTCTACATCCTCCAGTCTGTGGGCTTCTCTGAAAAACCTGGGGAGAATCCAGGAACACATGATTTTCACTGCAGCCAAGAGGGGAGAAAATAATTTTTTGACACAGGCATATTCATTCCTACCTTGCTTTATACAGGATGTTGTGTTTCGTGACCTTCCCTCTGCACCAGCAGTTCCACTTTCCTAACACAGATTTGGATAACACAAATCTTGGGCTTACAAATCTTGGGTCAGGTTATTTAGGAACATATTGACAATTCTGCTATCTAACAGCAAGGTCAAATCAAGGTGGTATTCACAACAAACATAATACTCCAGCCATCCTGGGTATCAGAGGCAAAGGGCAAGTAAATCAATGTTACCATATCCTCAGATACCAACACATAACTAATAATGCAGGTTTGAGTGATGGGATGGAAAATACTGAAAACTGCATGTCAGACTCCTAAAAAGTTTCCCACTTTAAACATTTACTGTCCTTAGGCATTACAATTTTTAACATGCATATCTTTATTCTTGCCATATTTCCTTAGATTTCAAAAACTATTAGTGTGTGTTGTAATGCTTACAGCTAAAATCAAATAAAAATGCATCAACAAAACACAGTGTTGATCTTATAGCCTAACAGCTAGTGCACGGTCAATATGAAGTCAGAAATAAAATGGGTTTTGTACACGTTCTTTATGATCAAAGCCTCGTTAGTGCTATTTGACATATAAAAAAGAGAGTAAACTGCTAATAAATGTAAATACAAAATCCTTTAGCGTTTACGCTATTCTATTTTAGAGCTATAGTTTTGAACTATGATTTCGATCTGTCCCCATTCATTTCACCATAATTTTCCATTATATAGATTTTGTAAAATTTGCTATACATATAGCACCTTCTGTCCCCACTTCTAGCTCCTTAGAAAGTTTTTTCTTTTGTTTTATGTGACCAAGATATTGCTTATTTGCACTTGGGAGAAATCTCATCGATGTGTGTAAAAGTACAGCTCTGTCGTGCCCAAATAAAGGACAAGGGGCACTGAATACAAACTGAAATGCAATATATTCCATTTAAACATAAGAAAATCTTTATGGTCTGTATGATCAAGCATGGGTGTGGGAATGGACCAGAAGTTCCCTAGAGGTTCCTTCCATCTGATCGGTGATTTTGTAGTTCTTGGAGTGGTATCATTTACTGTGGGAGATAATGAAAGATACTGGGTTGTGCCACACCTTTCAGGATTCACCTATAGCTGCATAAATAGTATACACATTAATTAGCACATTAATCTGAAAATTGCTACATTTTTTTTAGGACCATTGAGGAAAGATCTTCTAATCAAAGAGCATCAACTTGTTTTAAATACAGCTGCTCATTTTAATTTGAATCGCTGTATACAGTGAGGAATTACCACAAATTAATTTATTTCAGCCATGTTCTTCTCTTTAACAAAAGAAATGTCACGAATTTCAGCTGGTCTTGGTAATTAAGAACCACAATGTATGATTTTAATTGTAACTTTAACATGTTTAAATACAATTAAAATTGTTTAATTTTCACATTTTTGTTCTACTGAAGAAGTGTATTTTTAGAAAATACAATAAAAAATAAATATTGTTTGGATTTTAAACTTGTCTTTAAACTTCTGCACTTTGTAATATCCACTTTTATTGATGTGGTGAACAGGAGAGATAGCCCTTGAATGTTATAGAGAACAATTTGTATCACCTGTGTCACAAGTGTGTTAATTGCAGTGTGTAAATAGGGTTGGCTCCAATGTCTAACTCCAAATTTTAACTAAGTCACTCCAAAAGAATAACTGACTCCAACATTTAACTGAACTTCTCCAAAAAAGATTTATAAATGTTAATATTTCCAGAGGATATGAAAGCTTGTATGGCCTGTGAAGTTCAGGTTAAACAGTATCCAAGTAGGCATGGACATGCCAGCCCTTACCAACCTTTAGAGAACAGTACAGAATGTTACATTATTAATGTCTGCATTTAAAGAGCAAAGCAGGCACACGCTTGATTTAGAAAACACCTTTTTTTTGGCATGTATAAGTACAGTATATCTTACCTGTTTTCTGTCTATATATTTTCATTTTTTTTGTAATGCTAGACATCTGCAAAAAAGGAGTTTTAATTTGCTGTACAGTTCTTCTCTAAAGCGACAATTCTCAATGTTATTGCAAGAGTTTCTCAAACAAATTATCTAAATAAAGGCTTATTTAATTAAATCACAAGGCTAAGAAAGAAGATCATAGAATCATAGAGTCATTGAGGTTGGAACAGACCTTTAAGATCATCTAGTACAACAATCAACCAGCACTGCCACTGTAACCCCTAAATCACTAAACCATCACCCAGAGGCAGATCCAGCTGCCTCCTAGACACCTCCAGACATGGTGACTCCACCTCTCTGGGCAGCCTATTCCAATGCCTGACCACCCCAACAGTGAAAAGTTTTTTTGTAATACCTAATCTGAATCTCTCCTGTCTCATCTTAAGGCTATTTCCTCTGGTCCTCTCACTGCAGACACAGAAGAAAGGACCAGCCCCACTTCACTACAATCTCCCTTCAGGTAGTAGTAGTGATGAAATCCTCCCAAGCCTCCTCAAGATCAAACAAACCCAACTCCCCCAGCCATTCCTCATAAGCCATGTTTTCTAGACTTTTCACGATCCTTCACTGGACATGCTCCAGTACCTCAATGTCCTTTTGTAAAGCAAGGGGCCAAAACCTGGATGCAGTACTTGAGGTGTGGCCTCACCAAAAGTGAGTATGGGAGGGTAAGATACCACTTAATTATATAATCTCACTTGTCTAACACAAGCAACACCATTTCACCTATTTTACCTACAATAGACCTCTTTTAACTAGATTTTGTTCAGTAAGTGCTACCTAAAATTCTCCAGTTTTTATCCAAATTTATAGTGATCCAGAATCCATCAATTCACACCAACTCCTGTTAAGTATCCTGTTAAGTTCTCTTCCTCCCACAACCCAGTTCCTTGCTTGAAATTTGCACTCAGCTAGATTCTGCTTACAGTTCTATCTCCTACTTATGTCTTTAAGTAAAGACCTGCTAACAATTTGCATGTATTCTCCATTGTATACACTGTAATTAAGGTACCTCTCAGCTTTCTGATGAATGAGACATGATTTGTCCTTTGGAAAAGTTTGTCTAGAGTGTAGAGTAATTTTCTTCAGTTCCTGAACTCTTCAACTTTCAAATACCCTCCTAAAAATCTGTGGTGTTTAGTACCTGCAATACTCCAGGTAGGGTTAGTGTTCTGTTGTGGAACCGGTGGCTATTGCACAGAGAGTGGAAGGTTAAAGCCTTTTTAAAACAACAGCTGTTGGAGTAAAATATAAAATCTGTACCTCAGAAACTTGATTTTCTATACATTAATATCTCCAGCTCTGAAGATTTGCCATCTGCATCTTTTAGCTTTGATTCCTACAGGATACATCTAGAACGTATTTCACAATAATTTTTCAATTTGGAAAATGTCTTTGATATATGTTCTTTAGTTTGCTTTGCTGCAAAATTTAGAATATTTTTTTCACTTGCATTTCAATGAATGTTCATCACGCAAGTGTCTGGAATAAGAAAATTTATGGTCACATATATATTGTTCTGTAACAGAATTAATTAACTTGACTTAAAAATTGGCCCATCACCTTTAGAATGAATTACCAGTCTCTCATCCAATAGAAGACTTGTGACACAATTCTGTAAACTTACTGCCTTGAAAATTCTCCCTACGCAGTGTAGTGCACCCTCATCTTTTCTTCGTAAACTGAGAAAGGAAGAAGAAAGAGTGGGATTTGCTATGAATAAATCCATACTCATCAGAGGAAATTTCTTTGGAGCATTTTTGACACAATATAGACCTAAGCTCATTGGCCTAGACAGGTCTTAAAATGTTACCAAAGGCACTTCCTTGCTTTCACGGACCAAAGAGGAAAACTAGGGAATTTTGTCCCACCAGTCTGCAGTCCAATTTGTGAACACTGTATTGGGTCTGTCTGAATCATGTGAGGAAATGCTATTTATGACTGTACATTATAGTTTTTGTGGGCTTGGAATATAAAATAGGTTCTAGAATGAAAAAAGAAATTAAAAGCTCAAACAATTACTTCTTTCTTATCCAGTATTCTCTTGTGATTTTCGTGTCAGGACATACAAAAGAGTGAGGTTTAAATGGTTTATCATTGGAGCAATAAATAATTTTTAAAAATCCAGGGGAAATTTCAGAACTAAACCTATCAGAAATGACACGGTAGCCACCAAAACTTAAGTATTTAAAGAATTTGGTCTTAATGAAGAATTTGGGCTTGTATTGCTAAGGTACATAACGCTATGGAAGAGAGACAGCATTTGTTGTTAAAACTGCCAACAGACTCAGCATTTAACCTTAGGTATCTGTGGAAATATTAATGTATTTACACATAATGTGAAGGAGGGTCTTATTTCTGTAATAGTCACAATGATCATCTTGAGTATCAACATTTCACCAGTGCCATTCTGCCATGCTAAAATGTCCCTAGCCCTCAGGCCCTTGTAATTTCTTTGTTTCCATATTGCAATCATGTGTTGCATTTTTTAATGTAATTTTTTTAAAATTGTATTTATTTTCTAATATTTCAGATGTGTTGTATTTTTCATATGTGTAGTATAATCTTATTTTATTGCAGGAACTGTGTGGTTTCCTTGATGTTTAGCACTACACAACATATATATTGAAAAAGAATAAAGTAGAGTCTAAATGGAGTGACTAGTGATTCTGTTGCTTGTGGAAAATGGTTTAAAAGTATATTAAGAAAATTTTTTTCTGAACTGTTAGGAGTAAAAGTTTGAAAACTATTTTCAAACTTTTTATGTCTAAGTTAGATTATTAGATCTAGTGAGGTTCTATGTGAACAGAAGTAACAGTAGTTTTTTCAAGATCAAGATTCTGTCTTCACTTGAGTACAGGATGAAGCTCCTTTATTTTTGCATGTGCAATGGATACAGATAAAGGTGCTTCGATTTTTTGCTTTCTGCATCAAGAGCTTGATCCAAGGCCAGCTCAGTGGAAATGCTCCTATTGATTTCAGTGACTTTGGATCAGACTTTAATTCTGTTGTGACTGCATTGAAAACTAATATATTTATCTCTTTGGAATTGTGCTTATGTAGTTTCTTTTAAAGTGTTTTGTTTAATTCCTTTCCTGATGCAATTCAGGAAATTATTCAAATATTTCAACCTACTTCCTATTTAACATATTTTGTTATCAGTTGTCAAGATAATTAAATACTTGATATAAATTTAAGCACTTAATATGACAAAAATGTTGCTGATAAGAATAATGGAAGGAACAGAAAATCAGGGAAAAAAATTTACAAGGATAATTCAAACCATTTCATGTGTAAATAATGAGAATTTAATGAGGTTGATATCCAAAAAGGTTCTCACTTCTTACTGTATAAAGCATTCATTTTTCATACTAATTGTCTTCTTAGTAGCATTTTTAGGACATTGAAGAGAAAATGTCATGTGAATATAACTGGTTTTCATGGAACTTTTCCTCTGCTACTAGAAAAAGCAGTTCACCTATGGACTTCTGAAAAGAACATTTCATCAAGTGTCTGATCTGTCAAAAAAAAAAAATTCAAAGCTCAGGAGACTCATAGCCTATAAACAATAGGCTGGCTCTTTTATTTGAAAATCTGAAACTCTGAATTCTCATGGTATAGAACATGGCCTTAGGATAAGTTTTGTATAATACCAAGATCCAGAGTCATCAAAGAAATAACAGATAAGAAAGTGACATTATGGCATTGGTCCACATTATTTGGACATTATTTTTTCAGATAAAAATATCACAATTATTGGGAAAAATTAAAAGCTGATTATTATCGTGTTTCAAGTACATAGGTAGCACCGCCAGTGAAAGAATGGTTCCATCTGCCCTAGACATCTACATTTATTGAGATGGATTATCCCCTGGAGGTACTGGGCTCCCTCCATTTACTATAGAAAAGTCTCAATAGATAGATTAAATGGTCAGCTCTTAGAAAGAGAAAATTAGGTTAATTGAGACCCGCACTGGATATTGATTCAGATGTGTGATGTATTTCCTAATAACTTATTAAATAAGTCAAAAGAAAACAATTAGGTATACTTTGATAAGAGAAGCTGGTACTATATGTACCTCTTTGTGAAATATTTGTTTCAGGAGTTTATTATATTTCAACTTTGAATGTGTTTCTTTAATTTATATTAATTATACAAGATTTTTTCTTGTCAGCAAACTTTTAAAGCTTAGGGGGTGGGAAAGATGGGGAAAAAAATCTGAGAGCAACAAACATAACAGAAATTATAGTGAGGAAGAAATTACATGGTCTAAGATTTAAAAAAAAGGAGAAAGAAGATACTTTGTGAAACTGAAAAATAAATGGCAGGCTACTGATGCATAGCTCTGAGCAGCTATCTCAGTTACCTGTCTCTGCTGAAAAAAGTTTATTGCCAGCACATCACTGAAGACTGCGGTTGAGACTGCCCCAACTGGCACTACCAAAAGGGAGTTTGGTGTTCAAGCAAGAGCACAAGATTTGTTGAAAGGATTAAGGTAAATTAGGCAAGTGGAACAGAAAAAAAAGCAGACTTCAAATAATGATAGCTTTAAAGATCATGTAAATATTTTGGGTCTGGAGTGGGGAAAAAACCACAAAACCAACCATAAGAATTAAATTTTTTTATAACATTTTAAGAAGCATCAAAAATAATCTGAACATTATCATAAAAGACATGAAGCCCATTGCAATCAATATTTTTGTTTATGTCATCCAGAGACATTCACTGTTAATAAAAAATATCAACCAGGCTTATGCTGACAAATATGGAACTAAGTATTTATTAAAAAGTCTGGAAAACTATTGGTATGTGTCAGCCAACCATAATGTTTTCTATAAGTATTAAAGGTCTGAGTGGACCTGTGAAAAGTAAGAGGACTTTACAGGTAGTGAAGAAGAACAATCTAGCGTTGTGCTGCTACAAGAAAATTTTTACATATTGGCCATCAAAATATTTGAGAACAATATGGGCATAAAACAATATTATCACAAAATAATAGGAAGGCTTGGGTTGGAAGTGACCTTCAAGTTCCAACATCCCTGTTGTAGCCAGAATGCCTCCCACTAGATTGTGTTGTTTCAGGGCTACATCCAACCCAGCCTTGAACACTTCCAGGGATGGGTCATCTACAGCTTCTCTGGGTAATCTGTTCCAATGTCTCACCACCCTCAAAGGAAAAAATTTCTTCCTAATATCTAATCTAAATCTATTCTCCTTCAGCATAAAGCCTTTCCCCCTTGTCCTATCATTATATGCAGTTGAAGCCCGTCTTTCTCTTTTTTTTATAAGTTTTAAGTACAGGAAGGCTGCAATGAGGTCTTCCCAGAGCCTTCTGTTCTCCATGCTGAAATACACCAGATCTCAGTCTGTCTTCACAGAAGAGGTATTCCAGCCCTTGGATCATCTTAATGGCCTTTTGGACTTGGTTCAACACGTCCATATCTTTCTTGTAATGAGGACTCCAGACCTGGACACAGAACTCTTGGTGACATTTCACAAAGACAGGGTAGAGGAGGAGAATCACCTTCTTCAGCTTACTGGCCTTGCTTCTTGTGATGCAGCCCAGGATGCAGTCAGCCTACTAGGCTTAGAGTGCATGCTGTTGGCTCATGTTTTTAATTCATGAGAATCTCCAACTCCTTCTCCACAGGGCTGCTCTCAACAGCTTCTTATCCCAGTCTGTACTCATGTCTGGAATTGTCCCAGCCCAGATGCAGGACCTTGCATTTGCACTTGTTGAACTTCATGAGGTTCTTATAGGCTCTCAGATTGTTTGTGACTGTTTCTCAGACGTATTGTTGCCCAAGACATCTTGACATGGAAGGAAGTCAAGATTTTACTGTGTCCGCGTAACCTCAGTGCCCACAAAGACAGGTTTTGACCACATAAAACTTGTAAAATAGAAAAATGTTTTTATTGGGTTTGTGTGGCAAGGTTTGGATAGCCAGGGGTGTATGGGGGGGAACAGGTGTAGCTTCTCTGAAAAGCTGCTAGAAGCTGTCTCTGTGTCTGACAGAGCCAATGCCAGTTGGCTCCAAGAAGGATCTGCCTCTGGTCAAGGCCGAGTCCTTCAGCTGCAGGCCATGGTGCAGCCCATGCTAAGGCAGGCTATCCCTCTTCCATAGTGAAGCAGAGATCCACCTGCAACCTGTGGAGAACCCCATGTCAGAGCATGTGGCTGTGCCCAATGGAGGCTGTGACTCCATAGGAAGCCTGCACTGGAGAGAGTCCTGGGAGGATCTGTGGACCTGTGAAGAGAGGAGCCCACACTGAAATAGGTTTGCTGGCAGGACTTGTGATACCACAGAGAACCCACACTGGAGCAGGCTTTTCTTGAAGGACTGCAGCCTGTGGACGAGACCCGCTCTAGAGAAGTTCATGAAGAACTGTAGCCTATGGGAAGGATTCACACTGGAGAATTTTATGGAGGACTCTCTCCCATTGGCGGAATCCTGGGGCAGGTGAAAGAGTTGTCTCCCTGAGGAGGAAGCAGAGGCACAAACAACATGTGATGGACTGACCGTAACCCCCATTTCTTGTGTCTGCTGCACTGCTGGGGGGAAGGAGGTAAAGAATTGAGAATAAAGTTAAGTTTGGTAAGGAGGAGTGGGGGGCAAGTGTGTTTAAGATTTGCTTTTACTTCTCATTATCCTACTCTGATTTGATTTGCAACAAATTCAGTACATTTTCTCACATGGAGTCTGGTTTGTCTGTGATGGTAATTGGTGAGTGATCGCTCCATGGTCTTATCTCAACCCATGAACCTTTCATCATATTGTTTTCTCTCCTGCTGTCCATATGAAGAGGGGAGTGATAGAGCAGTTTTGGTTGGTATCTGGCATCTAGCAAGGGTCAAACCACCACAATGTTATTTAAAAAACAAAGGGATACTTGTAACTAAAGCAAACCAGAATTTAATCTCTTATTTGATAGAGGTCTTAATGACAGACAAATGAAGATGTTATATTGGTGAACATGAAAAAAAACCAAATCAAGAGCTGAGGGTTATGCAATAAAGAATTTTTGAAAAAAAGCTACACATCCCTTTTGGGAAGAAGTCCTGAATTACTCTTGAAAGTTGATTATAGGATGATAAATTTTTATTTTGTTGAAAATGAGGACACAGACACCATACCCTAAATGAACTCTGTCCTCTGACATAACTATACATATAAACACTCTCCAAATAGAATAGAATACATAATCTCTGAAGGCAATTTTAGAAACACATTCACAAAACAAAATGTGTCAATAACAGGTTGACACAGACACATTTTCCCATCTGTCACAGCAAACACTTATAAATATTGAATAATTAACACACAAACAAAAATTGGAACAATTTTATTTCAGGAAGCCCCAGCTTACCAGCTATATGTAGCTGCTTCTTTCTTTGTGCTCATGAGAACTCGCTCATCTCTTATATATATAAGGTGAGGGGAATTCTCCACCTCATCATATAAATTAGCTACTGAAGTTACAGAGCTCAGACATATGGCTAAACACCAATGTGGTTGATGCCAGATGTGATTATGTTAGGGATTCATTCCTCTGTCTTTAAATAATAGCTGAAGGAACTAATAGTAGCCTGGAGCTTTATGGAGAACAAACTACTCTGCTAATGCATAAGAAAGACCAAGAATGTAGTATGAAGCCATCAGGGGATCTACATCTATGGAAAAAGGCAACAAAAAAGACAAGGTAAGTTAAAGCATATTTTTGAGCCAAAAGGAGTTTTTAAACTGATATTTTTCTTTGTAGGTTGTGATAGCACAAGCCATTTAAACACTGAATTTCAGAAAGCAGCTTTATCTGTATGTGGCTTGCATGTATTGAGTATAAAATCACATCTGTTATACCCAAGGAAATGAAGAGTATTGACTAGCTAGAGTTCTGTGTGGGTGCACCTAGTATCTCCAGTACTGACTGGTTTAGTGTTTTTACAGTATATATTGACTTTATTTAAGGCTAGGAAGACTTTATTGTTTCCATTTCCTTCTTTTCAAACCTAGGAGAAAGAAGTAGCAATGCATGATGAGTGAACCAGAAATAATATAGAAATAGCATATTCTAAAACTACTGAGTTTTTATAAAATCTGTTTTCCTACTATTTACAGGCATTTGACAACTATTGACCACAATCAGATTGTAAATATCATTATTGTTAATGCTAATTAAACCATTAAAAATATGTTAAATATTTCTGCGATATACACCTGCAGAGTTTGTTTTGATTTTCCTGCTTCTCTTTTGACAGTCTACATAATTGACCTACTTTCCTTCTAGTATATAAACAGTTGATTTCACCTTTCTTAACTCATTTATATGGATCGATTTTCCAGACTTTGTAGCATCATATCATATGTAGCATCATTTCAGTACCCATGAAGTTTAAGCCTTTCCTAAGAAGTTAATCCTTTCCTCCAAAAAAAGGCAGCCCCTTTGCATGGTTTCTCTACTTTCAATTTGGGATGTGTTAATGTGCTGTTGCAAAGAGAGAAAGTGGGAGGAGGGAAGATTGAGGATAAAAAAAAGCTACTATTCAATCTTTACAAAAAATGGCAGATTTATAGTTGCTTTCAATTAATTGTCACTCATTTATATGCATATTTTATTCCATGCTGGATTACTTATACCTTTAATGTAGTATCAGACCTCCTAACTTCAGATTTGCTGGCTTTATGTGATCTAGAATTGCAATTACTACGTGTTGTCATCACCTTCAGTAAGCCCTAGAACTGTAGCTCTCTAAGTCAGAAGTGACCTTTATGATCAGTCAGTCTAATATCCTAGATAAGAAGGGCCATATGAAGTCAAATAGCAAGGCATATATCTATCTCAATAGCTCTTAATCCAAAGAAAATAACAATTAATGATCTGTTTTAACATGAGCTGAATATCTGAGTTACCTGGGACTCTCTACGTGTTTAATTATTGATTGCCTTTTCTTTGATTCATGATTCTTACACATAGTGTTCAACATCACTGAATTTATTGCTCTAATCTGTATATTGTTTATGCAGGCAACTGCTTTCTTTACTGTCAGATTCAACTGGGGATAAAGGAATGATTAAGCATAGAAAAATGAAGTGCTGTTGTGAGCCTTAGTTTTTGGAAGTTAATTCTGACTGCTAGGCAGGAGAACTGAGACTAACACCTCAATAATTGCATTCTCCAAATCCTGTCATCTCTTTACTGAAGACCTGAGGAGTAGGTAGAGAGCTGAAGCCCAAATGTGTGAATGAAGCAATGGTGTAAATAGGAGGGACATATATATGTTTGGAACTGGGGAATTTATCTGAAGAAGGAAATTGCACAGGAAACATGGCCTGAAACGTAATCATAATGGAGTCAGGTAAGGAAAATGAAAAGTGCTAATTCTAACATTTTGAATAAGAAGGAAGAAACTGGGATAAATCTAAGATGTGCAAAAGGACACCTGGCTCAAAGTCATACAACTGCTTTTGTCCTACCTGTGGGGAAGGGAACAGGGACAATTAAAGGATAGGGAAAAAGAAAGGATATAAGTGCTACTGCAATAATTATACAAGCAAATCTAGCATGTGAATGTTGAAATTCATGAGAGGTAAATATGTAAAGAGGGGAGGAAGAACATAAAAATAAGTCCAAAAAGCATGAAACTTGCTAACAGATTGAAGACTCTGATTTTTTTTTTTAATATCAAAACTCAAGAAAAATTTATCTTAAAATTCAAGAAGAAAACAAAATGGTCCAAACACTCTACCTCTAACAATCACATCACATGGAGAAAGTTAAGGAAATTATTATATGAAAAAGGCTGGCTTTTATGAATTGGAAGGTTTGCTTGAATGAGAACAGGAAAGGAAATTAGAGGGGCTGAAAAAGAATTTGAGGTATGAACAAAGAGTGCTCAAATTTGCTTGAATGAGAACAGGAAAGGAAATTAGAGGGGCTGAAAAAGAATTTGAGGTATGAACAAAGAGTGCTCAAATTTGCTTGAATGAGAACAGGAAAGGAAATTAGAGGGGCTGAAAAAGAATTTGAGGTATGAACAAAGAATGCTCAAATTAATCTGAGAAATCTTTCATATCAGTTATCACTCTCTGGCCCATGACTAGTAAAAAAGCTATAGAGATTTTAATGGCCTATTAAAATTAGATTTAGTAGGTGATTTTTGAAGAAAATCTCCAACTTTTTTTTCAGAGGTTGGACAAAAAAGCAGCTGGTGCTTTTATGAAAATATGCCACCCAGAGTGAAGCATTGTATTGTTTTCAGTATCTAGCCTTTATCATGGACGATGTACCAAATCCAGTCATCAATAATTCCCTTGTACAATAGTCCACTAGGAACCAGAAGTGGTTTGCACAGGACAGCTGAGACACTGTTATATGTGGCTTTTCTATTTTCCCACCCTGCTGTGTAAATTGATGTTCTTCCCTTGCAGTATTTAAGCAGATCAATGGAAAAGAAACATGAAGTATGTCAATAAATCTTTTGAGTTAATTATGGATAGGCATAAGTGTCTTTATGAACACTGGGGTTAGTGTTTAATTCCAAATTAAGACTTTACTAAGAAAAAAAATCTTCTTGCCTTGGTTAGCTATTTCTTCCTTCATTTTTGGCATGGAAGGGAAGTATTAGGAAAACAATCAGACATGGGGAATGCTGTACTGTTTAAAGATGAGAGATTTTCCTCTGTACTATGGCTTACATACCTGTTTTCTGTCAGTCCCTCTGTACCATATCTCCCATGACTTTGAGATAGAATCTAGCTCTTAGTCTTTTGGTAAGGTAAGGTTTTTTCACTAATCCTTGAGATCAGTATCTTTCTTTTTCTACAGTAGATAGAACTAGAAAAGATCTTGGGTTATCAAGTCCAGGCCCCTGCTATCATAGGGAATCACATCATCTAATCCCTTCCTTTAACTTATCTAGTTCCATTTTAGCTAGTGTTTTGCCACACTAATACTACTAGAAATATGTTCCAGAACCAGGTTACTATGCTTAAAACTTTCGGTTATTAGAAAGTAAACATATTTATTAATTATATGAATTCATAACAGCATGTTATTGAAGGTGGATAAAATTGGGTTAAATCTAGTACCCTTATGGCTTTCCCCATGAAGGAGAACGACATACATACAATATGCAGCATGGTATCTTAACAGGTCACAATACAATTAAAACTTCAGTGAGATATTATGATTAAGATTAGCTTTACAATCTCATTTTGAAAATCCATTTAATCTAGTTTTCTTGAAGGATATATTAGTCAGGGATTTCTTTGATTTATGTTCCATATACAATAGGCAGTGATGTGCTAGCTACTGGAGCTTCTTTTCAGGTATAGGCACCATTTCAAGAAGAAGGCTTATTTCAAGGTTCATTAGGAATATATTTTTGTTGTTGCAAGTTATTCAACACTCTTCTTTTTAAACATTAGCTGAGACTTTGGTTCAGCCAGTAAAATGTAACTTTTGAAGTTAGAAAAGCAAAAGGAAATCTTTAGTATAATCACTGATGCAGAGAAATATTAGCCCTATTCTGTTCTCTTCTCCCCAGGCTTTAGAGCTATTTATTTTTAACAATATCTAATGTTGAGTTCAGCTCGGAGAGTGGATGAAAAAAAGCAGATACTCAGTACATCATGGCAGGGTGAAAAAACCTATTTTAGTCAAAGGATGATGGCATAAGCCTGTGAAAGTCTGAGTTACTCTGTGACTCACACTGAAGAATGGACAAAAGCTGTGCTGAGTGCTTCACCAGTCATTTATCAGTGCTGTGGCATACAATCACTTTTTGATTACCCAGGTCGAGATTTCCTGAACAGGAAAGGCTATCACATTCAGAAATTTGTTCCATAAATGCTAATCAAAGCAAGACTCAGTACTTCTCAGTCAAAGTGTAATTTCTACCTATTTCAAAAAAACATACTTTGAAATGTGTCCACAAGAGGAGGAGAAGGGCAGGAAACCTTCAGAAATATTTTATTTTATATTTTTCTAAATCTCATGAAAGAATTAAAAACCTCAAATATTTTTCAAAAACTCTCATACCTTTCAGAACACAGGGATACAAAAAAACCCCTGTTGGTGCAATGCCTAATATATTTTAACGTGGTAAATCACTGAAGGGGTTAAGACTCCAAAGAGCTCAAATATATAGAGAATCTCAAAGCTGAAGTGACTTTTAGATAAGATATGTCTATTATTTCTAATTTTTATAATTCTCATTCAGTTCTTTTTGGAAACTAAACTGGAGCTATTCCTGCAGTATGCATTTTGGGGGGACTTTTCCATGCCCATTTTTTCATACATAACTTGATTTAGTCAGGTGTCTGCTGTAAGTATTATAATGGTCTTCCACATATAAAAAGAAGGTAATTTTTTAAACATTTGGTTTTATGAAAAAAATAACTTCAAAATTATATACTACAGTTCTAAAAAATATTTAATGCACTGATATGCACAAAAAATTATTATCTAGCGAGGGGAATGTTGCAAAGGACAGCACAGTTTTCACTTTCTAAGGCACATCACTCATTCAAGTAATGAAATGTTTAAAAGGCAATATTAGCAACTCCTTAAAAAAATTACTCTGTAGCTGTGCATTTGCTGAACCTATTCCTTAACCATTAAATGATACGACTAAAGTCTGAATAATTTGCTGAAAAATTCGCTGAAAAATTCTTAGTTTGGAGTAAGAGTAGTTAAAATGATATCACTATTATAACATATTAACAGAAACAAGCTCTACTAGTAAATACGTTAATGCAACAATGATTAAAACAGTCCTTTCTTTCAAAAAGGAACCTCTCTATTATCAGTGTTGCTGCATACACCATCACTGTATTGCTTGATGGATCTGTGTTCCGAAATTCCAGTTGTTTAACAACACTGGTGTGATCACTCCGACATATTTTCATCTTACTCATGAGTGCTATGTCCCTTTTTATCTGCATTGTGTGGTGTTCCTTTTTTTAGAGAGTTATGTGTATTTTTTCTTCAGGCTGCTAGAATGCTGATGAAATCAGAATATGTAACTATAACTAAGGTAGGACATGTACAATGTCTTATGATTTCATATTACATAAATGTTTCAGGCAATTAAATACTGTAGGCTTTTATTCATTTTTACAAACATCAAATATTAATTTTCTATAAATTCTAGTTTTCTATAATTATATGTATACCAAACTCTCAAATGCTTATCTCAAATCTTCTCATCTCGGGGATCTGATTTTTAAAAATGTTTTTTTCACTAACTTTTAAGACTTCAGAGATTCCACTAACGCTTGATTTTATAGACAACACCAATTCAACTGTCTTTGAATAATAGGTAATTTAATTAAAACTAGAAACAACATTTTTTCTGAAATCCTCATATTATCAAGATGAATCTCTTTTAGGATATAGTGAGTTTGCAAGGCCTGGTTTTTGGTAGTGAGGGGGCGTTACAGTGGTGGCTTCTGTGAGAAGCTGCCAGAAGCTTCCACCATCATGTCCAGCAGGGCCGATGTCTGGCTGGCTGCAAAGATGGACGTGCTACTGGCCAAGGCTGGGCCAATAAGCAATGGTGGTAACACCTCNGTAACGCCTCTGTGATAACAGATTTAAGAAGAAAATCAAAACAATACTGGTGGCGCAGTTTTAATTCCAGCCAGAGAAGAGGGGAAGAGTGAGAAGATGTGAGCAGAAAACAACCATGGAGACACCAAGGTCAGTGAAGGAGGAGGTGGAGGAGGTACTGTAGGAGGTGGAGCCGAGATTCCTCTGCGGCCCGTGGTGAAGGCCATGGTGAAGCAGCTGTGCCCCAGCAGCCCATGGAGGCCCACGGAGGCCCACGGGGGTGCAGAGATCCACCTGCAGCCTGTGGAGGGGCCCACACCAGAGCAGGTGGATATTTGGAAGGAGACTGCACCCCGTGGAGGAGTGACCCACGCCACAGCAGTGTGAGGGGTGCTGCTGCCCGTGGGATGGACTCACGGTGCAGCAGTTCACAGGGAGGACTGTTGCTGGTGAGATGGACTCACACTGGAGAAGGTCCTGGAGAACTGTCTCCCGTGGGAGGGACCCCACAGTGCAGCAGGGGTGAAAAGACTCCTCTCCTGAGCAGCGGAAGAAGCCACAGATGATGAATTGACACAAATGCCCAATCCCTGTCTCGCTGTGCTGCTGGGGTAGGAGGTAGAGCTGGGAGGAGGGAGTGGGGGGAGAGAAGGTGGTTTTTTTTTAAGGGCTCATTTTCCTTCTCTTTATCCTGCTCTGTTTCCTGTTCGAGTACTAAATTCACTTTCATACCTATAAGCTTGGGCCTGTTTTTGCCTGTGATCTCTCCTGGGTCCTTATCTCAACCCATGAGCCCTTTGAACTTTTTTTCTTTCCTCTGTCCAGTTGCAGGGGGAGTGAGGGGGTGGTGTCCATGGGTGTCTGGCACCCGGCCAGTGTCAAACCATGACATAGGCAAAAGCCATTAATAATCCCATGTTAAGATAATGCCCGTCACAAGGATACAAGCTTGAATTAATATGCAGTGGTAAGGTAAGTATTCAAAAAGAATCTGTTATTACCTTATAACCTACACAAGAAATTTGATGCATGGTAGAAACAAAAGAAATGGAGGAGGACAGAGAGAAGGACAACCAGACAGAAAGTAACTTGTGAAGACTAACTCAATCCTACTTCCCCTTCTGAAGTGTTAATAAGTAATGCTAAAATTAATTTCTTGCATCAGTTTTACAAATTACCATTGTGGTTGTTTCATTCACTTGTGGTACTTTGTCTACATCGCTTACATGGTAATCAAATAACCCACAATCAGTTGTTAGTCATCCTTATTGCACCACTGTGGCCTATTAGACCTTTGTCACCAAACATTGGACAGTGTTAGGATGTTATTTAATCACTAAGAAAAAGTTCATGCTGCTTATTTAATTGACAGCTTAAAGCATAAATTTTGTATAGCTAGCTGCTGCATATAAAAGGCCAAACTTATATTTCATTTCACACTATTGCCTTTGAATTTGTTGGCTTCCTTTGTTGTCCTTGGGGAACCACTTTGAATGCAAGAAACTACAGTTATAATAGTTAGGAATCAGTGGTTACAGGGAAGGTGATCAAACAGTAAATAAAATAACCATTTATAGCTGTTCTAGCAGTTTGCCTTTATGTGTGCTTGGAATTGCATCTCAATAAAGCACAAGCTAAGATTTAAAAACACACCATTTCAAAGGTAACATGCAAAACAACTTGACTCTTTTGCCAGATTCCACCCTGAGGGTAATGGTATGCTTCAAAATATCACTTGGCTAGGCTTTTATTTCTGGCAAAAAAAATATCTTCCACGAAATTTTTCTGTTCTGCAGCATAGCAGCACTAATTTATAATCTATGCTTCAGTAGCAAGAGGCTTTCTGTCTTTCCCTCTCCCATTTAACATTTATATTTACTTTATTCTATCCCCTCTTTTATTCTAGTTACTGTAGCAACCGCATTTTTTCAAAAACTATAAGAGAAATTGGAGCTAAACAAAGGACTGGAAAAGTAGAGCCTGAAGAAAAGTTTTACTGTGTCTGTTGATGACGTATAGGGTATAATAATACAATGCTGAGCTCATATGCTATATTTTCAACTTGGAGATCTCTTGGCAGCTTGCACAGAATGGAAAGAGACTGATTTGATTTCACAGATGGGAGGGAAGGGTGGAAGTGGAAATGAAAAAAATTGCATATAAGATGTATACAGGATCAGCACAAAAAGAAAGCAGGTCTCTTAATGACATTTTCATATGCTCTGGATCAAAATGTTTTTGCATGTTATCTTTGCAGTTTTCCTTAAAACATATCTGTTTCACACAGAATTCCCAACACTTCAGCAGGACAGTGGTAATTCACTAGCAAGGGTGAAAGATAGTATATAGGTAATCTGTCCATAAGGAATTGGAATTAGAACAGTAATTCAGTACACATAGACTACTAAACATCTTAATTTGGCAATTATTTTTGGTCCTTGTCAGTCTTGCTGGATTCAAAGGAGGAATGAAGCAGCTGATGACTTCTTTACATAGAGTCAATGTGTCATTCATTTCTTGAGTGTACCTTTGCTCCCTAACCACTGCATTGTCACACATGTTCACTCTTCATTGTCACATGCAATACCATCATCTATGATTTTTTATCAGGGTATTGTCATGAAAAATACAGCTCATCCTCAAGATCAAAGAAGTGATTGTGTGTAAAGTGCACATTACCTAATCTGCAGCAAGGAGAAATCTAGGGTCACGTAGATATTTGCCTCTTCAAGGAAACAGTAGAAGTAATTTATGCTCCTAAGCAGCATTTTCTTTCTTCTCAGCATAGCTCTTGCTGTTCCTCTTTTTTTTTCACCCTTGTTACAGTTTATTTTACTGCTATTGTATTGCTTGAAAGAGAACTAGTGCGCAATTTACACCAAAAGTAAAAGGAAATAGTAATTTGAGCTGTTTCAGTAGATTAATTACTTTTTCATAATCCACTTTATCTAACTAATTGTAACTCATCACTTATGAATTTGAAAATATTACAAATCCACTCATTCAGAATTATGAGCAGATTCAGGTTTTCTCACAATGCTTTTTCTGCGACTCCTGATCTGATTCCTGATAGAGAGAAGCAAGCTTCTATTATTGACATAATTATGTTTTCTTACCTGATTTTATTTGTCACCTTTTTCAAATCTAAGACATACTTTCTCCCTTATGTCTTTTTATTAACATTCTGCATAAAAGATATTCTTCATTACTGCAGATAGCAAAGAGTTATCTTCACACTACCTGAGTTGTCACCTGGGAATTTTAGTATGCTCTAGTTTAGAGATCCTGGGAAGCAGGTTGCGCAATTCTCATCTTCCCTTGTTTTTGTCTTTGGCAGTACATCTGCAAACTGAAAACTTTTTCTGTCCTTTTGTCTTGGATGCTTCTGGGCACTAGACTGAAAAAGCCATTTGTTTACAAGGCAGTGAGAATAGAAGCACATACCCATTCTGATAGATGATCTGGGTTACTCTTCGTACTTCCCTGTTGTTTTATTGATTCACTAAACAGAAAGACTAATTCAAGTTTATGTTCTGTATATTTGCTCTGGTCTCACCAGAATTCTTCACCCTCCCCCAAGATTAAACAAAATCATTTTGTCTATCTATCAGCACAGTGACAGTGAAGTAACCATTAAGTAATCAATTTTATTGCAAAACTAATTTTTGCTTTAAACAAACATCACCATATTTTGTTGACACAATTAAATGATTTGAGTGTTATGCCATATATCTAGCATGCGCCCTAGGGAGCAGGTAGAAGCTCCTGCAGAAATCATGACATACGTGCCTCTGCATTAAATTAAATATTTTCCCCTTAATCCTAACTCCAGCAGTTGCTAGACACTGTGGCTTACTGCGTATAACCTATATAATGAGACAGATTCAGGCAGTTCAATTCGAATGCTGAATAAGGCCCTTCTCTCCAAGGCCATTGAGTCTTGTTGCTGTCAAAATAGTCCTCTTCAAGCAAGTACATACATTTGATATTCAGGTTTTATAAAGACAAAAAACAGCACTGTGTTTTTTATTACTAGAGAGACAAAAAATAAAGAGGCTTGGTAAATGAAATTCAGGAAACCTCCTTAGAATTTGGTGCAAAAATCTTTTCTTTCTGCTAACACTATCCCAAAAGGAGTCAAATTAATCCTTTGTAAAAACTACAGAAGTTCTTACTAAGCCTAAAATTGGAGGTCACTATTCCTAACAGTTGATACAATGTCCCGGAAAAAGTAATTTACTGATTGTGCAAAAGAACAGAACTGTCTGAAGGTGGATGATAGCTAATTGACCCTTCGTATTAAGAGCAGACGTAATCTGTTTCAAGCTACATTTTATTTATCTCCTGTTCATTGCTTAGTAGGTTGCAAGGTTAAGGGCAACCCTTTCACGTTACCTGACAATGTGAGACAGCTTTTCCATATTTGAACAATAAAGTCCTGTTAAAAGGCCTAAAGGACCACCAATTAATATTCTCCAGTAAAAGTAATCTGAAAATATGATCTATAACTGAGAACAGAAAAAGTCAAAGCAGATCTCTGCTTGAAGCAATGTGCTGATTACTTGCTACTGCAATGCATGCTGTTGAACTGTATTACAAGTGTGGGAAGGGAAGGGGCTTTTGGTTGTGCTTGGGGTTCATGTATTAAAACAGATTAGTCTAAATTGGAAGAATTGTATAATTACGCTTTTTTTTTTTGAGCCAGGTAAAAATTAACTGTGGTACCAAAACTGAAATTGCTTGTGCTTGGAGTGTCAAATCCTCTCCCTGCTGTGTAGCCAAAGTAAACAAATTGTTCAACAGAGTTTGAGAATTAATTGAAAATACTTCTGTAGGCCACAGATTACCTGTAACACCAGCATATAGCTGCTGTGTTATATTTGTGGCATCTCCTGCAGCTGTTGTGACTTGTACCTCAGATACAAGAATTTTCCCAATATGCTTATATACAAAACTATCACAACCTTTTAGTCTTCCCATTCTGCTTTCACATACTAAGACATAAGGATAGCAAATTTACATCCACCAAGTCATCTCATGGATCTTGCTCTTGAAGTGTCCCACACATGGAATTCTACTACCTTGTTTCAAAGATTTCACTTCACATAAATTAATACCAAAAAATTATAACCAGATTTGGTTAGGGGGAAACTAAACATTCACTATTGCTGAACCTCAAGCTAGTTTATATGTTTTATACTAAAATGACACGTTCTTGCCTTAGATATAAAAAGCCCCATGCAAAGGAAATCACTTGCTTTACAATCAATTTTAAATGTATCCAGAACCTTGTTATGTTTGTGAGTATTTTGAATAAAATGGATATTTTTAAACTAAGTATTACCACAACCAATTTAGATCTGCGGTGTGGTTGTGTAAGTGTGAATTTTCAAACATGTCTCTGAATTTATAGAACATATTGTGAGATCTACTTCTCCTAATATGAATATTCACACTACTGTATGAAGTGGGATGGGATGAGCAGAGCTGGTTTTAAACATGTTTTATATGTATAACAACACCACAAAAGTCACGTTTTCACACATTCACTATGATATGAAGAGTACATATTTGTTAACTTCCCATTTTTGGTTCCAAATATTAGTTAGGATGGACAATTAATAATGATTTCCAAACTACTGCCAGCATTGGAGCTCTAATAGCAAGATACTTGCTCTTCCTGTGTATTACATAAGTGGAATTTGTTTTAAATGTTACAATATTTAAACTAGTAAATAAACCACTAAGTGCTAGTCCTGGCCTCATAAAATATGTGGTTAGATTCTACTGTGTTCTCTATGGGCATATTAATCCATTTCAATAATATACGAACTTCAGTCCAAGAACAGTGAATAGGCGTATAATGACATTATGGCCAAATTGAAAAATTCAAACAAAAAACCAATATACCTTCCCTGCTACAACCCCTTGTGTTTTCATCAGGACACAATGAGACACGTCGCTTTTGCAGACCATTCAGTATCAGCAGAGTAATGGGCAGGCAGTATGTACTGAAACTGGTGTACTGAATCCATGTCTGTTCCAAACAGGTACAGGATGATTCTTTAAAAAAGATCCACTTTCTATAGGAATTTCCAGCATTCAGGATCTAGGTCTCAATTATTCCCTTTTATTGGAAGTGAAAGACACAAACTCAGCCTCTTTCTTTCTCCTCCTTACTTTTTGTGATTAGTGAGTTTTGGGGGGTAAGTATTTAGACTAGATATTAGGAAAAATTTCTTCAGTGAAAGGGTGGTCAGGCATTGGAATAGGCTGCCCAAGGAAGTCGTGCAATCAAAATCCCTGGAAGTGTTTAAAAGGTGTGTGAGTGTGGCACTTGGTGTCAAACTTGCTGCTGGTGAATTCAATCCCACTGTCCATGTCACTGACAAAGATGTTAAATAGCATCAGTACCAATACCGACCCCTGAGAACACCTATCATCCCTGGTCTCCAATTGGACATTAAGACAACACTTTGAATGCAACCACCAAGCTAATTCCTTATTCACCAAGTGGTCCACCATCAAATCCACGTCTCTCCTCTCTTTTAGAGACAAGGATGCCACATGGAACAGTGTCAAGTTCTTTGCACAAGTCCAGAGAGATGGAGTCACCAAACATTTCAGGCATGATCTGCCCTAATAAAGACTTATTGACTGTCAACAATCAATGTCTTATTTTCCATGTGCCTTAGCACAGCTGCCAGGAAGAACTGCTTCATAATAGTACCAGGCACTGAGATGAGACTGACCAACCTGTAGTTTCACAGGTCTTCCTTATTTCCCTTTCGAAAAATGGATATTTCCCCTTTTCCAGTCAGTGGGAACTTCATTTGGCTGACACGACTTTTCAAGTAGGAAAGATAGTGACTTAGCCATTTTCTCTGTCAGTTCCCTCGGGACCTGCAGATGTATCTCATCAGGTCCCATCAACTTGAGCACTGTCAAATTTCTTAGATGTTCTCAAACATGATCTTCTACAGCAAATGTTTCTTCATTTTCCCAGTCCCTGCCTTTGGCTACTGCAACTTGGCTGGTGTGGCTGGAGCACTTGCTGGTGATGACCAATGCAAAAATTTGTTGAGTACCTCAGCGATTCCACATCCCAGGTAAACAGGTCTCCTGTTTCGTTCTGGAGAGGCAACGTTTTTCCTAGTCTTCTTTTTATCGCCAGTGTACCTACAGAAGCTTTCTTTCTTGACCTTGATGTCCCTAGTCAGGTTTAATTCTATCAGGGTGTTATCTTTCCTAACCTGACCCCTGGATGCTAGGACATTTTTTCTCTATTGCTTTCAGGTTACCTGTTGCTGTTCCCACCCTCTCTAAGTTTCCTTTTTGCTGCTTGAGTTTGTTCAGGATCTCCTTGCTCATTTATACAGGCCTCCTGATATTTTTGCTGGCTTCCTCTTTGTTGAGATGCATCACTCCTGAGTTTGGATGAGGTGATCCTTGAATATCAACCAGCTTTCTAGAACCCCTTTGTTCTCTCAGTTTTTCCAATGAATCAAGCAGATCCCAGAATAGGACAAAGTCTGCTCTCCTGGACTCCAAGGTTCCCTCCAGGACTTTGTTCCATGGCAGTTTATAAAGCAGTCAAAGTCTGCTCTCCTGGAGTCCAGTGGAGTGAGCTTGCTGTGCACCTCCTCAGTATCCAAAGGCCCCTGAACTCCACCCTTTCATGGTCACTGCAGCCAAGGCTGCCAACATAACAGTGCACATAAAAACTCTCAGGTGTTAAACTTTAACATGCCTTGTCAGTACTCCTTTACCTACTGTAAGGGTATGGATTAATAAACTAATTACCGATTTTGATTTTTTCAGCATTTTCTTCTTCTATTGCTACATGTAAATTTTGCTTAGCAAGTAAAAAAATAGCTACAGATAAACAGCCAGGCTCAGTCCAAACCAATAGATATGAACATAACAGATTCAGTTATGTTCCCCAAATCAGTTAAAATTTAGTTGTAACACAGAAAACGCTAGCTGGATTACAGCAAAAGAATAAACTCAAAAAATCCAAAAAAACCTTATGATAGATGAGCCAATCTTATATGTTAAAAATTTAAAAAAAAAATCAAAACTCCCCCATGTTTGAAATCAATAGTATGCTCTTTTTGCCCAAGCAACCATAAAATAAGCCTGTGCTTTGATCAAGATCATTAGGTATTATTCCCATTATAGTATATATTCCTGTAGGTGTTATAGGAAAAAGAACATACTTGTCTTTTTGGTTTTACTTTACTAATTCTACATTTAGGAGCCTGAATTTCCTATCCTGGCATCTGGCCAGTTAAGAGGTGTGTTTCATTTATCTGACTAATGTCTCATAGCAAATAGATCACACATCACAATTATGTTTTAGAGGCTGATTTTAAAATTATCACTGTAACAATACCGACTTTTTTTTCTTTTAATAAAATTGTACTGCATTTGACCATGATGGAGTTCCTTTTTTCATAGAAACACAGGGAATGTTCTAAGTTTGTGATGGAAAATGTTCATAACACAGGGGTGTTTTAGCGATTACTGAGCAGTTCTGTTCACTGTCCTGGACACATGAGAAAATTTGGGGTTCACAATAAGTGAGGAGAGGACATAACTAGGAGACCTGGCCCCGCCTGAACAGATATCCCATACCTTTTTATGTTGTGCTTATCAGTGTTAAAACTCAGGGAAGGAGAAAGGGGAGGTATTGGGGTTGATGGCATTCATCTTCCCCATTAATTGTTATGTGTGACAAAGCCCTGCTTTCCTGGGGATGGCTGAACTCCTGACTGCAGTTGGGAAGTAGTGAATGAATTCTTTATTTTATTTCCACACGCAGCTTTTGCTTCACCTATTAAACTGGCTTTATCTCTACACATGCATTCTCACTTGTACTTTCTGATTCTCTCCCCCATCCCACTGCAGAGGTGGGTGTGAGCAACTGTAGAGCTGAGCTGCCCACAACATAAGTCAACATACATATGATGGCTGCATGTTTCATAAGTGGAGTTATATTAGTTTATTTTCTTTTTATAGGTTAGATTCCACTGCACTTCCCATACAGAGCAAAACAAGGTCTGGTAAAGAGTAGTATATGTAAGAACATCATAGTCCTGCAGAAAAAGTCTGCTTAGCTACTTAATCCTTAGCTGTTTGATGGAGCACCAGATTTCAAGCACCATTGGGTAAAACTTATTCTTCCTTTAAGAGTCTATTAGTAGAGCTAATTGTGGTAAATCTTACCTTTTAGATGACTATATTTCTGTAACTAAACATATTAGGCTGTTTGGCTGGCTGTTTTGTATTAATTTAGCTCTATAAAGCAGACTTAATTTGATTTTTACAGTGCTTATTATTTCTGGAAAGATAAAGGATAGATCCTGTTTGTCACTTTTCTATCCTTTGTATTGTTTATTCTTTGCGTTTTCTTGGTAATAATTCAGTTCTGGCCAGTTTGAGACTCCGCAATTATTTCTTAGATTGTTGCAATAAGCACAAGAACCCCACCACCCACACACACATGAAATAAATGCACCCTTGTGTTTTAAATATTCAATGAGTATCAGTGAATGCATGATTTTATTGCCATTTTGTTTTGTCTTCCTTTTTATCCAAATCATAATAGTACAAAGAGAAGCAACAGCTAACTCAGGCAGATACTACTTAACCTAGGTCTTGGACACCATTACTTGAAGAACAGAAAAGATATTTGTAAGAGATAGTCACTACATTAATCTAGTATTGGGCAAATAATTTCATACAGGGAGCTGATATTATAAAACACTGAAGAAAAAACCCAAAAATCACATAAACTAAAAAACTGGGCTGAATTAATAAGCGAAGTAAACACCCACAAAAGGTTCTTCAATAATCTGAAAGAGTGGGAAGAATGCTTCTGTCATCTGGGGAATGACTGTATTAGAAAATGTTAGAATTACATTTTGAAATGAAAATTTAGGATTAAAGTAGGAAGAAGCATCTTCCAATGCAAAAAGTTTAACTGAGCTCTTAACTCTCACTTTTTAACACTGAAGCAGGATGGAGCAGTTTTGCAAAGGAATGAGAGAGGAACAACCATAAAACTAAGTATCAGAACCTTAAGAGTTATAGAGTCTGTCTTGATTTGCATAACATTGAATTAAAAATTATGGGGACACAGTGTTTGTGGATTAGAGGAAACATTTTTTGTTCAGGAACTAATACTTATTCTGCAAACAGAATAAGGCTGGAGCCTTCTCGAGTTCTGGACTGCTTCATTCTGGAGGTACAGCTCAGTAGAACATTACAAGTGAACATGAAATAACTTGCAAAAAAACCCTATTCATTTAAGAATTTTTTTTCCATTCGATGAAAACCTGATGGACTTTTTTTTTGAATTTTGCTCTAAAACAGAGGAATAGATCTCATTTAAATCATTAAACCTGTTTACATTCCATATTGATTTGAGTTACTAGCAAGATTTTTTTTTTTTCCTGTTTGTTTTACAGGTTCTTTACTAGCCATTCATCTCCTGTTTATATCAAATGGTTACGAACTCAAATAAAATTCTTTTAAATCTATCATTCTTAAATTACTATTTCCTTACATTCCTAAAATTCAAAGTCAAACTTGAAGAGAGCTATACTTCCAAACACTGATTATTTTGGGGATGTTAGAAAGATGAGCAAAGAACAAATACCTTTTCAAACTATGCAATAAATAAATCAATAATTTCCAAATTTGACAACTAATATCAACCCTACTTCAAGTTCCCGGATAGTTTCTGTGTTCTTCACAGAAATTCTTCTTTCTCTTCATCACTGAACTAAATTCTGCTTTTATCCCAAATTGTTTAATTTTTCAACTATTAAAAGAGCTACTACTACTTTGCTGTCTTTCCACCTCCTCCCTGACAATTTCACTAAACATTAGTCAACATTGCATGTTCTGTGATGTGCCACAGGTGTTATGTTTTGGGTTTTGTGGTGAAACTCACTTGAGCTGTGTAAGTTGGCACGCTGATCCATAGGTATTTGAGATACTCACATTCCAGTTGATTAAATAGTCCTATCAGTTTTTCAAAGTGTCAGTCATCATCCCTTTGATTTTGCTCCCCATTCTTAAGAACAGAAATAACCAAAACTTACTGTCTTTGCTGAGGATGTTCACTCACTGGCAGCAACACCACCCATGTTTGTTCAGCATTTGCCTTGACAGCACACCTTATGTTGCTGTGTTTGATAGTTCTGCAGATAGTTCTAACTGTCATACAGCAGCAGAAGGGCCTCTTGGAACTCTGCCTTTTCCTAGTGACATATAATTTAGCATTTCATAAAATCTGATCTTCAGTATTACTCCAGTTAATATGTTTAATGTTACTCCTGCTTTGAACAGGTTGTTGAATGTGATAATATCCTGAGGTCCATCCCAATCTGCATGGTTGAAAGTTTAGAGCAATTGTGAAATCAGGATCAGAAAGGCCTCATTCTCTATTTGCAAATATTTAGAAGCTACTGAAGCATGCTAGACATAGATCCAAAACTACTTACATTTTAATTATTTTTAATATATGTTGTGATACTCCTTGGATAATTCATGCTTGCAAAAAATTAAAGAGAATCACATATTACTGTCAATCTGTGTGTTTTACTGCTGTTCAAAACAAAGTCATGTAATTCCTGATTCTATTTCTTATCCTGATTTTTCCTTTGATTACAAGGGAAAAGATTTCATTTTTGTTGCTGAAAAAGACATCAGGATCAGACTCATTATTATTTGTAGAGCACAGTGACATACAAGAAGAGAAATATTAATCCTTAGCCTTGATGTGACTGAAATTCTTTTTTGGATTAAGTGAAAATTTTATGGGAACCATTTGATAACCTATATTTGTCACAGAACACCATGAATTTTTAACAAGAATATCAACAGAGGTTACTTCTGAAGATATTATGGCCAACTCACCCATGTACTGTAGAATATGTTAATAACAAGGAAGTGAACAGTATCACTACCTTACAGGGGCACATTTTTTGCAAGAATGAGAGACCAGAGTTCATATTCTTAAAGACTAATAACTGGGCAAGATCAGTGTTAGCTTAAATCCCACTGTTGCTCCTCAGAAAAGAAACAAACAGTAAAACTGGTATCAGTATGAAGTCATCAGTTTAGTGGAGGAGTTTAGAGTGGTTTATTCCTGTCTATTGGTATGGGAAAGTGATGGACTCCTCACTGCCTCTCCCTAAACATTCATTTCAAATATTTTTTTCTGGTTCACGTATTACAATATCCTATATAAGAAGGACACAATTTCTTGTCCTTCCATGGTACATCAGGTCATAAAAGACAAAATAAATACCCTCTCCACAGCGTGAGTTGCCCTTTTCAGGATCTCCCAAGGATTAAGTTTTTGCATGTCATGGAATGGAAGGATTAACAAAAAATTTCTTATAGCAATCTTATAGAGGGCTTCAGGTTTCCAAAAGTGTTCCAGGGGATGTTTATCATCTCAGAGAATTTCCTCTCATTAGACACAACCCCTCAGCAAACTCTTCCTGTGGTGAAGACTATTTTTCAAACGTCAGGGTAGGGACAATTTTTCTCATTCCCTCCCTCAGGGAATTTACTGCTCATGAAAGTGCTGGCTCAACAGTCCTGAGGTTGAAGTTGTTATCCACAACATTAATGAATAATGCAACATAGCCTCTAAAACTGTTTCTGTGAAATGAATGGGGTTATTTGGGTCATACCAGAACTGCTAAGCAAATTATACTTTTTATAGGAAATGTTCGTTCTACAGTGAATGCTACTAGCTGGTATAGAAGGAAAATATATATGTGTAAAAAAATTCACATGTATATATCTCTAAGAACAACTTTATCTCAGTATGTTTTGGAAAATACATTGCAAGATAGTTGCTGAATTTGTGGCTATTTTTGAAAGTCAGATTGTTATTAACAGTATTGAGATAAGGAGCAGTAGAGGGTTGGTATGGATGCTATCTAGAGTGGAACAACAGAAATGTTTTCTGCTGTAATGCAAACACATTATGCAGATACAAACTCAAAACAAAAAATTGGCACAGTTACTATACTGTAATGTAGCAATGTATGTGTATTTCTAGACTAAAAGTAGTTATTCCTAAAAGTTTTTTTGGTAAGCAACTCAGGAGAATCCAGTTCAGTTTTCTTTATGATAAGATAAATAAAAACATATTTACATGGTTAAAAATAAAACGATGAATGGTAACTTTGGTGATGTAGAAAATATTGTATTTTTGTCTAATGCCAATTATGTTATAGTAAAAATTTATATTCCTTGCTTTTCAAACATTCTGAAATCAAAATACAAATCTCACCTTAACTAAAATTTAAGTATACTAATTATGCTGTTTTTCTCCAGCACAACTGAAAGCATGTGGCTTATTGTTTACAGTTATGGTCCCAATCAGTTTTGACAAAATTAGAGGTTTTTAATGAAAGATACCATTCCCTTTTCTCATTTTGGTAAAAATGCATGCATGACATATGCAAGAATATCTTTATTGATAAGAAGAGAAATGTAAATATCAGTAGTTTTAGATAAAAGGACGTAAAAGCTAAGTAATAGTAATTTATCTCCTATAGGAAAATCCACATTTATTGAGTTTGAAATTTCCCAGACAAAATCCTGAAGGGGATAAAGGGGGTGAGTGGGGAGAGAAATGATAACCTGATTTCAAAGTAAGAAAAAATATTTTTACCTTCAAGATAAATATCAGGAAAAAAATAATTAAGAATCAGTATTTTGGAAAAATAAGGAAAAAAAAGAATTTAATTTGTTTTATACAATTCATTGGAAAATCTCTTCAGAAATGTCCTGTCTCCTGCTCTTCTTTGAAGAAGAAAAGCAAGAGAAACTCACATACTACTCTCCTCATTGACCTCTATATGACATTATCTAACCAACAGTCTTCAAGTGTCATAGATAACTTTAAGGATAGGAAACATGTTCAGTTTTAGCTAATAATAATAATAATCAGAAAATCAGTTCAAATACAGATCAGGGTGACTATGACCCCCTTCTTAGATTTGTATTCTTTACACAGCAAGTGGCGCTTGAAACTCACTGATATTTATATCTAGTAGGCACATGACAGCTTCTCAGATCTCCCAATATTGACTAGTATTTTAAGATACAAAAGATGCTGTCCAGAAAAATAATCTCATCCCACATCAGGTATTACGGTTGTGTGAGACATACATACTTGGGATTTCAATCTTTGTTCTACAGTTCTGTTAACTATTTCATGCTCCCTCACTTAACTACCCAGAGAAGATAAATAAGTTTCATTTAACTGTAACACAGTTCTGCTCCACTCAGCCTTCTGACACTCAGAAGGCAGTTCTTAGCAAGCTGGTGCCTCAGCTTTAAAGACAATCTACCTTTTCCCTGTGCATTACTAAGACTGAAAGGTAACACCTTAAACTGGCCTAAATATATTTTTTCTCTGTTTGCCATAAAGTCTCACTCGGTCTTTATAACCTTTACACTTCCTTTTAACAAGGCCTTGAATGAACAGCAGCTCTCCATCCATCCATTCCCCTTCCTCCTGAATATCAAGGATTACTTAGGAAACAGTACTGCAGGAGAAGCATAGACTAGCCATATCAAACTGCAGTGTAAATTAAGGCATCTGGACTCTCTAACAAGAAAAATATGGCTTATGTCCAGATATTATATTTTTTCCAAGTATTCTCTCCATTTAAAGCCAAAAACCAAACAAAATAATCTGATTAGCTCTTTCCAGAGTAACAGGACTGTTACAATGTCAATTGAAAAATATAACACTGAAGTCTTCATGGATATGAAACAATATACACTTGGACTAGAGGACTGCAAAGGCCAGGATCAGTAAGCATCAATGGGTATGGCGTGCCCATGGAACAGAATTGTACTTTAAGGAGGACAGATGCCAGGGTAAGTGCCCTACCTCTTCTTCAAATCACAGTCACAGTTTTACGTCTCTAACTCCCATTGACAAGCCTCAAATAGCAGAAAACAGACATTCAGACTCAACCACAGATATTTTCTGGTTACATCCCAGGATAAAGCCTGCCTTTTTTTGCCCATGGCAGGAGAATGTTCAGGTCCTTTCTAGCAACATGCTACTTAGCCATATCATAGCTATAGAAAACAGTTGTAGAGACTTTAGATCACTCTGATTTTAGGGCTGTTCATGGACCTGGAAAAATGTAATCCCTGGGAAACTCTGTAGCAATAAAAACAAGCTATAAGTCTATTTGAGCTGTTATTGATAGGTTCCCATACATCTTGAATAAAATACAGTTTCTAGTACATTAGCACCCCTTACCAAATGAAACTCATAGATCCAGACTTCTTGCTAAAGTCCCTTCCAAGTAACACAAGGGAGACAGGGACAGAATCCTTCTGGTGAGGAAAAATTTCTTGCACTTGAAATTGCAAAATGGAGAAGAAAGTTGATGGGGTCCAGTGTACATTACACACCTGGGGTTAACAGCCTGGGCTTAGGGGCAACTTAGAATAGGTATGACACCTTGAAAAGACCTCTTTGAGAAAGTTCTGCTAATTGAACCCAGTTTGCTCCTCACAAACAGGTCCACTAAAGATGACCCAGTATGGACCTCCCTTCCCTGTACACATGCACACGCAAACCTTTAAATCAGGAGACGTGGCTCTGCAAATAAGAAAAGTCATGACCCAAATGGTCATTGACTTCAGGGAAGAGCACGATATACAGGCTCTCTTCATTTGGGTTAGCTGTTGAAGGATGCTAGTAAATTAATAAAGTGCAACAAAACACGTTCTGCTAGCCAACCCTGTAGCAAACTACTTTGCACTCATGCCAGGAGATTGTCCTTTGTCATCTGTTTATGATGTCTATTGCCAAGAAAAATTCTGCAAGCTGCCTTTTCTAAGAGTGGTAACTGCCAGCCTTGACTGTAATTATGGGTTTTCCAGACAGCTGTGATAGTATTTAGGTGTTGGCACAATGAAATGAGCTGAAATGGGACATGGATTGAGAATAAGCTGGCATAAGGATGTCATGCACATGTGAGCTTCTTAACTACATAAAAATTTATATGGGTACTAAATTTGGTGCCTGATGGATTCTTATTTTGGATGAGGTTTGTACGATAAATCAGATATCAAAACTATGCCTAAAATCTTCCTGAACAGTCAAACATAGCTTGTCAATTCTATTTTAACTTGAGGACATTCTTTAGAAGTCTAAAAACATATACAGTGGAAGCTCACTAAAGATCTGATCTAATTACATCCTTGCAGTCTTTGAAGGTCACTAAATATTCCTACTGGGCAAAAGTGATGGTCATACTTAAAACTCTTAGGTTAGAGTAAAAAATTTAAGGTCTCATGTATTGAAATTTCTTTTTAACAGTTTTTATATCGTACACAACATGGACTGAAGCCAGCCATCATCCTGTATTCATATAGCTTCATCTCTTAAAAGGCAAAGAAGTGTGTGGCAAAACTTTTGATTAATTACGGATTATAAGGATATATCTGTCCTAAGAAAAGTATGGAGATCTAGGGAAAGCTAAACACCCATAATATGCCTACAGTAAATGTATCTTTTTCTATATTCCCCAAAATGAAAACTCAAGTAAAACAAAGATGCATCACAAATACCCCTTGCACTAAGCACATGACATTTAAATGAGTATGGTTTAGATAGGACAGACCACCATGGTCTATCCAATAAAGAAAAACAAGTGAAAATGCTGCACAAAAGTTAGTGAACTTGAAAACAGGACTATACAAAAGCTTATCACATAGCTGATTCTTGTAACAACGCATAATTTGACATCATTTCAATTTATTATCCATTTGACATATCTATTGTGTCCTTCTTTATTAAATTCTGCTCTACTCGGAACAATAGCTGCTTCTTTGACCTATAATGACATTTCAAAGGCTGAAGAATAATTATTGAAATAAAAGCCTCATAATGACTATCTAACACCTTCCCACGCAGAATCTTTTCTTGTGCAGAGAATGCTTCCACTGTTGGTGGTCTGCTTTTTAATTTTTTTGCTGTTTGTTTTTTTCCCCATTTTAAATGCATAGGCATGAAAATGAAACACAGTGCCACAAGTTCTATAACTGTATTGTAAGATATGCACACTAGTAGATTGAAGTTGCATGAAACTCTGTTACATTTTTACAGTCAAATAAATAGGTGAACGTCCAAGACAAAGTATTTAAAAAATACAAAGAAAAGGTTGAGGAGAAAAAAAAAAAGCTTTCTGTCTCCATTCTTTAATTACACACAATTGCATAGAATGTAAAAAACATGTTTTAAATCTCAACTGAATTACATTTATTATTCAGAGTTCCAGCCAGTAATAATTCAATATCAAGAGAAGTTTAACTTCAGTCAGTTTCAGATGAAATTATGGAAGACTATGGAGAAGCTAGCAGAGAATCACCACCAGATATCAATATTTCCCTTTGAAAAAATAGGCAAAATATTTCATAACATAAACCAACATAATCTGTATTTTGATAGTCATTAATTTGAAAATTGATAGTCATTAATCACTTGTAGTATTATGTGTCTTACTGAAACAATCTCTCACTCTCCTTTAAATCTTGAGATCAAATTCCACATATTTGAGGAGTTGATACCATACTTGTTTTTTCTCTGATTTTGTAGGTAACTTCCTAGGTCAAAGTTGTCCAAATTAAAGACTTTAGCGTCTATTACGAAAATGTCTTTTAAAGAGAAGTAAACTAAAAAGTATATTTATATATAGAAGTCATGACAGCAAAAGTAAGAAAACGTGACTCAAAAGTTCAATTATCCCAAGGAATATATAGGTTTAGAAAAATATATTTTACCAATAATTTTATTTCTTTGGATATTTCACTATTGCAATTGCCAAGTTTGCAAAATCCTGGTGCCCATATGCAAATGCTTAAAGAGTCTTGTTCTTCCTGGTCCCCCTGGATTTCAACAAATCATACAGGAGCTTCATAGGAATAAACTTTTAATCATTAACCAAATATTAACTCAAACTTTATCCTTTCATAAAAGCAGCACAGAAAGTTTAGTATTTTGATTTATTTCAGATATTCCCTGATTTGGAAGTTGTCTGGATAGAAATCTGATCTCTAAAGACAGATGAAAAGGGAAGAATGCCTACATGTGTGTCTCTGTGTGCTTAAACAGTAAGTGTGACTGTGAGGAGATCACCAAAAGAGGCAAAGGGAAATAATCTACTCCTACATGCACTAATCTATCTTGTTTAAAAACTACATTAAACACTACATTACATGTTCGCTGAATTCAAGTACTATATAGAGAAGGAAGATGCAGCATTTTCTTTTTAAAAAAAGTTTCCCAATTTGTTCTGTTTATTCTGGTGAAGTCAAATGTAAGGGTGAAACTGATCACAGTCTTCCACTCTCTAAGCAGGTTGGCCACTGAGAAGATAGTACAAGATCCTTTTGTTTTTCTCAAATGTGCATAAGGAAATAAAGAGAAGCATGATTCCAGCTAGATCTACATTAAATTATTAATAAAAGAGTGGTTATAGACTGATACACATTACCCAGAGCTGCAGCACTGCTTTTCAAAGCACTGCTGCTCCACAAAGCTTTTCAAAACTCTGTTGAAAAAGATGCGTTAAGTTTCTGGTCTAAATAAATAAAATATTGACAATTTCTGAGATATGGGTTTGCTATAGTTTTAAATTAGTCTGGTAGTTTTTCTTGGTTGACTTCGATTTCAAACATCTTTATGGTCACTAACTTACATTTTAATATGATGAACTTCATTAAAATATTTCCCTTTGGACAAGCAGAAGCAATTTATCATCTTCCAACCCACTTACACACCTTTTAATTCCATATGCAGCTGGGCATTCTATGAGCTCCACAGAGCACAGCCTCTCTCACTTGCCCAGGAGCATCATAAACTAATGCAACTGCCACCTTCATACATGCTTCTAATATTAAATAGACTCAAATTCATGCATTATGGAGTCCAAAGACATACTTAAAAAAAAATTGAACAAAGAATGCAGGACATGCCAGGAACATCCTACATATTTCTGTGTAGTTTGAAAAAATAAAGGAGTACACAGTACTGTACTGACAGTAAAATATGAATTGCATACATATTTGAGGAAATGGTTCCCAAGTTGTCCCTTTAGACTCAGGAATGACAGTGATGGTTACAGAGTGGTATTTTTCAACTCAATGTAAAATTGAGGAAGCAGAATCAAACTCAGTTTGCTCGCATGTTGAGAAGAAGGTAGAGTGTCCCACCCAACACCTCTGTTCTACAGATACTGTTTAAAATGCAAGTCTGTGTTTCCAGGTGAGGAGAGAGGATGCTACAATTGAAGAGTTATAGGCACTAGTGAAAACAGTAAATTCTGGAAACAAGTAGCTTAAGACAATAATAACCTAAAAATTGAAAGAAATTACTCTACACATCTCAATCTCTATTTTATAACTTTACAGACAATTTTGAATTCATTGTTATCCCATCGATAGTTTAAGTTATGTTACATCTATTCTCCTTTCCAAAATCTCCTGAATGATCATGAAATGTCAAACTGTTTCCAACTCTCATGAAATCAGCAATAAATTCCCATAAATTGTAGTGTCTCTTCAACCAGTATGATATATTTAGTTCATAACCTAAAGTATTAAGAGGGTTGAAATATGGATTTGCAGATTTTAAACACATCTACAACTCAGGAAAGGCAATCTATATCTGAACAGTAACAAATGTAATATTTTTATTGGGTAGAGAAGAAAGGATGATTCAACTGACTAAAGACTAATTACCTCGTCTCAGTAATATGCAAAATTAAGAATGTATTTTAAGGAGTAATAACTAGACATACACGGTAAGTTAGAAAACCATAGAAAATGTTGCATGGGTTTACTAACAATATGTAGTTAACAGCAAATTCATTTTTGAAATTAACTTTCTACACAAATGAAGCGTGATATAGTCCATTTGTGGAACTCAAGCCTCAGTTTTTATCATGTTTAATAAGGAATCAAAATAGGAAAGATGCTGGTTTAAAATGAAACTCTGAAATGTTCTGTACTGGCAAATAGTGACAGGAATATTGGCTTGGAAACAGGGTAATAATAATATGTTAGAGTTGTTTTGGATGCTTTTTTCTCACAAATGTAACTGTAATAGGCTAGAATGTCAAATTACTTGATGAAAAAAAATGTATCCTTTGCTTGGCCAATAAAAACAAGGTAGTATAGATGACACCTACATATCAATGATGTGTTCTCCTGAGACAGTGGAGAAAAGTAACAGGTTAGTAGTGGGCAGAATAACAGGCAGAACAAGTGGGTATAAGTTGGTTAGAAAGTAGAAGCTGTAGATGGAGAGGTTTATAAATATGCATTCAATATAGTGACACTTCTAATATCCATGGAAAGATCTCTATGGTGTTTAAAGCCACAAAATGAAATATTGAACTCTTCAAACTACTAAAAAGCAATTACTCAAGGTGTGTCTTAGAAAGCATCATTCAATTATTAGAAGAATTTGCAGTAATCTAATACCCAAATCAGAAAAAACAAGACAGCATCACATCATGGATCACTGAAATACCTGAGCCATTCTTTTTTTGCCAACAAATCCAGTTTAAGTGTCCAGTACATTGTATTAAAGGGCTATTTAACCTTTTGTTTATTCTGGGTTTAATTCCAATCTACATCCTACTGCACATTAGATTTGAAGAAATTTACTAGTAAAAAGAATAAATGAGAAAAGGAAATCTCTTTCAGGGGGAATTATCAGTCCATAACAAATTGTGAAATTCTCAATACTTATTGGGGTCATCATGATCATTGTTTCTGACCAGCAACTCAACAGCAAATTAGAATGAGTTTCTGCACCTAATCAAAATTAGAGATTAAGTTCATTTTGCAAGTCAAAATTGTTACTTTTTCTGAAGAGAATGATACGGGCCTGGATAACTTTTTGCATAATAGCTATCAATATGTTAACTGAATCCTACATAAATGTCTACTGATAGAATCATTCGCAAAAAGCCTAGATGCAATACCAGTGCAGCAAAGAGGCTTCTCACAATTCATTTTTGTTCTGAAATAAGTTTTATAACTGATGAGTGCCCTAGAGATAGCTGAAAATCACAGCAAATACCTTTTTTTTTTACTTGAATGGGTAAAATCCCCTTTAACCATATTTGATGCATGAATGCACTGACATTTTGTATTCTTTGGCTGTATTGACATACTTCTATATTCTTCATCTGCTTGATATAAGTGCCAGATGTGGCAAGTTTTTGAAGGTTTGCCAGATGAAGAATTGCTGAGAGAAATGGAGAAGCAGAATCATAGTCCATACCATGGTCTAATCCAGTGCCTGACCTTAGGAGAGGAAAGTAAGCTCATATTTTGAAAAAACATGTAGTAAAAACTGCAATACCCCATGCATTTTCAAGTCTGGTTAGATGTAGTAAAATAAACAATACAAAGAATGAGTTTATTACAAAGAGAAACAGCAAAATATATACCAGCTAAAGTGCTTTTCCGGTTATAGGTGAACAATAGTTTTGAAGAGAAGACAATTTTGCATGTAAATTTATAAGCACACATAAACCATGTTTCAATACCTTACCATAAGGATAATACAAAGTAGCCATTTATACAGAATATCACTTCAGTATCTTCAGCAAATTGAAAGAACGCATATGCACAATCTTGGTAGATATACAAATTGAATATCTGCTTTCAAAAGTTAAAGAATCACATATCACATACATCTAAGCACAGCCTTTTTCATTTAAAAGTTGATGAAATGTATCTGCCACTGCAATGCTTTTGTTTAGACAGATGTGTAAAGGTGAAAAAAAATTCATTCAAAGTTGAAAGGAGGAGTCAAGTGTACTTTAACAGTAAATTTGCTATGTTGAAGGGATGAGACTAATACAAGTTCATATCTACATACCAAAGATGCATCTCAATTCCATGTACAGATCTGCAAAAATGGAATCAACAACAAAAAATTTTACACTACACTGAGAAATCTGGAATATTCTAATTAATTTGGAAAGTTGAGTAATTACTTGCCAGATCTCCATATCTTAAGTATTATTGCACTTAATCTTCACCTTTTTTACTCCTCTCATTAGGAAAGGCTATTGAAATCCTTTGAAACAAAACAGTTGCCTTCCATCCTTTCTGTTAACCTACTTATTTTCCTTTATAATTGGTCAATGTAAGTTCACATTACTGGGGAGGGTTACAGTAGTGAAGAAACACTGCCATTGAGATGTATCCTTTTTGCTTAAGGGCTTGGTACAAAGTCCTTACATAGGTGAAAAGAAAAGAGTTGCAAGTGATACACAATTATCACCACAGTCTCAGAGTCAGATAGGTCTGTCACACATCTGATGCTCAACAAATTGCAAAAACATAAAAAGTGGGTGAAACAGCTAACCTTTACTTCAAACCATGTATTTTCTTTTTCAGCAAATCCAGACAAGATACACCAGTTTTCACAGAGGTTAAGGCCACAGAAGGTATTTAAATCCCTGCAAATGAAGATCACATATGTTGCAGCTATTGAAATCAAACGACTACACAAGATTACATGAAGATAAAAAGATAAACAAAAAGGCAAACAAATGTTTTATTTAGGTGATCAACAGATTAGTTTATACTCCATTATCTGTTATCATAGAGTAAAATATTTTAGACACTAATGTATTAATTTTTAAACAGTTCTTTGTTTTATACAAAAGTGTTAATAAGAACACTACACATATTGAAGTAGATTAAAGTTTACTCAGAAGCCTGTAATTTTCATAAATACTGAAGGGTAATTTCTCTCTTAAGCTAATTTAGATGCAGGTTGAATACCATTTGGCAGTTAGGAAGCCCTATCTGGTACTTATTTCTGGTAGTGAAAAATTAGAGTAAATACAGAGAAAGTGTAACCAAGAATCCAGCCTCCAGAATATTTCTTCCATTCAACTGAATCTCGTAATATCAGAAGATGAGAAAATATTCCTGGGCCTTGTTAACATACAGGTAGTACAGTATCACCTTCTTGACAAATACTGCTTCAAAACAACATGCCAGGAAGGCTATTAGTAACATTGATTACAGTGAGTGCAAAAAAGCCTTGTACGTCTCTTCCAAATCCATTTTTCTTTAACATCCATTCATGTCTCTGAACTTTTGTGCTAAAGCTGAGAAAATAACCTAAGGAGGTATTATCTTTCCTATTACGATGTACAGTGCTTTTGTGGTCCTTCCAATTTTCTTCCTTTTGCTGTGGAAAAACAATTTTTTTGACCCATCTTAAAAGTTTTTCTTTTCTTTCCTGAAGAGTACTATGTAAGACCAAGATATTATCATTAATATTATTATTTTCTTTCTTTAACCTGGGTTGCTGTCTTCAGTTGGCAATGAAACTCAAAGCCATGGAAGTGCTCATTTCAATGCAGTCTATTTACACCTTAACCCTAACTCATCAGTTTCTAAAATTTATTTTTTGTACTGTAATACATCTGCAGATTGGTCAAAGTAACGGCATTTCATTGCTATCCTCTTTTGGAACATATCTGCAGAAAGATGGGTTGGGGGTGAAGCTTCCTTTCTCAAGTGTGGCAGTAGCAAACAATATACAGTGGCTTCTGAAAAGCTCATTTTCCTTTTAATCTACTGGTGTCACCTCTTTCCTCAGCTACATTTGAATTTTAAAATGGTAGAATAATCCAAAACTGACTTTTTTTCTCAGTTCAAACTTAGTTCCTACGTCATAAAGAGTTAAAAACCTCCTGGTTTGCCCCAGAGAGAAAATACTGGTTTTCAGGACAATAGTTATCTGACAGGATTTGGCTAGAGCACTTTGTCCTCTGTCCTATGGCTGCTTGCAGAGCCATAAGTTTAACCATCAGGATCACTTTGTCTTCGACTCCCTTCACCAGGCTGTCTCTTATCCCAGAATTATCATCAGTCCATTTATTGTTATTGACAAACACTATTATCATTTAAAGTTGTTTTCTTTTGTGCAGAACATTAAACACTGAGTCTGCTGTACTGTACTGACAAGCACTGAAATGAGCTGAATATATTCAAGGAACTTTAGAAGGCTTTCACAGGCACAGTCTTAACTGGAGATCAATCATGGCTTAAGACACCATTTCCCAAAACCCATTAGCCCTACCAGGACCCATATGTACTTCCAGAACATGACATTCCAGGCTGACAAGACCTCTCAGCAAAATCAGTATATTCACCCATACTTTTATACAGCAGTTCTATACTGTAATTGATTTCTTCTTCCCTAAAGACTGCCAAAGCCTGCCTCATCTGTTATAACTATGATATTTTCTGAAAGGTCACTCTCCCTTAAGCAATATGATAAATTATTTTTATTTCATTATTTGCCTTTTGCTCTCCCCCTCCTTAGAAAGCTATCTAAACCTGTAAGTCAGCATGGAGAGATGCAACCATTTCCTCAAGCCGCTGACTGAGCTGGGTATAGAATTGAAGCACAAACGTGGGTACTTCAGAGTGTTACTTGGAATTATTTTTCTTTACCCTCAAAGTTTCCCAAAGGAGAAGTGTACCAAGTTCAATTAAGCCTTTATCAAAGGGAACTGCCAAGGATGTAGTCAAGATTAATTAACACAAATGAGATATGGCAAGATTTACCCTTCGAACACCATACAGTGAAAAGCCAATGATCAAGTCCTTGCAGCCAATTCCCCTACCCTACAGAAAAGGCTTGCAGAGCCTGTTACTTAGATGACCCACTCATCTAAATCCTTGCCATACATACATCTGATACTGAAAGATAGAAGCTATCAATGGTTAAAGACTTCCATTGGGAGTTAGTGACTGTAACAGTGATTTATACATACACTTATGTAGATAATGAACATATATTGATACCAAGAAAAGTTAAAGACAGAAAATTAAACTTTACGGGATTTTTAAACTCTTGACCTTCTTCTGAACAAACACAGAGAAAACAATTTTCATCTTTTCTAACATTAGGAAGCAAGGTTGTTGAGAAATCAAGCTTTTCTTACTGCTTTAAAATAAGATAAAAATACATAGCACAGATTTCAGTGGTTTTCTAAACTTCTCCCTTTCTATTTCTGTATTTTTCCATCTTCTTCTTATCTTTCAAAATTAACTTTTTTTTTCTGAAAAAATTGTGAATGGAAGAGATTGCAGATTAGAAGTAAAAAGAAATTTAATAGGATTTTTTTTCAAACCATATGTAAAACCAGAAAAACCTACAGGGAAGCAAGTAGAATATCTAGTTATTCCACATTAAACCTGCCACACAAGAAGGAAATGAACAAAGGTCTCATGTGATAATTTGTGTTAAACACCAGCATATAGAATTCAGTACAGATATGAACTAATTTTTTTCATAATAAAAAGGATTACATTTTTTTCCATCACAGCAAATTTTATCCAGAACTTATGAGAAAAAAAATATATTATCAGGCTGAATGCGTTCATTAAAAAAAAACAGTTGAGAGCTACCAGCAAAATTTACAGCAATTGATAGCACCTTAAAACAGACTACACATTTTCATTGCATTTTTTTACATATGTACTTATAAAAAAATAAAAAACATCCTGAGAAGAAGGGGAGTTTAATTAAACTGACATTTCAGTACTCATTTAGTAATTTCCAATACATAATACCTGTAAGTAAAACATAGCTTTGTCAGCAGCAATACACGCAAGCTACAGGTTCATAATAATAGCCCCGAAGTATCAGAGAAGCAAGTCAGAGAAACAAGTAAAGGTGACAGAGAAATATGATTTCCAGTGTATATTTCTGACTTTTTGTTGCAGAGAAAAAATTGTGTATCCTCTCCCTAGTGTGAGGATTTGGAAGAGCAAAATCTCTGATATTCAATAGCTCCTACTTACTGTCAGGGTCTAAGCACCATATTGCTCCGCATGATCATACTGTCAAAGGCAAAATACAACTTAAATTGCAGTATGGGAAATGCTCTAAAACTAGCCATTGCTTACACATTATTTTAAACAACTATCCTTCTCTCTGCCTTCTCATGCTTTCCTAAGAGAGCTTCACAGGTTACCAAGATTTTAGTATGGGTGGTGTGAAAAGCTATTTGAAGATCAACATCACATTTAATTAAACCATTATAACCCTGCAGATTTATACTAACATTTTGTAATGTGTTAACATGAACAAGGCACATTGCAGAACAAAAAGGACAGGCAAGAGGTAGATTCAGATTTCTCCTAATCCTTATTTTAAGAAAAAGCACCCTTAACATTGACCAGCAAACCTCACAAACAAAATCACAAGACACTAGTAAACAAAGAAGGCTCAGTAGTATGAGCTGCAACCAGCCATTTTCAGTACCTGTGAAATGATACTTTAATTTTGTTCTCCCCAGGAACCTGCACTTCTCACAATTTTCACATTAGATGCAAAAGTAAATAGGCTTGAAAGTTAGGTTTTTATCCTGAATGGAATCAGGCATGGCCTCATGATCATCTGATATCTGACTCTTGATTAGCTGCACATTGGTTTTAATTATCCACCTGCTTTCAATTAAGTACCAGGAAATCCATCCTATTAACAGTACAGACTAATCACCCTTGCACATAAACAGGAGTCCTTTTTCTCTCAGGGTACATCTGAAGAATACAAATAGTTAAAATAATTTTTGAAGCTTATAACCATCTTGTTAACAGAAATAGCAAACCACATGTTTTAAAGTCTAAAGATAAATTGATATTATGCATTAAAAAAGTGCCACATTTTATTGTGATAGTATCTTAAAAGAAATTTGGTTTAGGAATCAAGAGAACATTTTGAAAACAGTATGCAGTTAGTATGTCATCATAGCCTAAAAATCAAAATCCTGACCCTGCCCTTCCCCAAGGTATGGATGTCTTTGTTCCATACACAGCTTTGGAAACATGCCCTGTATGACCATCAGATCAGCTTCTATAGCCAGCCCTGATAAATTGGCAAATGTGTAAACCGACACTGCACATCTACATGAAACATTTTAGAATCTAGAAATAAAATATTGAAGAATGATTTTAAACATTATATGGAAGCATAAAATACACTTTGTCATGGTTCTCATGACACTAAAATCTGTAGTATGGATGAATTTCACTTCACCATTATTTCCTTTATATATCTTCAATATTGTGCAGAAAGTAAAATAATAATGATAGTAATAATAATAGTAATAGTAATAATAATAATAATGATTCCAGACTGTTTAAAACAACAACAAAAGAAAATTTAAAGTGGCATTATATAGATGTGTGTATCTTTAACAAAAATAAACTATATGGAAAGAATAGTTGTGGTTCATTAGAACCATGTTCATGATAAAATTAATTCAAATTTAAATAACTAAATGAATTATTTTTTTTTAAATGCATTACACATTTGTATTTAAACAGGCAGTATAACTTTATGTTTTCAGTAAAAATAGAAGTAGAGTAAAAAAAATCCAGGACTAGTAAATGAAACAACATACATTACAAGCACACTGAACTGTGGAAAAGATGTCAGGTATTTACTGTTATGCTGGTCAAAATGCAAATTGCTATCAGACCGTGTATAAAATAGTCCTAGTCACTGAGACTCATGTGAAACCATTTTTAGAATTGTATCTCTTCTGGAAAATAACTTCAGAAGAAAAAGACGCCTTATTCATTTTCTACATCCTAAGAATGTTTACAGGACAGAGGAGAAGATGACGTATAGTAGGAAGGTATTGTACCTGATGGTTCTTATATACCGGATGTAAGAAAGCCTGCCATAAGATCTAATTATCAAGAATTGCTTTTTCTGCCCCAAAGCAATCATTTTGATGACAGCCTTCTATGCACTGTAAAGCAAAATGGGAAGCCTGTGCTATATAAACTGGCTCAGCGCTTCCTTTTACTTCCTCTGATATCAGTCTCCCCACCTCATTTATTTTCCACACATTAATGGTAGCAGTCACCTTGAGCTGTTGATGCAGAGTAATTTTCACAGAAACCTTGATCAGAAACCATAAATCAGCCTGATGTGCTTTTATGGTCTAATAACATTCTGCCTGCTCCTACAGGCCCTTATGTAAAACTGCATTGCGGAGAATTCCTTGGACTGCTTTTTTTCACATGCACTCCTGTATCTGAAAGACATAAAATACCTGCAACATAATAAGATTAAGATACTTTGTTTAAACCTGCACTCATGAAAACATTCAGGTATTAGTCTGTAAACATGAAAACATGCAGATAATAAAGCTGAAATTGTCTCTGCAGATTTTTCAGTGTTTGTTCCTTCCTATAATCGGTTAGAGAAACTAAGTATTCTTCCCCTGCTCTCCCAGATGCAGTGCATCAACAGGCAGAGCACACTGGAGCTGAATGCTTTGTCTAGATTAGAAAATGCTAACCTGTATAGCTGTATCAGCAAATCCACCCCTCGTGGGAGACTTCTGAAGGTGAATCTTGTCTATAAGATTCCATCCTCATCTCTAGACATGTTAAAGTTTTTAAGAGAAGAACTTAGAAAAGAGGGATTGATTTAATTGTTAAAATTGTAATTTTCTTCAGATGAAAGCCAGAATTATTACTTACCTTTAATAATGCTTTCCCATATGACATAAACAGATTATGTAAACCATAGGGGGTTTACAATACACCCCACAGGTTTTTTTCAGCACCTGGTTTGAGAAGGTGTAACCTGATTTAAAGAAATCCTTAGCATTCCTGGCATTTCAAACTGGATTTTCAACATTTCTCTCTCTCTCTTTTTTTGATTAATCTCTATGTACCTCTGGTCCTACCTCTATGGGAGAATAATTCCTCTCCCTGACCTTGCAAAAGTGATGTGGGAACACACACACACCTAATATAGTAATACTAATTACTTCTCAGTAACACAGGTTTGTATATATAATACAAATAAAAGCTCTGAAATGCACAGTTTAGTTAATGTGCATAATTTTTTACTAAGTGAATTTTTCACAATTTTTGCTTTTGTGTCACAAATGTTTTTAACCGAGGGATTTTTTTCTATTACTGATAATAGTGTAGTTATTTGGTTTTCTGACTTTCTACAGATTTTATGACCCTCCCCTGTCCAGAAGCATATGCAGCTGATAGCTGTAATCAGTGCACCAAGAAATATCCATGATTCACAGCATCTTTCATTTTAGGACTCACAGATAAATCCCCAGCACTTAGTAGAAAGTACCAGCTTGTAAAAGGCAACTTCATCATTTCAGGACCTGATATATTAGTATCTGAAGAGAAAACAGGGCATGAGATGAGTAACCTCTCATCTTTCTCTCGTACCTCTCAAGGTATGAACATAAGTGAAATCGGTTTTCTGTTTGCAGAAGGTTTTTGCTAGCTCTCTGATATGTGAAGAGTTTCAAGGGTAGCGAGGAAAGAGCAGTGGAAGAAAATGGAGTCAAGAAATATTCCTTTCAGATTTGCTGAATCATAGCTGTGGATAATACAGTGATAGCACAAAAAAATCATCATTCAGCCTTAAAATGGCATCACTGAGAATGTTCTTTTCCTAACCAAAGTAGCTGCATTTACCTGCCAAAAAGGTTCCACAAAGTTAAAATTGAAGAGAGAACTACTGAATTAAAATGAACAGAATGTCACTTAATACTAGAGTAGGAATGGTTACAAGACATAATTTTTTTTTTGGTAAGCTTCCATCACTTCAAAAAAAATTTAGTACATTGAAATGTGGTGGATACTACCCATTTTATCTTGAAGACACATCCTTCTTCCATTGGTACATGGTACATCAGTGTGAAAAAAAGGAGTTATCCAAGAAGAGGGACATTCTTACTTTGTATGTATGCCTTTTTTGTTTTACTGATGATTTAATAAAAATTATTATGCGATATTTCTATGGTCATTTCTATAAATATATGTGTTAAATCTGGCTTTTCATATATTCACCCACTCTGCTGACCATTATGTCAGCTTTTATTTTTGAAGTCAAAGGGAACTGGGGTACTGAGAGACCTTGCTGATACACAGAAATTTAAATGAGAGCAGGAATAATTTGTTTTGTACAATTAAGAAGGCTTTTCTTTTTTTTTGATTGGATACTAAGGCAATCAAACTCTAGGGTCTGCTAATTTATTGGATTGAAATGTGCTTAGACTGGGCACCAAGGATAATTTGATAAAATGTCTGTGATGCTGGGTTGTTTCGGCACGAAGGAATCTATTGCAAGGTGTTTGTGACCCTTGTGTTGATGCAGAGGCAAATGATGCAGGTACAATTTGAAACATAGATAAGATACACCCAAATGTATTGTGGGCTATAACTGGATCTGCAAAAGATGTGCTTTGAGGTAAAAATGTTTTTCAAAACTTTTATTTCAAGTAACTATATACTATAATTTTATCCATTGGACGTAACTTTTTTTGTAAGCCAGGAAAATTGTGAGTGTAAATACATCAAGAAATGCTTAGGGTTTTCAAATTCTTTATTATTAGCAACCATTTTTTCAATAACTCTTGTATTTAACTCTTGAATTCAGCTGAAAGAAATGCATATCTATTTTATATAACTACCACAGGACTGCCCAAACCGGGACCTGCCAAAATCAGAAAGAATCAACAGGGTTTATATAATTTTAATTTTGCCTAATTTATGACAGTGATTTCCGTTTATTTTTTTTCAACAATATTATAACAGAAGGAATTTTATGCTATTAACTGTGTGCACACATATTTTATATAAATTTTTCAAATATTTTTCTATAGCAGATATTATTATATGAAACAATAGAAAATGCCAAATATTTTGTCTTATTTTGTGTTATAATCCTTAATGAGTCTCTAGTAGTTTGCTTTCTCCACGAACTGTAATCTTGCTTGTTGTGATTGCTGTATCAGTCCTCAAAGCTTTTGTTTTTATTTTTACATTTAAGCTCCTATAATTTGCAATATTTAGTGTTCTGAAGCTGTGAAAATTCTTTCCTTGGTGATGGTCAATGCTTCACAGATGAGCTAACTTGTCAGGATTCCACACATGTAAAGGAGGCAGATATGAACAACACTTGCCAGAGTTCTGTCTGTTATATTATTTGGACTAAACATTCTCTTTTTTTCATTGTTTATGTACACGCCAAAGATCGTCTTTACAGAGGGTAGTGGTTTATCATATTAATATTTCCAGTTGCTCATGCCTGAAAATAACTGTTCAGATTATTTTGTATGTATTCCAAGAAACTGAGTAATTTCTAAGATCACATTTATTCTAATTACATATTTGGCAACCATTGCTGAGGACGAAGGCAGTGACATACTTCTCATTGCAGAGACATAAATCAAGCTGCCCCAGTACCTGACCTACTGAAAGGATGTTTTTCCTAGTTTTACTGAAGTGCTCCCCTATTTTGATATTAATTAAAAATACTGCTCTTTTCTTTGGGAAATTACTTGTTGAGAATTTGGTCCATTTTTTCCTTATAGCTCAAGAACTGGTTGGCAATTAGTTCTCAAGAATATCTTCACCATCTCTTCCACAGATGTGTCCCATGTAAATAATTCCCTTTTCCTATCACTAAAACCAGAATCACTTGTTTTATTGAGATATAGTAATACAGTAGTACAACACTGGGCTCTTAAACATATGTGGGTGGCTAATACAGATTTTTTAACTCCTGTGGATGGCACCAGAAGCACATGTGTTGAAAAGGGGCTATTAAGACTGCAAACAAGTTATATAATGCACACTTTAGAGATTTTGTGATAGGAATGTGAATAAAAGCCATTTTTAGAAAAAAAGTGTCAGTCTATCTACTAAGCAAGAGCTTGGCTGTCTTGCTGATGACACGTAACATTTGAAATTTGTTTTCTGGTTTCGGTTAATTTGTTCCTGAATAATAGAAAATCTAGCGGTATATCTAAAATACAGTTCTTTGGTCCTGATTTCTTCAGGATAAAAATCAGGCTGTTTATTTGGCTTTGCATCCTGGAAATAGCTTCCCAGGGATCTTATACTTGTTGTTTTGCTTCCAAGTCTTGCTCTCTATCTTGGCTTTATTTTCTATCTAAATGTAACTTCCACATTTTATGTATATTTTGAGTACATTTTATTCCAGTTGTTATCCTTAATCTAGCTAGCATTTTCCCTACTTCTTAAACAGAAGGAAAAGAAAGCATTTATAAGAAATAGGCAGTGATTCATTGTTGCTGACTTCTTCAAAATTCCAGAAAAATTTTTTTTTTAACTATTTTATCTTCAGTAATAAGTGAGCTTCCATTCAATCACTGATCTGCACCTAAGCTAAAGAAGAAATGTGAGGAATTCTAAATTCTAGAAGCTGGCATAAAGAATGGATGTGCTTCCTTTTTAGGTGAAAACATTTTCCTAGTATCTAATCTAAACATTCCCTGGCACTATTTGAGACCACTCCTTTTCATTCTGGCTCTTGTTACCTGGGAGAGGAGACCAAACCCCACCTCCTACCATCTCCTTTCAGGCAGTTGTAGAGAGTGATAGGGTCCCCTCTGAGCCTCCTTTTCTCCAGCTAAACACCCCAGCTCCCTCAGCCACCCCTCATCAGATTTTGCTGCAGGCCCTTCCCCAGCTCTGCTGCCTTGCTCTGGACTTGCTCCAGCACCTCCGTGGCCTTCCTGTAGTGAGGGGCCCAGAACTGGACACTGGAGGTGTGGCCTCACCAGTGCTGAATACAGCAGGTTGATCACTGCCCTGTTCCTGCTGGCCACACTATTGCTGATGCAGGCCAGGATGCCATTGGCCTTCTTGGCCACCTGAGCACACACTGGCTCATGCTCAGTCAGGTGTCAACCAAGACCTCCAGCTCTTTTTCTGCCTGGCAGTATTCCAGATGCTCTATCCCAAGATTACTGTGTTGTATGGGGTTCTTCTGACCAAAATGCAGCACTCAGCACTTTGCCTTTTTATTTATTTATTTACTTAAATTTAAAATTCCTGTAGGAACAGTCTGCCTCTACAGCCTGCTTTCACCTGGGGGCCAGAGAGGCCACCCCATGTGTATCTCCATCTGTTTTGCTGGGGTAGGTTCTGTTGAAGTATTTATATTCTTCTGGGGCTGGAAAGTCCTTATGTGATGGCAGGAGTATTTGAGTTCATGTTATCCATGAATGCTCAGAATGTGACATTGCAGTGCATAGTATAATTTGCAAGAGCATTGTATTTCGAAAGAAATGTTCAGTCTTGGGAGGAATTTCCAGAGTTGTGGTACAGCTCATAGGAGCTTTCCTCATTGTTTCATTTCTAAATTTTCCAGACTCCAGAAGAAAATTGTCGTTTCAGAACATCGGCCTCAAAACCATGAAGAACAGAGGTGCAGTAGCTATTCAAAAATAATCAAAGAAAGTAGTTTTCTACACCACTATATGATTAAAAAGGAAGGGGGAAAAAAAGAGTTATATTGGACTAGCTTTTGAAAGAATTTCTGAAGATGTAAGAAGGAAACCAAAAGAAAATTAGGCTGCAAGTTCAAAAGGCTGCAATGCCACCTGTGTAGATATTTCTTATGGAAGAACCAAAATTAATCTGAACTCTGAACCTTTTGAAGTTCTCGCATCACTCATGCAAATACAGCTCTGTTATAGGTGGATAGCAATTTGGTTTCAGCTAATGTATTCAAAAATGTTCAACAAGACTGAGACACATTCAAGTATTCTATGTATCTGTAATGGCTTGAACTGAATTCAAATGCCTTGGGGGCCCCCCTGTGTATGGTGCAGCTCATAGAATTGTATATCAAATAACCTCTCTTTTTTTCTTTGAAGTGTCATAATTTATTGGCAAAGTTTTATGTCTTCCTTATTGTGCAGGTCATGCTGTAATTAATCCAAGCACTTTAAAGGTGGGGAACAGACACTTTTCAGAAAAGTCAAGAGAACTTTTTTTAGTTGTTTTACAGGGTAAAAGAATATTATTTTCAATAATAAGAAAAGTAAATTATATGAGAATAATACTGCTGCCTTAAAAGCCTTTCTTCTTGCATTCAAAAGAGAATTATTTTCATAAAAATATGCTTCTCCTTTCTCTTTTTGAACTGCAATAAAGAGTGTCATATGGGTTGGGTTTTTAAAATTTTATTTTATTTATTTATTTATTTATATTTTAAAATCTAACCTCTCTTCGTTATGTCTTTATAAAAGTGTAGAACGAAGGCTAGAAAAGACTTTTTGAAATTTTCCACATCTTTCATTTCACACTGTTGGAATCAATGGATTAAAACACATAAAATCCCAAAGCCTAAAGTAAAGTGACATATAGATCATATTTCACTCATGTTGCTAGTAGAAGGGCTTTCATTTTGCTTATTCAGACTTCCTGCTTCCTTGAAGCAAGATCTACACCCTTTCTAAATGGGCTAAAAGAGGAAAAATATCTAAGAAGGGCTTTTGTGTAAGAAGCAGTTATTGCATGCTGTATTTGAAGACTCCGGTATATTTAACAAAGAGATTTCGAAGAGATTTTATGTGATTTTCAGGTGCATTTAAGTGTTTAGACCATTTCAAATCACTTAAAATTCCTGACAATATTCTTCTTATTTAATAACTGAAACGTTTTCAGCTAATAGAAGTGAGGAAAACTTGGTCACTCCAGAGGGAAAGGAAAAGAAATTTTATGCTCCTCAAATATATATATAGAATAATGATATCCATTATGTTTCTTATGTTCCTGCAGAGATACACTGCATGTAAATGTCCATTTACTTAGCATTCAAATCTTTGATATGCTACTCCTGTTTTTTTAAAGACTATTTTAGCACCCTCTTCCTTCTGAGAGCAGGATGAAGTATTGCTATTTGAGGTGAGGACCAACACAAGGCAATGTGGAAGAGTGGACCAATGGGAATAAGCCACATTCCTTGTACATCTGGAATGCCAGGTGTGCTCTTAAATAAATTTCCAGAGGCTGGAAATCTCTCAGACCTCATAACAGGCACATGTTGTAATGTTTCTTGAAGTATCCAGGCCAGAGCTATCTAAATGAGAAAAATCTTTGATAGATGTTTTATTAATAGAGCAAATGACTGACAAGTAAGTAAAGGAGACAACATTTTTGTTTGTTTATATAGTAATTTTCTTCTAATGTTCTCAAATTTCCTTACTCTACTTCTTAGGTGAACATGCAATCACTCATTATGGAATGTCTCTTGTTAAAGTATAACTTCTGGAATAAAAAAATTAACTATAATGATTTAATATTACTACATGTTAAAGGATGATTAATAGTACTCCTTCTAAATATGCCTTTCTCTATAATTTGGTTCTGCCACTGCAGTGGGCTTTGTTAAAATACTGCTAAATTAATGTAATTTAAATTAAGAAAGCAGCAGAAAGACTTGGAATTAAGTTCAGAGGTACAACTAAAATAATTTAAGGAAAAATAATGTGAACCCTATTTGGATATATCTTGAATCTTAATCATGGGCTGTCCAAATATGGATGCTATCAGACATTAGTCTACATGGCCTTCAAACCATACACCTGTGCACTTTTTCCTACTTGCCAGTATAAAATATGCTTTATTGCCTCTACATATTACCATTTATTTAAGATGTAAAATTAATTATTCTGCATATTATTAAAGAAACAAAAATTAACATGTAAAAACTAAAAATCTATTTTGTTAAGATTCCATTAATTGGATATTGCTGATTTTTGGATTGTAATTACCATATACATTTACACTCTGATAAGTGATTTTTCTTAGGAAGAAAGAATTTACTAGTTGTCTACCTTACTTGTCACTTATTCACTGTTTTGTTCATATAGACACCAAAGGTAAAATATGACTCATTCTTTCCTCCGACTTTTTACCTGACTGTAGAATTGTTGCACTATATAAAACACCAAGACTTGTATAAAAGTTGCATTCTTTGCCTAAGGGGTGTCTGTTTGCTACTGTAATAAAAAATACAGTATTTGTAATACAACATCAGTAAGTGAATTGCTAGTACATTATACAGCTATATATTTATTTATATCATTAATAATAATTCCATTTCTGATCATGCAGCTGATGAGGTGCTGATTCACATAGGTTCTGACTCTGAGAGCTAGACTTTGGCTGCTTTGGATGTCTACTGACTGGTGTGTTATTATGAACTGTTAATCTCAAAGGCATATGAGAAGAGGAGGAAATGTCAGTATTCCACTGAGCTCTGCTTGGGTTTTTGAGATAAATATTACATCAGATCCTATTTTCACTCTTTTCTAATGATTTAACTTTCACAACAAGTGTAGTAGGATCACAGAATGATAGAATGTTTTGGGTTGGAAGGGACCTTAAAATCATCTACTTTCAACTCCCTCCCAACAAGGGCAGAGACACCTTCCACCAGACCAGGTTGCTCAAAGCCCCATCCAGCCTGGCCTTAAATAATTTCAGGGATAATTATTAATAATTCTTATAATATTTTTCAGGAAATAATGTGTTCCTAATATTTCATCTAAACCTACCCTTATTCAGTTTAAGACAAGTACCCTTTGTCCTATCACTAAATGCCCTTGTAAAAGCTCAATTTCTAGCTTTCTTTTAGCCCCCTTTAGGTACCAAAAACCCACAGTAAGGTCTTCCTGGAGCCTACTCTTCTCCGGGATGAATAAACCCAAATCTTATTCAGATATAGGTTTTGATTTGCATACATGTCATTCCAACAGATGATGAAAAAACCCAAAGAATGTATTTTTTCAAGTATAACTATCTTACCTTAATGTTTCTTGAAAGTCTGTAAAAAAAGTTGATCTAGCTCAAAGTTTCCACATGCACACCCTAAAACACTGTGCTATCCCAGTTTTACCGTTTAAAATGGTCTCTTAGTGTCATCACCCATGTCTCCTCTATCTTTTCTGTATACAACGTCATGACTTACATAATACCTGTATAAGAAATTTTGATCCTTGATTTCTGCTGTTGATTTCAGTATATTTAGCATTCTCACAGTCAATATTCAGTATATTTTAGGCAGGCACTCAGTAGGAGCTGGAAAATTCGATGGCATGTAATCAGGAAGAGAAAAATGGCAGCTCATCAATAAATCAGAAAAGTGACTTATCTAAAATAAAAAAAAAACCAAAAACAACCCAAACAAGCATATTTTGAAAGAATCACCAATCTGCTGAAACAGTCTTCATTACAGGTGTAATGAAGTTCACATCTGTAACCCCCAAACAGTTTTGGGTGTACATGTCTAGCACCCACACAAAGTCTGTTCCCTTCCAGAATGGGAAAGACATCTCCAGAATCCCTGAGGTAGGGATATTATTCAAGAGCAGCAAACCAGTCATTTCTGACAGAGTAATTCTGATATAGATGAAAAAGTCAGGATTTATAGTGAGGAGGGAAAGTGCTTGCTGGCTCAGAGATCTTCTTAGCATGAATGTCAGGGAATTTTGATCAGGGTGGTAAGGTTTCTGCCCGTTGCTATGACAACACAAAAAGAATCTAGCCGATCGAAACAGGGCTGTGTGAGAAAAAGTAAGAGTCTGTAGACCATAATTTCCTCCGAAAAACATGTCAGTCATATTTCGGCACAGCTCTTTGCTCTGTAGACAAGTCCACTGAGGATGCAAAAGAGTTTCATACACATTGGGCTGTTTGAACATTTTGTGTGGGTTTTTTTCTGGCAGACTTTACATATAACAATGAAAGAGGTATTTTAGGCACAGGTATTAAAAAGTTACGCTTCATACTCATGTCAGGTAGCGGGGACTCATTTGATGTCCTACATTTGTTACAGTCAGTGGTGATAAACAAAAAGCTTGTATTCCTGACAATACAGATAGATATTCTTATGCCATGGCTGTCTGTATCATGTGGTAAGTAAGAAGAGGATCTATAGTTTTGTAGAGTTCCATGATAATTAAGCTAAATACACAATACAATTATGCTAAGTATGAGCTGCACAGAATGAAAAACTTGTGCAACAAACTCCCCTTTGCAAAGTCTTCATCACGGTGGATGCTCATATGTCCAGAAGTATGTGGAATCACATCCTCTATCTTCTGCCCTTGCTGTCACCTCCCCTGCCTTCCCCTGTAATCCCCTACTCTGCAAGTAGATTCAGATTCCTCTGTATCAGCTCCAGAGATTTCTGTAGTGGTGCTGATGAGATAAGTAGGCTCTCAGGACTGAGGTAATTACGGCTGGCCTTTCTTATTGCCAGTAGTTGTCTTCTCATCATCTGTCCACTGAAGGGCCAGCCACACAAACTTCCTCTCCTGCTAAAGGGTGAGCATGCATTCAAAATGCCAAATGATCAGATAAGTAATTTTCAACTAAAACAAGGACAGTATAGGTGAAACTGCAAAAAACAGTAGTCTTCCTGCTAGATGGTACCAGAAATATATCTGAAATTTTAATAAAATAATGGGATCTTGTAACTTCGGCAGTACTCTCCAATGTATGTAGGGAAGTCTGATTAATGGGACGTTGTGATTGCTTTTGAAAGTAACAAGGACAGTGAGACTTCATTATTACTGTTTGTAAGTATTTACAGGTAGCAGTAGACAGCATTTTGCAATTATCTCTGTTAGTCTTTTTGCTTAGTTTATTTTGCTCACATCATGACTTTTCAACACACAAAAGAAAACAATTAAGCCATTGGCAGAAACATTTGTGATCTGTGACTACAAGCAGATTATATAGCACATAGGCATATTTGTGTGATGATAAATATACTGGGGTATTAAATGACAAAGACTTGTTAGACTTCCACTTTTTAAATTCAAAACACACTAACATTGTTCTTTTGCATAAGGAAAAGAAATAAAAATTGATAAACGGTGTTGTCACTGATTGCTGTGACTGACCAGAGATAACTCAAAACTTAATATTTAATTCTTATTGAACTTGAAAAAACTGCAAAGAATATCATCATGAAAACCATCTTAATTTCTTTGTACATGCTTTAGTGCCATTGGGAGCAGAAAGAAAGAGGGTCATGGTTAACCCTTCCCTTAACAGTTGTCCTTTAGTCTGTATGTGTCACTCCTTCATTACTAATTTGTATACGAAAAATGATGTTTGATTTTGTTTGACATGAGTGAGTATTGACTTAATTATGTGTGGAGGAAGAAATACTTTCTCAGGCAATTTACCTTCTTATGTAAGATTAGATATATTACTTTAAAAAAAATTAATCAAAACTCTATGAGTCTTGATCTGAACTAATGAAGTGACTCATGAGTTTCTAGCAATATGACTTTATGTCACTTTGATATTTCTGCTGCTCTGTTAACTTATTTCACATGTTAATTACAAATGTCTAAAACTATTTCAGAATAAACAACAATGTATTATGCTGAAATGTTATCCTTCTTAATATTCTAGGCCTGAAATGCAGAAACCCAGATACCCAGGCTATTCAAAAATGCTTGTTTATTTGGAAGGGAAGGAAGGACAAAATATGTGCGCTGTCACTTCTGCGGATATGTGTTTATAGGTATCCTACCCCTTCCAAGCACTCATTATTCCCCAGATCACCTCCTTTCTTTGCCTCCACTGTTCATTTTCTTCCAGTCCAGACTCTTGCAGGACGACATGGACCAGGGACTGTTCTCCTGCTACAGTGATAATTTTTTGTTAGTGGGGGTTTTTTTATATACCTCTACAGACAATGAACCTCAAAAAACCATGTGAGGTTCAGCTTTTAGGGTGAGAATTTTTAAAAATATTAATAAGACTAAGGTCAGTACCGGGCTTATGCTTTTTTATTTTTAATACCTTTTAAAAATTAATACCTATATTTAATACCCATTAGAAAGCTGTGTATAGTTTACCTTGCTAAACTGCAATCAAGTACTTCAGGCGTAATCTGTGTGGGAATGAATATATTGTGCATAAGGTGAAGGGAACTTTTACCAAACAGACAAATACTGTAGATGCATCTGAAAAAAACCCAGGGACTAGTTCTAATTAATTATTGATAATTTTGAGGTATGTCTGGGTTCAGAGATATCATTGTAACCACTGTCACATAAACATTCTTTGCACACCTGAGGGAATACCATGGCTGAGATAAACAAAATGAAATTTTTTAATAAGAGGTTCTTTATTCTGTGTAAACAAAACTAAACAAATCCATTTAAAAAGTTAAAAAACTTCTTTTGTATTAGCTTTACTATAATTACCTGCATTTCTTTCATGAGTGTTTATGAATTCTACCTCCTATGCATTGATAGTTATGCCTTTTCATGTCATATGCACTCTTTCACACATTTCTGTACTCAGAGCCTGTTACAGCCTTGTTTCATACTTTTCTTTTCTCCTTTTCATTAGTCATCCCCTCTGGACTGTTCTTATCATCTTTGTTTTCCTTCTGCTTCACCAACAGACTATCTCTGTTATGACATTGTCTTTTATCCTGTCTATGTCATGTGAATAGTATAGCTACATAATATTCCCAGTAATTGTGCAATTTGTTTACCATTTTTTGATATTTTTTCTTGTGTCTGAACCAGTGGAAATGTTAACACCAGCTTCAAAGTCAAAATCCTTGAGGTCACTCTTTTAAACACACCAAAACAGAGACACTATAGCCAGAAATTAATATGTAGATCCTAGAATATAAGACACCAGTCAGTTGAGATAGTTTAATAATTTTCTGGACTAAAAAGGAAGATTCAGCTACTTTGATGTCTTGGCAGAGACCTTCTGGGTCAAAACCTATCTTTTTAAATTCAGTCTTGATTTGACTCAAATCTCTGCAATATTGCATCAGGAGCCAGAATCTATATCTGGCACTGCTGAAATATTCTATGAAGCTGGCTTCTGCAGGTGAATTATTCAGTATTATTATTTCCTTCTTATAAAATTGAAGCTCATGCTCTCTTTCTCCATAGCACTTATGCCAGAAAGTACTAGTGAGAGAGGTTGAAACAGTAGTAATGGCAATGCAGGCAGAACATTCCCTTCATTAGAAGTAATTTTCTCTACCCACTGGATTCCATATTTGTTCCAGACATCTTAAACTCTTTTAATTTTCTGCATCAGTGGGCCAAAATTAAAGTCAGACACTCCTTTTCTGCAAGACCTAGAAGACCTACACACTTTAATAAGAATGCACATTGCCCACATAAAGTCAAACTTTATTTACAATCCCATTCTTGTACAACTAGACTTTATAGTATAGTTTCCAATTTATTATCCATCATGTTTGACATTCTTGATTTTTGCTTTTCTTGACTACTGATTACCAGCAGACCCCGTGTCTATATGTAATTTCTACAGTTATTGTGTAACATTCACTTCCTAAAAAGAAAAAATATCCATAATTTAGTAGAAGAGGGTTACACAATAGTTTGATTTCAGTTCCCTTGGATTTTGATTAGGGATTTGTGTAAATTGCCTATGCCTTGGTATGTGAAAGCATTCATTGGCATTCATTTGCATAGCCCACTCTTTCCAGACTTTTTTGTCATACAACAACTAAAAAATTTATCTTGGGCTAATTTTTAAGTGTGAAAATGGCAGTTCCAGGAGTCATGACAATAATACCTTTAGACTTTATAATTTATTAGTAAGCCCTGAATGTTTTACATACATGTTAAAAACCAATGGGTGCTAATAATTTTGTTAATATTTTTTACACTTTTTAATTCACTAGCAAAACCTGCTTCCACCTATTCTATGGTTCCCTCTTATGCATGAGTTTCGTCAGGAGTTACTTGTTCATCTATGCAGGCTTCCTGCTGCCTTTGCTTTACTTCCTGCACATGGGCATGACCCATTCTTGAATTTGGAAATACTGATCCTTCAAAACCAGCCAGGTCTTTTGGACCCTTTTCTCTCCAGAACCATATTCCATGGCTTCCAACCAAGTCCCTGAACAGGCCAGAGTCTGTTCTGAAGATCAATGTTGTGATCCTACTATTTGCCTTTTTGACTTCTATCAAGGCACTGAACTCCATCACCACATCATTGTCACTTCAGGCAAGGCTGCTCCCAGCCATCACATCCTGGACCAATTTTACCTTGTTTGCAAATGTTAGTTCCAGTAAACAGTCTCCCTTAATCAGCTCCTTGATCTCTTGTGTCATAACGACATTACCAATGCACTTCAGAAAACTCCTACGTTGTGTCCTGTTGTGGTGTGCCTCTGGCATACATCAAAGTGATTAAAATCCCTCATGAGAACCAGGACCTGTGAATATGAGACTTCTTCCAGTTGTCTGAAGAAGGTTTCATCTACTCTTCCTGATCAGGAAGCCTATTGCAGACACACACACCATGCTCATATTTATCTGTCCGCTAATCCACAAACGTTTATGTGGCTCACAATCCAGCCCAAAGCAAAGCTCCATTCCATCTGCAGTCACATAAAATTCAGCTCTCCCTTCTCTCCACCTGAACTTGTTCTTTCTACAGAGTCTACAATCCACTTTCTTACAATGCCCATTTTACATATTTTGCTTGACAACCTGGTCCACTTCTTCTTAATTGTGGGCTGTTGTCTCTGTCCCCCACAATTCATAGTTTAAGCTTCTGCCTTATGTTATTAGTAGAAATATTGGTACATAAAAGTAGAAGAGGCAAAGAAAATGGGAAGGCATATATACATGAATCCATCCTACTAAATATGAACATCTCTGTCTCTGAATCTTAATTTTCAACTGTACCAGAGATCATATTACATCTTCTCTTTTCTCGTCTTTCAAAAGTCTCTTCATTTTATTTTGCCCTTGTCAAAATCGTAGTTTTATTTATTCCTCAGTCTTTATAATGCCTCTACACATTCCAGGGATATAAGAATTTTTGCCCTGGCACTATTCCATAAACAGACAAAGAAGGGCCCAATCTACAATGTGACCTTTAGTCAAGGCTTCTATTAATTTCTCACATCTCTTTAAGTAGCTTTAGAGTTATAATAGAGAGGGTTTGGAATACCTGTTTCCTTTGGTTTGTTTCACAGGTCCCTTTGGTCACATGCTTTCTTTAAAATTAGTTCATTATACTGAAATTAATGCAGCTTAGTTATTATGACAGGCTTGGATGACTACATACTGTTCAAGGAGGGAAAAAACTCTAAGGGCTCTCTCTACAATATGTTTCTTCACAATTTTTATCAAGTAAATTCTAAACCATTAGTATAAAATTCCATTTCTTTACATTGTCAGGTACTGCAGTATTTTATATGTTTCTCATTTCGCTGTTCTCTCTATCATAAAATTTATTTACTCTGTTCCTCTTCTGTCCATTTGCTCTACTTATATATATAACTGAGTGACATGACATGATTAATTGCAAAAACCTTTCTCAGTCTTCCTCTAATTCTTCTGTGAATATAGTTTTAAATTTCTTTTTATTTGTTCCATATTTGCATATCAATACAAAAGCTTTTAATTCCCTTGCCACTTGACACATACTTAACATTAAGAGCATAAACCACTCCTTTATCAAAGAAAATAAAGTTCAGAAAGTGCAGAGAAGGGTTTTGGTCATGGAATTGCTTCTTTAAGAGGAGACCTAGATAAAGCTAAGATAGTGTTAATCCAGATGTACTATTTCCAGTATGTGAACTAAGTTATTTAAAATGTAAACAAACTCTGATGATATCAGTGTTTTTGTGGGCTACTTTTTCCTATTAAATGTTACATAATGTTAGATAAATCCAAGGACAGAGTTGTGTTTTCTTTAGTTCTATAAGATTGAGTCTGACAATATGATGGTTGTTCTTCAAATGGTTAGTACCTATACACAAAATTAGCTCAGTATTTACATTTTTTTATAGTTCAATCAGATGAAATAGTGAAGTCTGCTCTATCTCTGGCTATAACCAGTACTCTATGATTTTAACACACAAAAAAAATCAAATTAAAAGGAATTTCAGGCTGATGTTTGTAAGTGATAAAATAATTCTTACCTATAATATTTTTTGGCTACGCTGAAATTTTGTCATTGGCTTCAGCAGAGAGTTTCATTCATTGTACCTTTTGTATGCTACCAATGGATAAATTAACCTCTTGCTGTTCTGCTTCCCTTATGGATCTTCGTGGATATATTTTTTCTCTAGTGGAACAGGAAGTTTCAGATCAGTCAGAAAAATAGATGAAGGTTAAAAAAATAACCCCACCTGACATCACCACTCCAAAACCCCACCACAATTCTCTACTACCTTTGCATCTCCTACAACAGCTACATAAAGACAGTGACTACAAACCAGCCTAGAAAAGGTTGCTCTGTGCTGTTTCACAATAAGGTCACAGTCCTTTTTTCTGGTTCTGTGGTTTTGAAAGATTTTGGTTTCAATCAAAACTGAATTTGTCCCTATCTTAGAAATTACATTTATATTGTTTTCAATTTCTACTTAAGGATCACTTCAATTAATATCATAATGTAATGAAAAGAAAAAGACTTAAATACTAAGTCCCATATATTTAAAAAGAAAATTATGAACCTGTATGTTTATGACATTCTCTAACAATTAAATTGTTAACTATTTTTTGCTGGTATCCTTTCATGCTATTAGTTAATAACTAGCTTCAGGAATGAAACTAGCACAAGAATAAGAAACAAGACCTGTGTAAATTCTGTGATAACAATTATTACTTCACCTATATTTTCTCTGGTTGAAATTATTTATTTTTCTCTGAATAATTGGTGCTGCCATCCAAATCCAGATTTTTCTGTTGCAAAATAAAACTGTATTGACTTCTTGATTTGAACATATGAAAATTATTTTGAATATGATTTAAAAGTGAGACAGTAGGATCATTTTGAGCAAGGTCTAAATGTCAGGGAGCATGATCTATGCACTAGTATACTTACATTCTCTGACCAACACTAAAAACTTTTTCAGACATGGTTGGTGTTTGTCAGTGCTGATGTTCACCAGAATATATGTAATGATTTAAGAATGGTTTTTCACATCTTTACATTAAATCCAAAATTTAGAGACAACTTGTTTTTGACCAGACAGAACTAAAACAGATTCTGTTTTGTGAGTGGTGAATACAACGGGAGCAACACTTTCTTTCTGTAGGAAGTGGGATGCTCACCTATATTATAAAATTCTTCTCCAGAGCCTTTCTTTAAATGAACAAAGCTCTGTGGACTTTTCTAACACTCACATCACTATGACCGCTGGTATAGCATGTGCCTCTTCCTTTGTTTCCATTTCTTACAGTGCTATTCTCCCTTGGTAAAAGCATTTTAATGTGATGCAACAGGGGAAGTTAGTTGTATAAAAGGCATTTGGTACAAAGATCACAACAAATAACTATTCCTCTGCCTTTCATTTTTAAAAAATCAACAATCAAGTAATGTTTATGCCCATAAAAGGGAAATGGTGACAAAGCAGAAAAAAACAGGTTTGATGTGGGCAAAGAATTGAATTAGTTCAATTTTGAATTTGCTTAACTTTGTTAGTGTGGTACAGTTATTAATTCAAATGAGATAATGACAAAAAATAAGATACAAATGCAAATCCTCACTTTGACATGGCAGACCTCTGCATAAAATGACTACTATAAGCTGCATTAAATACTAATGGTGAAGTTAGAAAGAATTCAAAGATTAGTCATCTGAACTGTTCAGTTTTGCAGAATAGGTGTTATCTTTTGTCCATGAATTTAATAGACTTTGCTATTGACACTGCATATATTCTTCTGAACCTATCAAATTAAAAGGACTTGTTATCAGACTTGTATTTCTCTCTGTGGAATTCCTTCAACTTGTGCATCATCATAGGGTCATGATCACATCAAATAAGGTTTAAGAAGGGAAAATAAAACTAGTTATGTCTTTAAATGTCTGACTAAATGCCACCATTGGCTTCTCTAGCCCTTAAAATGCTCCTTCAATTTTTTTTTCTGACTGTGAAAGGTCACAGTGTCACTTCACAGTAAGTGAACTGATTCTTAGTCCTACTGACTATTGTTACTGTTGAGAATGGATATGCATTTGGAGTATTGCACTGGTTTGAACATTCTTCTATTCAGTTTCTCTGTAGTTAGAATTACTGAAAATTTTTCTTAGCCTAGCGGGAATAAAGAAACACTTTTTCTAATGGCTGCATATTCTCCTCAAAATTATTTTGTTTGTATCCCATATTTTCTCAGGTCTCCACTGGTTTCACATTACTACTGACTTTGGAGTGAAGTCAGGGAATTCCTTCATTGTTCACAGCCATCCTTATTAACAATCTTTCCAGTCAGCTATGTAAAGGTGCAACTTCACTGTTAAGAGAATTTTACATGAAGGCTGAGAACCACTTGGAAGGGGGATTGGAAAACAAGGTTTTTTCTATAATAGACCTAGAGTGTTAATGGAACTGAAGAAAAGAAATGCTGGGAGTGAATCTGTCTTCCAAGGATTTGTAAAGCCATTTCTCTGTGAATGACCCTGTTGAATTACACTTCTGTCATGTCATCACAGACCAAGGTAGCCAGAACCTGGACCAAGAGTTAAGCATCTGTGTAAGTTACATGAAATGATATTCCACCTGTCTGCTCAACAGTTATTTTCACTGCTGAGTTGAATGAAATAAAAAAAGATCTGGGAAGACTGGGACCAATAGAGAAATGTGGGATGCATGTGTAATAAGGTATATTTTTTTGTATACGTAAAGGTTGAAAAGTCAATCTCTTTTTAAAATTGTTTTTATTCCTGAGACAGGGCTGTCCTTCCTATTGATTATGAGCAGCACTGTTACTTGTTCCAAAACGAATTGTCGGAATGAAGACAAGGCAGGAAAGAACAAAGCATGAATCCATCAAATTCAGTTCAGCAGTTTATCAAGTGCCAAGGGGTATGTGTACTTTTGCTGGTTTTATGAAGGCATGTCATGATTTGCCTGTTCACTGAAAGTTTTAAGTCTCCTGCTTGAAAGAGGTCACAGCTATCATTTTGTCCCTTGGCCAGTATTGGAGCAGGAACTCCAAGAGTAGAGGCTCTTGTGAAAAATCAAACTTGCTATTTTGGTTCCTGTGAACAGTTCTCCACTTTGCCACTGTGGTGGTGGAACAAGAAGGTAGCAGCAAACATCTGCAGAATTCCTCTGTAGTGAGAGTCACAGGTACACTAACTCCACAGCCCAGCTTGAGGGCATAATGGAGTGTGTTGTTTGGGATGTGTTTTAATGTACAGCTGGGTCTAGACTGGCTGAAACTACATCAGAGGATGTTGACTAGACTTGACATTCTCTCCAGATGAGCACTCCCATGGTGTCCAATTATACTCGCAGACTCTGAGCCAGAGGGGGTGATAAGGGAATTTGGCCTTGAGAATGCCTTTGAGGGTGAATATAAACTACCTGAGTCAACGAGTGTTAAGCATACCAACGCTAAAACTGGATTCATAGTTTTTTGGTTTTTTCAACTTCTATCAAGGAAAACATGATGAGTGATGTTACATATTGTTGAACACAGTTTACCTGGAAAACCTAAAATCAATCCTTCACCAAATTGCTTTTAAAATACCTGTTTCTGTTCATTAACGTGTGAGAGATTACTTCAGTTAGATGCATTTTTAAATTTGATGTCTCTGAAAGATATGTCTTTGTGCAACTCCAAGGATTAAATATTTATTTTATACTCAACGTTCCTTTGTTCTTTAATTTTTCAAATTATGTTTATTTGAATGTGAAAAGTCATTTCCCTTTCCCTTTCAGTTTTACTGTTGAATTTCCTGACATTTACTATTAGTCAAAGCCATTCATTAGCTTTTAGTATTATGAAGAAATAGCAGGATAAAGAAAACAAAGACTGATCTTTTCTGCTGAACTCTTAATCTTTAATACAAGTAAACTCTCATAGAACAAAACAAAGGCCAAGTCACAGACGGTAAATATATTATTCTGTTATTGCTGTGTTTATCTTTCACCCTTTTGCTTTTGATGAGAACTCATCTTTTCAAATAGGCTAAACTGGGAATACTCTGGGAAGAACACTGGGTTAAATGGGGTTTTTTTTGGTATTATTCATGTGTTTTAAGAACTTCCATTAAGAAAAAAAATGAGCATTTTTAAATTTAATACCCACAACCTTCAGTAAGACATGGTTTATGAATTAATAACCTTCTCTTTATATCCTGATGATCAGTTATAATGTGTTGTAGAGGAGGCCCATGTTTTCAAACATCCCCTTAAAGCACTTGCAGTTTAGTTTCTCAGGAGGATATGTAACTTGTACTTAATCTCTTTATTCAGGTTTGCACGTACATGAGTGGAAATTAGTCTAATCTATCCGTGGGTGCTATCTGTAACAAATGATTTTCTGTTTTAAAGAAGGAGAACTGGAATTTTCACAGATTTAAATTATGTATTAAATTTCTTGTACTTTAGAGCATTATGACATCAAGAGGAAGTAAAGATGGCTATCAGACAGGGTAAAATTTTAATTCAAAAAGTAACAAAATAGGCAGAACCCCATGTCATACAATTTCGTATAATCATATCCCAAGGTGAATTCCACATGACATTATTGTATGGAGTTTCACTGTCTAAAAGACCTGAAATATAATGTAATAAGAGAGTGTTGTTAAGAACAGATTTTAAATCTGTGTTTTTCTGTTAGCATGACTTAAGTCACTGACACTATGGAAGATAATTAATTAGTCTGTTTCTTTTAGAGAAAGGCCTTTATTTTAAATTCTGAATAGGTGAGGTAAGATTAGAGGGAAACGAGAGCTTTCTTCTCCCTGAATCCTAATCTTCTTTAGAGAGAATTATTTTTACATTTTTTAGTATTTTTTTAGCGTTTACATAGAGGAACAACATAGTTTTGAGACTGGGAAAGTGTAGAAATATAGACCACTGAATATCTTATAAGACCCAGCAAATACTTTAATTACATGGAGGAGAGTAAATGAACACTGCAGAGCAGTTGAATGCTATGAAAATCTAAATATAATTTGTGGAAGTATAATAAAGCTATACAGTTTTACAGAAAATATTAACTGGAAAAATTACATCAGGCCTCTTGATATTTTTACAAAATATCTGCAAACACAATCGATAGAAATGTATGATAAAAGATGGTTACTTTGAATTTTGAAAATACAGCCACATTAGAAATAGTTATGTGCACTAAGATTTCTATAACTGGCTTTTGCTGGAACGAGTGCCCAGTTTATACAGCCTTTACAATAATTTTTTCAATTATTTTGATGCAACAGAGCTAAAAATTTCTGAGTGTTAGCATGGCTTATAATTTTTCATGGAGGAAGAAAACACAGAATAGTATGTGTTTTTTAAATGATCCTAAACTTTTAGTATGATCACTGTTATTGATTCGAAAGGTCAGAACTTTCCAGGTTTTTGCTCTGCAAGATCAATGTTTTCTGTTTATTTATGGACCTGTTTAAATCTAGTACAGAAACTCGTTAGCATCACACCTAAATTAAAGCTTTTATCATTATCACACTTTTTTCTAAGTTGGTTATCAAACAAATACATTATAATACTGCTCTACTATGATATAATACTAGCACATTGTCATAATTATCTTCCAAATTACTCAACCCACCTTTTACCTATGGTCAGAATGAATTGCAGCGTAAGCCTTGAGCTGTATTGTTTCATGTTCTTGTCCCAAGAGAATGGTAACTGTGGGTAGTGTGTAAAATCAAAGTGATACATACTGTTGTTTCTCTCTCAAGTATTTGCCCAAATTATTGTTGTTTTTGTCACTTTAGAGTGAGTTAAAATTGTTTATAATTGCTCAGTGCTTCTGCTATTGAAAATGCTTCGAACTCCTTCATTTTAATCATAATCCAAAATGTCTGAAGATTTATTATTACACATATACACACAAACACAAAGACATATTTCTCTCTTTACTGAACCAGAAAAAGAAGAAAATCCAAAAAAAAGTAAAGATCTTAGAAAAAAAAGGCTGAAAATAATAAAGGGGAATACATATGACATGCAGTCACTTTCTCTCTCTCCATCTCTGCCTGTATACTAGTGAATAGTTGCAAAAAATAAGAGTTTGAATTTTAAAATACTCAGCTAAGCTCCCTGACAAGTAAAAAATTGTAAATCCATGAAAAAGCTATCTGATGACAAAGATGTTGAACTTTAAATGTTCAAGACCACATCCAATACCTATGAAAATTGCCCATTTATAGGAAATGCATTAAAATTGGCTTTGTCCATGCCAAATACAGGGAAATGATAGCTGAAGGAGCATAATTATGCTAAAATGATTCAAGAAGGGTGACAGTCTGTCATGAAGCCTAATCAGTACCTTGGCTGTATCTATGGGCACAGAATGGTCAGGAACAATCTACTGAACTGCTAGTCCTCAATTATCATCATCTTTGACTTGTTGCCTAAGTACATGCAGTATTCCAGGGTCAGTGCTTATGCAATCTGGATTCCTGTGTGACAAACTGTCCTTGAGAATATTCAATTACAATTTTTATTGTCTTTTCACTTCCTCTTATACAATTTTAGTAGGTAAGCAGTACAAAAAGACTTGCCACAGGGTGATCTGGTCCATCCTCCTTCACTACTGTTTTAGGTTGCTACATTTTTCATGTCACACTTTTACTTCATTTGTGGTTTGCAGCATTAGGTCAACAGAAATACTTAGTTTTTCAGCTGTCTTGGAGGTGTGTGATTAAGTTCTTAATTTTATTCTTGGGGCAAGTTTAATTTATAAATAAAAACTTATTCTAATCCATGTTGTAGAAATACAGACTTGAATTGTATTAGGTTTCGTAGATGTGTACTATACATTATACAGCATTTACTTTAATGGCCCTGATAAATCATTTTCCACCACTTCAATAGTTTTCTTCTTCTAACACACTTTGGATAAAATTTCTTGTCCAGTTTCCCTCATAACTTGTTTTTATTTCCATAGGATACAATTTCAATATGGCAATACTATATCTTTTAAAAGAAAAATTTAATCAAGAAGATATTCTACCTATGCTACCTTTTAGTTTCTTAGAGTTTAATGTATAGGTAAAATAATACTGTTCTGCCACCCTTTTAGTTTCTTTTTTCCCCAGTATCATGTGTTTTACTTGTGTGAACCATTTAAAGCTGTCAATCTCTCTTATTTCCATACTTCCACTTCATAATATTGAGATTCACGTCCTACGCTGTAGATTCTCATTTCATCTGTCAAACTGACATTTTAGGGCACAAATATTTATGATGTTTCTTTTAAAACACAATAAGTCTTAGTAACAATAGGCACAGTCAGAACCCCTGATTACTCTTTTGGTCAATATGAGTCTTAGCATCCTTTCTGGTCTTAGCATCCTTCCTACTTATGTATTGGTATGGGATTGTCTTTTGTTGTACTATTGTTTACCTCCCTCTACAGATTAAAAATGCATAGAATTCATTTCAATCACTTTCTCAGTCTTCTCCTCAGTTCTTTTTCTTTATAGTTCCTCTTATCATCTGCACCAGCCTCAAACCCCAAAGAGATACAATGCCAACTGCTCTCAGAGAGTTTATCCATTAGTTCTGTGTCTCAACAGATATGCATGTAATTTAAATAACACCTGTCCAGGATTTATCTGTTGATTTCATTATCTTGTTCCCTTTACTCTCTTCCCTGAAGGATCAAGTGAATGCAACTGAAAACCATCTGAGCCATCATTTTGCTGAGGTGTTCAGCCGTGCTTCATCTGCTGCACAGGGGAACCCTCAAGTGTCACTTGTTGTGGTTTGAAGAAAGATTAATGGATTTGGAGGGTTTTTTTTTTCACTCCTCAGAATACTTTCCCAGCTAACTTCTGTTCATATATTTGCCTCTGGTATGCAACACAGTCTTGTAGTCTCTAGCTCTTCTGTAATAACAGGTGGTTTATTCTCTTTTGCAAAGAGCACTGAGTCAACACTGTCTCCTCTCAGTGTTGGTTTGCTTCTTGAGTCATTTACTGCTCTTTCATCTTCAAAACTCCTGTCATACATAACCTAATGAGATTGTCAAGATAACTGTTTTTCAGAAACAATATTATCTAATAATTTGCAATTAATCAGCTGTGAGAGATAATTAAATGTAAAAAAGATCATAAATACTTACTACATTCCACAAGATAAACCAAACAACTATTTACAAGATTACAATAAAGCAAAATATCTTTGCAGTGGAAAAAATGAAAATTTGGGAGTTTTTTTCATCATTCTTAATCATGAAAAAAGTGATTGTGTCTCTGGAATGTGGCTTAGGTAATTACAGCAGGACATTGTCTATCACAATAGAAAGCCTAAATATAGAAGACCTTTGTGCTTAGTGACTGTATTTCTCACATTTTTAATTCAGGTGCAGGTAGAAAAATTATAAGGAGGAAACAGTATGGCACTGCTGAAATGGAGAGTGTATGCTTATTTGAGCATATCCTAAATCAGTCGGAGTTAAGAATTGTTTCAGAAGGAAAAATTTATTCTATACTTTTTACAAAGCTACTTGAATAATTTCTCTTCCTTTGCACCATGAAATCCTATTCATTGTACAACACATTCCTAAGCAAATTCTGATCTGGGTAACCAATGACCATACTTCCCTGTGGAATATGTAGCTGTATATTGAAGAGGGAAATTTCTCACTGGTCAGGCCCTGTATCTCTAGCAGTAGAAGATTCTTTGGCATGTTAGTCAACTGAAGGGTCTGTTATATGACACACATTTAACACTTGCTTTTATTTTTCCCTTGTAAGATGTTACAGTTTGCTCTCTGTGTATGGAATCTAGTACTTATGTACAGAGTATACTAAATCTATATGGACAGGTAATGCTGCGGGGTAAGAAAAACTTTTATGTAAATTAAACCTTAGTGTGACCTGGTTGACCTATGAACTGAAACTCTCACTCAGTGTGTCTGAGGTTTCCCTTTTCTCCCTTTCATGTTCTAAGGTTGTAATGTTTTCGTTCACTAGCTACACCTTGGAAATTCTACTCCAGCTGTACAGTTGTACAGCGAGACTAAAGGACAAGTGAAGACTGACAGGTTTATTTCAACACTGCATTCAGCTGAATGACTACATAGGACTTAGATAGAAGGTTATAAACTATGTAAAGAATAGAACTATTTATTTTAATGCTATTCAGTTTTGTATGTTTTTCTTAAAATGTGCCATGAATTACAGATTGAATTTTTTTAGACTATAAGGTAGAAAAAGAGATTTATCCCTCATTAAAGCCTGCATTCAGTGTAACGGAATCCAAAATGCTTTATCAGAAAAGTCATAGAGAACTCTGATAAGTCCTCTGATTTGGACAACAGGGAAGACAGACTGTGTGAGAGGTATAAAGAGTCTCAGTAACTCTGTGTTTGCATAAGAGTGACTGAAAAACTGTTTATGTACAATCCCCACACAGTGCCTGTGAATATGAGGGTTTGCCAAACAGAGGAATAGAAGCATGATATTTCTAACAGTGATATGTGGGGTGTCTAGAAAAATGAACTCCAGTATACTGAAATCACAATTCAACAGAATTTTCCATTTCTTTCCTGGATATTTTTTTCAAAGTAAGAATAATTAGCTACACTATGGAAAATACAAAAAAACACCTTTCTTGTTGTTTTGCAATTTGTTCTTATGAATGAACTTATAAAATTCATGCATAGAAATAATTTTAAGAAAGCATACAGTCCATCTTTTTGTAGCTCACCAAATCATTGTAGCAATACAGTTTTATATTACATATACATTTTCCATCAGTAGTGTAGTGGCTTTTCAAGTTAGTATATTAAATACAGGAAAAGAATGCAATTTTTTAAATTTAAAGAGAACACAATACTGTAATATTTAAGGTAAAAAACTAAAAACAAATGTGTAGTTAAAAAACTCATGTGTATTTGCTTGGATGTAAATGATTTATGTATATAATACTAATCCTGCTCCACACACTGCAGCTTCATGGTCTGTCTTTGGGCAGAAGAGGGAGATGAAGACAATAGAGAAAGAAATAGATGATTAAAAAAGACTGTGAAATATAGTTATTAAACTGTTGAGACTTTCCAAGGTTCGGGGCCACAGGTGATAAAATAAACCAAGTAGGAGGTATGGGGACTAGACTAGGTCCTTTTCTGGCTATGTTTTGATTGTTGCTCTTTATTGATTTCTTTGATCTCAAAACTTTCTGAATGTGATGGTTTCGAGATATTGAATGCACTTGAGGCAGGACAATAGGCCCTGTCTTGAAACTATTCATCATTCTGATTTTTTATTATGGTACTGTCTCTTCTGTACTCAAATCCTTAGTGTACAAAGTGTGATAGAAATACTAAGACATGGGAAAATTAATAGGCTGTTCAAATCCATCAGGTTCCACAGGTCTTATGTAGCAGGTGAAGGAAGAGAAATATGGATAGTACTTTGTTCTATTCTTGCAAGGAACATTGAGAATTTATCTTTAGGCTGACAGCAAGCATTGTTGTATAACAACCCAGAAAAAAAAGGCATTTATTCCCTTCTCTTTCACCTGATTTCTCACAGCGTTTTCTTTTTTTTTTTATAAATAAGAAAAAAAGGCAGTAAAAGCATTTTTAATTTTCCCTACAGACCTATATTAATAGAATGTTCTATTATTATGAAGGAGCTGATTCTTCACACAAGAGATCAGATTGTAATTTTTATGGAATATCTAGGAGATTACCAAAATATTATTAACTTTTAAAAACTGGTATAAAACTAGTTGCTAATGGACTGTAACATCTTTACATTATCTACTATAGCACCTTTGCTCTTATGAAGACACTTTAGGTATAAAGAGAGATGGCTGACAAATCCTTTAAATGTGTTCAACATTTTGTTAAACCTCCCAAAATCTATACTGGATGATACAATAACCTCCTTGCAAAATAACTCTATAGCAGTGTACTGCTACATTCTACATGTTTATAAAATATTTTCTTTTTTAAAAGTAAATGTATTAATTTTACTACCAGCACAGGGATTTACTGTGATCTGTGTCTGACCCTTCATTGGTACTATAAATGATGTATTAATCCTCCTAAAGATATACATCTTCTTCTGTTAATGCATATATGAACAGCTGTGCCAAGTAACTCCTAATGGCTATTGAACTGTCAGGCTTTTCCAACCTAATGTATGGCTAAGAAAATTGGAATGGAGGCAATGTTTGTAGGCACTTCAGCAATATACTTAGAGTAGCAACTTTACCTTAAAACGTTACAACTTTGAAATATCTGAAGAGGACATGAGATTATCAAGATTAGGATGCTTCCTCTAATATTTTCTCATAGTGAAAATTTAACTCCCTTATTTGAGGTCTTTATGGCACCTGATGAGATGCATTCCAGAGTTCTGAGGGAATTGGCTGATGTAGTTGAAAAGCTACTCTTCATCTATGAGGAACTGGAAAAAATGATTACTGACTGAAAACAACTAAAGTGTGTTTGTGTGGGTGAGTAGCAAGGCAAGTTCTGTGAAAAGTGGGATATACACTGCTCCAAACCCCCACTCCCCTGGAGCGTCTATCCCAGCCCAGAGTGGCTGTCAGTCACTGGCACACCTGAAGCCCCACCTGGTTGGGAGGGCCCCAGGAGATCAGAGCATATAACAGGAGATACACAAAGACATACATGGGCATGGCCCACAGTTTTGGATTTTATAGTAGCTGAGATTGTGCTGGAACTCAAGCAATGACTATTAATCTTTCTCTGTCCCATCCTTTCTCTCTCTCTTTCTTCTAATTTTCTCTTCTTGAGAAAAAAGTTGTATGAGTTAGAGTTTGCTAAGTCAATACCTTGTGAAAGGCTTTATTTCGACTGAATGTTACTTTAAAATTTGCCAAGTACCCCTATTTTCTAGAGTTTACAAGTAAAATTTTGTTGTCTAACTTCCTGACAATGTTGTCACATTTCTCCCATGCACCTTCCTCAGGGTTTGAAAAACCCTAACCCCCTTTAAGAAACTCATCAAGTGAGTCTGGGACTTTCCACCGTGACATCTGGAAAGTCATGGCAATCAATGAAGTCCCAGGATAAGGGGAAATCTTGAACCCATTTTTAAAAAGGATGCATTTTTAAAAAGGAGGACCCTTGGAACTACTGACCTGTCAGTCTCATCTCTGTGCCTGGGAAAGTCATGGAACAGATCCTCCTAGAAACTGTGCTAAGGCACGTGTGGGACAGGGAGGTGATTAAAGGCATCCATCACATCTTCAGCAAGGGCAAGTCCTGCTCAACCAACGTAGTGGCCATTCTAAGAAAGATGGGGACAGACATTTTACTAAGACCTGTAGCGAGGGGTTTTAAACTGGAAATGGATCAACTCAGGCTAGATATTCAGGAAGAAGTTTTTTATAATGAATGTGGTGAAACACTGGAAAAGGTTGCCCAGAGAAGTGGTAGATGTCCCATCCTTGGAAACTTTCAAGGTCAGCTTGGACAGGACTCTGAGCAATCTGTTCTAATTGTAGATGACCCTGCTCATTGCAGAAGGGTTGCACTAGATTAGTTTTAAATGTCACTTCCAATTCAAACTATTCTATGAATTTTTAATGTTGTGATTCTATGGTTATTTTCATAACAACTTGTGTACCCCAGTTGTGAGTTGCAATCAGATCACAGACATTCTGGCTCTTTGCATATCTTGACCATGGCATGTCTTAGAGATATTCTCACCTACCAACCAAGTTTTGGCCAGATCTTACCTTCATCATGTTTGAATATCTTTTACTCTGTAGACTTACAATTTCTTACTGATTTGATATGTTTATCAGCATAATTAATGCGTTTGTGCATTTTCTTTTGTCAATCACATGGTTAAAAATGAGGCAGCTGATAGAGCAAACTAAATAGATTTTTACAGCTCTGGATCACATAATCAGTTATTATTATAGGCTGAAAAGATAAATATAGACTTCCTCTTTCTGACAGAGTTTATTACAATAAGTTTTATGACAACTTCATCAAAAGGTTCAATTTGGATATGGAGTACTGTTGCAGAATTTTTAAAAATAAAATAAAGGCTTATTTCTCTTTTAAACTAAATGATTCATACTAAAGAGAACAATCCCCCTCTTTACACAAAGATAATGCATGACAAATATAAATTCTCTTGTCTTCAGAAAAAGCTGTTAAACAGAATCACAGAACCACACACAGAACAGTGGAGGCTGCAAAGGACCTCTCCAAAAAATCTGATTCCACCCACTGCTAAAGCAGGGACACCTAGAACAGGTTGCCCAGAACCAAACACAGTGAGATTTTTAGTATCTGCCGAGACGTAGACTACACAACCTCTCTGGCAACCTATTTCTGTGTTTGATGGCACTCAAATAGGCTAATAACACTAAGATAACTGCATTTGGGCAGGGAGTTGGAAGGACTTTACTGATCATCTAGTTCCAACTCCACTGCCAGGGGCAGTGTTTCTAAAAAAAAATCATCCCAACATTAAAATCAAGCCAGTTTATTCAAAAAGTCAAATATTTTGTTATTGGTAAGATACTGAATAACATCCTTTAGATCACACTAGAGAAATATCAATAAAGCATTTGGTATTTTCAAAATATAGAGGAGAAAAGGCAAGCCTCTTTTTACATAGCACAGGTTTTTAATATAGATGATTTATTGAGCCTGGACTTCATATCAAATTAGGATGAAATGAGATATTGTACTAAACATATTTAACTTAGTGCTGAATATACACTTATTTATCACGTTTCCTACTAAGTGTTGGAAACTATAAGCCCAAAGATAAATGTGTAATGAGCCCATTCAGTTTCCGACTGTATGGATTTGTAGGCCTGGGACTTGTTTTCTTTTCTAGAATAAATAGTTCTCCTTACCCTCTAAAACTCTGATGTTGAGATGTTTACAGAAAAAACTCATATATGGGAAATGCAAAAATAATAATGGTGATTTGGTTTGTTTGCTTGTGAAATAGGAGATAAAATCAGTTCCTTTACTGAATTAGTAAAGAATTAATACTGAATTTGATTCCTACAAAATCAATTAGCCAACTATGTGAGACATCGACTGATACAGATCACTATATATATGTTCTGATTTGCAATTGGAGTTAAAGAATCAAAAGATACAAGTTAATATAATTGGATTTGTCTTAACCCATAAAATTCAAATAAGAACAAACATGTGATAAGGATATCCCGGGATTTCTAAAGAACTAGATGTAGATAAGACTTTTGCTCATACAAACTGCTGATTAATAACAGAATTGTTTCAATACTCGATATTGGTTTCTTGGGTATGTCCTATCAAATAAACTCCTTTCTCCAATAATTTGATTTAGAATCATAGGATCATAGAATGGTTTGGGTTGGAAGAAATCCTTAAAACCCATCTAGTCCACAAAATCTGCAATAAGTAGAGCTTGACCAGTTGCTCACAACCTCGTACCATCTGACCTTGGATGTTTCCAGGGGTGGGGAGTCTTCTCCCTCTCTGTGCCAGTGTTTCAGAACTCTCATTGTAAAGAATTTCTTCCTTATACCTAGTCTGAGTTAACACCCTTTTAGTTTAAAAACACTGCCCTTTGTCCTATCATTTTTTAAAAGTCTGTCTCCTTCTTTCTTATACACCTCTTCCAAGTACTGAAAGGCTTTTATAGGATCTCTCCAGAGCCTTCTCTTCTCCAGACCAAACAACTCTCTCAGAGTTTTCTCACAGGAGAGTGCTTCAGCCCTCAGACCTGTTTTGTGTCCCTCGTCTGGACCCATTCCAACAGGTCTATGTCTTTCTTTTATTGAGCTCAGAAGTAATATAACAACTTAGATTTGTTTATTTGGCTCAGAATATTTTTCCAGTAAAACTGGCTGTATTGTAATTCAAAGCAGAGATAAGATTGACATAGCAGCCTATTGTTAAGATCACAGAATTAGAGATTTAAATAAGGATAATTAAAGAAAATTGTACATGGGCATTCCTAAACAGGAAAAGAAGGCTCAGCTTGTAGCAAAGTATTCTATTTTGTAGCAGTTGAAATGTTTTGGTATTGCTTATTAAGAAGCAAGTTTATTTAAGCAGAATAGTGATAGTTCATTAACTATTGCTATCAAATGAAGCACAGGACTCAGAAATACACTTGCTGACTAAACAGTTTGTGTGACAATGCTTAGCATGCTTTCATCCAGGAAGTTTGTTCTAAGATCTTCTTGTAGCTTGTTTGCACACCTATTTCCTCTTAAAATATTTATTCTGCAATAATGCAAATTTCCTTGACAACTTCGCTGACTTATAATCTGATACGTTTTTCAAGTGACAAAAAATATCTTTTCTGATCTAGGAGCTGGCTGAAAGAGATGCAGGTTAGTATTCCAGTGATACTTAACAACACACTTGAGAAGAGTCATATGTTCAAGGGCATGCATTTTTCTTCCTGACATCTTGCAGTAATGTTTACTGAATAAAAATTATATTATGTGGTTCATCTTGTGAAAACCAAACCTTTTACTTTATAAGAAACATGAATATTAAAAAAAGTATAACTGAAAATAAAATTTATCATGACTTTATATTCAACTGTAATAAGTTTCACCCAAGGTCTCAGTCTTCCCTTTGCGGGATCTTGTCATATTCATATTGAATATGGACTTAGCACAACTGGTAAAATATGCAAAGTTATATGTTTGGTGTTGTGCTGTTCAGCAAAAAATAATTAATACCTTATGGAAAAATGCATAAATAATAACATAATAAAAGAGGACATCAGTTTGAAAGACCCCATGGCCATTGTCAGGTACTCTATGTACAATATTGAGTTGGTTAAAATATTTTCACTTCATCCTGTTTTGTGCTACACATGCAGAAAGACAGAAAAATGCACCTGGATCTAGGGAATATGGAATTTTCTTAGTCTTTTGGCATTGCAGGCATGTTTGTAGCTTTTAACCACAAGGGGAATCTGGGTGTATATTGAGTACTTATATTAGCTAATTTTACAGTAGGATTGATGAGGCTACTTCTGCAACTTGGCAGACACTTGACATAACACTATAGTAGATATGAATGTTGGGTTTCAATTTACTTTAAATACTTAAAAATATAAAAATGCACAATAATCAAGCTTAGAAAACATAACAGATATATATCTAGAAGATAGTTTTATCCAATCAAAGAGACACTCAAAAAATGCTGAGTGAATAAAAAGCTGTGGAAATATTTTATTTCATATAATGATAAATGATAACGTATTAATTATTTTACATTAAGCAGGGTTAATACAATTTTGCCTGCTGTTTGTTTTATTCTTTGATTTTTCCCATCACTTTAGTGTCCAGAAACCTGATTACTCTCATGACAGAGTTCATTTCTTCAATGATTTAGACATCTGGGTGATCACAATTTTCATTAGAGAAGTTTTTTATTGGGATACATGGAAAAGTTGCACAAAAAATGCCCTGAGTATGCATAAATAAACTGCACATAAAGTGTCTGCCTTTTTTTACTGAGCTCAGAGCCATCCCACGAGTAAAGCAAAGGTTCAAAGGCATAACAGTCACTTACCTGCTACCCTCATATCTAATAAAATCACTCTCTCCCAAAAATTCACATCAGACCAAACGATAATCACCTCTTGTCTAACACTAAATCTTTATAACCCACACAGTATTAATCTCCTAAAGAATAAAGCACAGTTTACCATGCCTTTTGTTTTGGTTAAGATGGTAGGTTTTCGGCTATCTTGACTGCTATAAATTCTGGATTACAATTTAGAAGAAAAAATTGGAAAAGATTGAAGTAGCATACATATATTCTTTTCCTACAGAAACGAAATTCACCCTCCTTCAAAAAAAGTTATTTAGAAACAGCTGAATAAAATAAGAAATCTGCATTTGATACCTAAATATACATCTCTTAAGTGGCAGCCCAACTTTCTTGCAGTTTTCAAGTGAAAATCAATGTTGCATGAACATTTCCTACTACTTGCTTCCTTTTGACAATATTATGGGACTGCTCGAAGATTCTTTTTTTTTAATAGCTAAATACTTGTTCCTATGATTTCTGTTATTTCTCTTGTGAGTGCTAAGAAGTTCAGCTGTCTCAACAAACTTTCCATGCCTCTCATCAATAACTAAAGATGAAAGAAAAAGAAAACTTCATAAGAATGGTTTCTAAATTCCACAGTCCTGTCATCATTTCACTATGTCCACCATAGTCGACTCCATACATACTCTGCTTTGCAGTAGTTGTTTCTTACTAAATATTCATCATATACATAAAGGAACTACATGATTATATGGGGATTTTATAGGTGAAGATTCTTTTTTAAACGGGAAAAAAGAGTTAAGAATGTAAAGTACAATCTCTGTCCCACCAATCTTTTCATAGTAAAGATACCCTGACAGTCTGAATGCCAGTGATATTTCTACCACTAGAGTAAAAAAAATGAAACCAAAAGTAACTTTTGGTAGAATCTAGATGATTTATATTCTCTCAGATAGCAGAATTTAGTATGAATACATGGTTATATCTTTTGAAAACAAAATACTCTTAACCGATCTGCTTTTCCAAAAGTATTGAGTAAAATATTCTAGAAAATAAATGGTTCTAGTTTTGCATGACAAAATCTCTACGTTGCTTATATAGTTTCAAAAAACTTCCACAAACTTTAACATTCTTTCATTGTTTAAAAATATTTGGTTTTGAACCTAATATATTAATTTTGTCAAATTAACACTTTGCAAACTTGTCCAACTTCCCTCATGCTGAAAGATTAGTTTCAAACCTTTAAAAACCACCCAGATAGAGCTTAAAACTGCTTTTTTGAGTGCCCACATGGCTTCTTCTACCACGAGCATGTATTTACCTTCACAACGAGATGTCAGAGAAGATAATACAAACATCTCATTTAAGTAATGGAAGACTGGCATACAGAGAAGTTGTTCAGAGAACTGAACCTTTGTATCATACAGCAGTGTCATAACCCAAGACACATACATCACACTCTAACTAATAACAGCCATATAAGAGCTTGATGTGCAATGACTAGATAATTAATACTGATATTGTGGAGTTTAATAATCTCATTTTTGATGAGAAGAGACTTCACTCTAAGCTGCACATACATAGCTGTATACAATTTTGACCTTTGAGGATGTCTTTTGTTGTCATCCCTTATACATTTATGCAGTATATAGAAATATTAGTGTTTTGTACTGAATTTTCAGGTATGCAGTACATGGCTTTTTTCTGCAGTCATTCAATATACATGTATAAATTTTAATACAGATTTCATTGTGTGTGCAGGTGGACTGTGCTTTTAGCTTACACGAAAAATTCATCTATACATATATATATTGTTCCCTAATATATTTATAGGGTCTGATTTTGCTGCAACAGTATCTGTTGAGAGATTTCCCTGAGCTTATTTCAAATCACAAGTTTTCTTACTCCTGTTCTTCCAAATTTTTTTCCCCATCCATCCTGCTGGGGGTCACAAGGAGTGAGCAAGAAACTGTGTAGATGTTCAGATGCTAGATGGAGTCGACCCACTACATATATAAATGGAAAGACCAATCATAAACAATAGCAAATAATGACCATTTCTCTCTTTTTTTTCTTTTTTTTTCCCCCCCAAAATGGCTGAAGAAGGCAGTCCTTGACTGATATTTTTTCTGTGTGGAGCATATTTTTAAGTGTACTTTTCAGAAAAATATTAATTTTCTGCATTTTACCATATAGCATAAGACACTGCAGTGGCCTTAATAAAATATTGGACCTAAAAATGTATTTAAATATATAATATTTGTTTGTTAAAAGTAAAATTATTTTAAGGTAAAATCACCCAGAATTATTCATCCTGCCCCCACACTTTTCAACATCTGCTTCTTCATATCTAATATGCTACATCACACCTGAAATCAGTTCACCATTCAGCACATCTTTTGTTCTTTTCCGTAGGTTTTCTAATTGTTCAGGATGGACAGCAGAATAAATATATAACAAGTGAGTGAAGATAATAAAATCATTCTTTCTTCCAATGGCATCATTTTTGCTGATAACTTGCAATGTCTGACCTTTTAAACTGACAGGATGTTCACCACTGAAGCTTTATAAAGACAGCTATCTCCTCTCAGAAAAATGGAAGCCAGGCATTCAAGACTGGCTTGTATTTGTCTCTGAATCAAACTGTCATTTTAGCTCTGTTAGTGTCTGTTATCAAATGTGGACAAGCAGTTATTCTGTAGGCTAGTTCATATAACCTTGAATTTTTCAGAAAGTCCTTGAGAGTTAATTCAGTGGTTTTATGCAACTCGAGCTGATGCATATAAGTGAGTTATACAGAATCTTGGCAGCTAGAAGTTGTAATAAACATTTAATTTACAATCCATACAATCGTTTTAGCTTTGCAAAGTGCTTCATGTATCCTTCTTTTTCCCCTGATATATTATAGTCTCTGTTTAGCTCAACTTACATTTATGGGGAATCTTCATGGCTTAAAAACCAAGACAAAGATATGAACAATTCATGATTCAGGGGTAATCCTGGTAAGATTTCAAACTGAATTTTAGACCAGAAATTTAATAAGAGGACAACCCTCCTCCCCTCCAAATCAAATCAAAACAAATAAAATGGTGCATCAACACCCCTTTACAAGTGAAATAAATATGTACAGCAGAGACCAAGGAACCCACTGCATCATTGCACAAATAAGAAATTAGATCACTGATACTGATACAATGTGCTAAACTACTAAACATTTCTAAATAGAGAAAGTATCACATACTACTAAATATATTTGCATAATTCACAACAAAGTGAACAACTAAATAAATAGTCCAAATCAATCTACAATTAAGAGTTTTCAGGGAAATAACCTAGATTAGAGATGAACAGTATTTCAGTTTTAAGAGCAAAAGTATACTTTGTTTTAAATTAACTTTCATTTTTCTTCCAGATTATTTCGTTTCTTCTGTTATTTTTTTTTCAATGACTGCCTGTAATTTCAACACTGATCTTCCAATTCTGTTATGGTAGGCAAAGTGTTCCTAAAAAATTCTTGCAGGTGGTGGTCAGATTTTGAAACCACTTTGTGAAACTGTGCAGACGAAACAAGATTTCAATATATACATAGGATACTTCAATCTCAAAAGCATATTACCTTCAACGACTTGAGTTTAGAAAACTTTTTCTTCCCAAAAAATTGTAATTCACAAATAAATAAGACCACAGCAAGAGTCTAGACAACTTCGATCTAATTGCCATTTTTATGCTCAGAAATTGCAGAGAAAGAAAGAGATTATCTGCAGCATGAAGAAAAAAAAAAATTGTGTGTCTATTGTCTCTCTATGTGTAAAAAAAATAATCTCTTGTGCATGATAATCAATGGCAGGGTGCAAACACTAAAGTCAGCTTTGCTACTACTTTTTATATACCTTACACAACTGTACATAAAAACATTTATGTAAGTAAAAAAAAGAGCCACCTTTAAAATTAGAAACATTTATTCAAAATAATAGTGGGAATCCGTGCAACAATGTCTTCTTATAATAAGTCTTGTGTGCTTTTTCCCTAAAATCTAGGTGCACTTGACTATGTGTAAAAGTAAACTCCAAAGGATGAATAAAAAGATGTAGAAAAATTTAATGATTACTTGTGGCAGCAAAGCGAACAATAAGATTGTTGCTGAGAAGTTTGGTGTCAAAGATAAAGGGAAGTGAAGTTTTGGCTAAGGTTTAGTATTTTTATATTCAAATAGGTTAACAGTCGACACAAGAAAACTTTTCAGTCTTCTCTTTAACAGCCCAGATTATCCTACATATCCTTCTCCTTCCATAAAAGTCATTTTCAATGTCCTCTCAGGGTATAAAGTCTCTACTGAAATAGATCCTTTCTTTGAAAAAGGAAAAACACACCTGTCAGGTTTTCTACAAGAATCAGTAGAAATCTTGATCTCCTGGTCTTATTCAAATTCTGAATGCTTACATTTCTCAATTACCCAGCAAAGGCAATTCTGCTGGCTTTGGGATATTAACATTCACATTGATATTCACTTTGTGTCGAACTTCTCTCCTATAAGCTTTTAAGTATTTCAAGAAATTGATGATCCAAAAGGAAAACAAGGATCTTGGGGCTGAGGACTCAGATTTCAAGAGAAAGGCAGTGGTGATTTACTGCAGAAGACATTTCCAGCAAATGGTGGGCTATTTCTTCATTAAGAGAAATTCCAGTAAGGAAGTACTTGAAGTAAAGAAAGTTAATATACCACTGGGAATATTGCAGATTTTGCAAATATATTCATCTTGATGATTTCTGAGCTTCCCAGATAAAACATGTACAAAATGTGATTTATAAGACTTCACTAGCTTTTTTGAGGAAAGTTAGATACAGTCAGATATTTTTCCCTCATTGCCTGTGAAGTGTAAAAAGAAAATTCCAATACATTATACAGTATTTATGATAGAGAAAGCTTTGAAGCACTTTGCTTTGTGAAACAATTAGAATTGGGCAAAAACTTAATGAACAGTTGTAATAATTCAAGAAATTTTCCTCATTCCGTTTTTTTAAGGAAGAAGATTTTCTAGTAATGGATTTCATATTGTTTGTACTTATTTAAGATATAGAGGTATTCTTATGCTGCTTTGAGGAATTGAATGTTTTTGCAGATAAAATGTAAATGGAAATATCTGAATGTGTATATCCACTTCGTATATGGATTTTACTTTTCTTCATTGATTAGAAGAATTAACTAGAAGAATTAATGATGTTCTTAAGTGAAGATTTAACATAGTTCTTGGTTAATTAATTAATCTAGGATTACTTTTTACAAACAATTTCTATTGTTCTGTTTATAATTGTTTAGAAAAATAAATTCAAATTCTGGCTTCTTCGCTGAATAGAATGCACCTGCAACAAATAGGATGCCTACACAGCCAGAAGAATGGAGATCTAATTTAACTGTAACCTAACTGCACGTTTAGAACTAGAAACTTTCTTCTGTACAGAAAGTTGTACTGATTCTCCCATAACACATACTCTAATTTGGGAAAATAAAATGGAGAAAGTGTGATTTTCCTGAAGTTGACACTCTGGAATCTCCTATTTATGGGAATCTCAGAATGAAAAATTAGGATAAGTATATTTGTTTTTAACAGTGTTTTCCAAACGTCTCAGCTGACTCTTTTGAAAACAATGGATTGTTACCTTTCTCAGTCATGGTACATATTCATGTATCTCAGAGACTGAGATCCCTGGGTCTCATTTCCAGGCATGATTAATAATTGGAACCTAAAGAATTACATTATTATTTTATCTAAAGATGTAGATACAAGACTGAGATATTGAATTGATTCCTAGGAATTGTAAATAGAACCATTAGTGAAGGACTGCACATTCTGTTGACTACACCTGCGGGGCTTTTGGTAAGTGACTTAATCAGTAAATGAGTTCTCATTAAACATAACAAGCAGCAAGTGCTGGGAATGAATCAGGTAAAAATAGGCTGGCTATTCTATTTCGGTTAATTGCTCTCTTGACAAACTCTTTGGGCAAGGTCTTGAAAGCTATTGCTGTATCTCCAGCAAAAAGGTATCAAAGGAATGTTCAGTCCTTCCGCTTTATACTTCAATCCCACCGTGAATTTTAGCATATAAAATGTCTTCCTTTGTAACATATATAGATAGTACCTCTTATTTATTCTAAAAACACTTTTGAGAGTAATGGGATAAAGAGACACTTTTACCAGTATGCACTTGCTCTAAAAGTGGAGATGTACCCTTCTGGGGTTTTCTGTGTTCTGGGACTTCTCATTCTAATTAAAGTATTTTAATTAATAATGTATCTCAAGTCTGCTCTTTTAATTAGAATGTTTTCAGTTTATTAAATTATTCTATTTCCTATATATTTTTCCTGCAATAGAAGGTTTAGGCACAGAAATAAAAAACCTTTAATGCTTTAATGTCTTTCTCCACTATCTCTGGAAATGATGCAGACTACCATAACATTGTTATATTTGTTTATGTTTTATCAGTTTCTCAGTGGTAATTATTGCAATCTGAGGAAGTGTAGGCTTTTCTTACTAAGTCTGATTTACAATTGTAGTTATTTACATGTTTACCAGTGACTTAATAATAAACTATTTAAATATTTATATTTATCCCATGGTGGTGTAATGTATGCAGAAGATTCACAAATATTTTTCAGCTTCTTCTGATTATAATTCTTAATTAAGAAAAAAAAAGGGCAAAAGGCTTAAGTGTTATATTTTATTGTGGCTGAAATTTCAGTCAGAATTAGTTTATCCAGTAGGTGAGAATAAATACATATTTGTTTCATTATTGATACAGTGGTGCTGTCTGTCAATTTCTGCATCACAGTTGTCTATGCTTGAGATATAAGATAAATTTCACCTGCACAGAATTCTTTGAGACATTATGAATCAGTCATCAACACTGCTCCTTCAAAAGTATTTATAACAGTCCTTCTGCATAAAATGCAACATACCTACCAAATAGAGATAAAATACTATCAAGGAATAGCCTTGTAAGGAATTTTGTCAATAAAGTATGCTCAGGTCATTAATGCTCTTCTAAGTTTTGTTCCATTTGTAAGTTTTATGTTAGAATTGTTGCAATTGAGCTACAGGTTCCACTTACACAGGAAAAGGTCTGGCGTTTTTTTAGCACAAAATACTCAACAGGAACTATGAGCACTCAAAACCATGTGCTTGAGCCCATAAAATCTTTAGATTACTGGGTCAATTTAACTGTTGGTTTACATTTGAATTGATTATTTTTTAATTGCCAAACTCTAAGGCTGTTCTTAGTTGTACACTTCTGGATATGCTCTAGAGGGAATATTTTCCAAGACAATCTGTGATATGGGTGCAAATATTTATTCAGAAATTGCAAAAAATCCTGTATATTTTAGTATTGAATTGACTATGGTTCCTTTCTAAGGGCATGATGAAACCCATTTAGACATTTCTTTAGGACCTAAATAGCAGTTCTACACAACTCACATAAACTGATCTCCATTAAATGTAAAGGGCGAAGGGGATGCTATGATGTAGATCACCACAAGTGAGAAACTGTGCACAACCTTGATTCTTCTACCTTCATACTACAGGCAGTACCAATGAAAAAACCAATCTGTTCTTGATGTACACCAGCACAGGTACACCTTTCTTTCAGAATAAAGAGAAAACTGAAAACTAGAGAGAGAGATTCAGATTTCTTTTGTTGTTCTGTGGTTAGTCCATATTTATGTCTTATTTAGAACAGAGAGTAAAATTGTGATCATCATCATCATCTAAATTTAAGTGTCTATTATGGTATATTTATATGTTTGTTTTGTTGTGTCTCTGCCTACATAGTCAACAGAATTTAGGAAGCTATTGGTTTGACCAAATGAAAATATATTCTTTGAGATTGGTTGAATAATACTAAAACCTCCAGTGACAGTTTCAGCTAGGTTTCAAATGACTATCAGGGTAATTTAGTTACCTTGCTCTGGTTTGACTGTCTGTACTGCAGATATCTTCATTTAATCTAACAATTCACACCTTACAAATACAGGTTCAAAATAATTTATCTTGGTTTGAAATAGGTAAATATGGCAAATGGAAAAGAGTGTTGGAAAACATAGCTGTATTTTAGCACTAGGCTATGTTAAAAAGACAGAATCAGAAAAAAACCTGTCCATCACTCTCCTGAATTTCTTGCATCCAAGCACATGCTTTCTTACTTTGAAGTCAGATCCCCAATTCATCTATATTCTTTTTTAAGTGTTTTTTTTTTGTTCTGCTCCTCAAGAGTAAGCGGTATATACAAATACTATCTCATTAAAGAAAAATGCATTCTGCTTTACTGGCCCTTGTTTTGCAATCAAAATTTAACCCAATTACCTTACCATTTATATATCTTTAACAAATTTCTCAGACAGAATTTTCCTCTTTAAAATAAACAAGGAAAGGAAAAATGATTTGCTTTGCTTTGGCAGATACTTTAACTTTTAATTGTACAAGATATTTGTTTTTACAACTGTTGTTCCTTTCTACTTCCATATATCATTAGATGATCTCTAGTATTGTTTTTTATGGTTAAGTATCCTCGAGCTGTGCCAACTCAAAGTTATACCTCCAATGATTTTTCTCCTGAAGTGCACAAGTGTAAAAAAACCTCAAATTTCTTGATTTGAAATCTTTAGAGCTACAAAATCCCTTATGCAGCAATTAGCCCGTGAGAGAAGCCAAATTTTCTTTTCATTTAATATTGTATTCTGATTCTTTTTTTACCCTTTTTATTCTTTGCCTTTCACGTTTAATAGAGTCTTCTTTATATTACAATAAATAAGTTTCATAAAGGTAATGTAAACTAATATAATAGTTTTGGTTTTTTCATGGAATCACAGATTACAAAGTCAAATGGGACATTCCTGATCATTTTGTCTCATCTTTTGTACTAACTTGGTCACAGAGCTCTTCTGAGTTAATTCATATTTGAAAGAAAGGGCATATATACCTACACACAAGTATATACTCATAATATTAATGTAATTTTACTTTTTTTAAGAACTATCGTATCCTTCTGAGGCTTGCTATAATGTCCAAATGATTTGTAAGATTTATTTATAATCTGAATTTATCTAGTCTCAACTTCCAATCTCTTAATTTTTTAATAGATATTTCAGCCATCATGAAGAGTCTTCTTTTATCAAGTAGATATTATTTAGGGTTCTAAACTAAGCTAAACTGAAAAAACTAAACTAAACTAAAAAAAAACAGGAAAAGAAATAATTCATAGAAATGTTAAATACATGACACCTATTTTTAATAAATCTCTAAATAAAATTACTATGGAATGACAACCTTTATACTAAATAGAGGGAAAACACTGGAGGAAGATTGTAAACTGAGTATTTCAAGTCAACTTATTGCTCTTATTTAATAATATAAAATATGACCTTGGCACGAAAATGTAGTGCCATCATCATGAAACTTTCTGATGACTGAGAGATGGGAATAAATGTGTGCATAAAATATCATGAACAAGAAAATAATGAAACATATATAGAAACAATGAATTTTGCAGGCTGAAGTGTTGAGTCAGATAGTTAGAGATTAAAAATGATAGAGGTCTTTTTAAAAAGTGAAAGTTCATTGTCTGAAATACCAGAGGAGATTAAATTCCCATGTGGAATCTCTTTCTCCACTAATGGCAACATGGCCATGAAATAAAGAAATTAAATCTAACAATCAAGGTAATTCCAGTGACATAGGAAAATATTTGTGTTACTATACAAACCCTTGTAAGACTTCTCTAAGAATGCCATTTATAGTTTTAAACTTCAGTGGCCAAAAAAAATGGACACAAATAAATAGAATTTCAAAGAAAATCTGTAGGATGAAATGCACATTAAAGAGCCTGTGAAATAAGATATCTAAACGGCTTTGAATTATTTATCTTAGCAAAGTGAACTGAGTTGGAGTAATTATTTTGTCTATAAACACACAAGGAGACTAACAGGATTAAAACACTGAAGATCTAAAAATAAGAATGAATAAGCCATGAATGTATATAGACTGAAAAACAGAAGTGACTCGCTTGCAATTGAGAGGTGAGGTTTTTGAATGGCCTCAAATTAAAAAAAAAACCATCCTACTAGTTCTGTGGCAGAATCTGGTACATTTATGCAAGATAACAGGATTGCCTATAATAAGGTTTTATGTATGATAGCCCAGCATTTTAATTGTAATCATAGTATTTACTTTAAATATTGGCAAATTTCTCTTCTTCTTGATAAACTCTTACTCAGGAGTTGTTTACAAATATAGTCTCATATTCATGTGGTAGTATATTGCATTTTTGTGATGCAATAGTAAAAAATTACTGTTTGTCATTCGTACTTCATTTTTCTTCCTGTTAATCCTTTAAAATATTTGAAATGCCTAGTATGTCCTGTCTTCTGGTACAATATGACCACAAAAAGACCATACTACTTCATTTTATACTTGATTCTGCTGAAGGTCTTTGATTCTCTTGGATCTGATGTTAGAGATACTTGAAGTCTATAACTTAGAAAGGAGTAATTAAGGTTGCCTAATGTAGACAGTCAGTGGAAATACTTTAGGCATATGTCTTTAGGCCTACTGGCCATAGAAATTACTTTTTTAATGGTGAGATTTTGCCTCTGCACATAATCCCTTTCCCCCTCAAAATCTCTCCTAAGTTATATTCAATAATTTGAACATCAGCCGAACCACCTCATCAGATTCCAGCAATACTGGACAGTTAAAATGTGTACTCACGAATTAGTAATTTTTCATTGTTATAATATATTTGTCATGCTCCTGAAAATGAGCTCTTATTTGAATATGGTTCTTCCAACTGGTATCTTGTACTTTTAAAAAGAAAGTTCTTATATTTAACTCTTCTTCCATATTTTCAAGGAGAAATTAATTCCTGATAAACTTCAAACTCCTAATTGATCAAGGGCCCAAGATGCCTAGGCACATAGCTATGCAAATTAAATCAAATTACAAAAAATTAAGATCATAGTGTCGTTGTTATTAACTACTTTTAGGATTCCCTCTCCTCTCAGCTCTGCTAGAAGTCAGCCTTAGGAAGACTTCAGAACACAGGGAACCTGGTCACACCTTCTATCAAGAATATAGAATAGATACTTTTGGAAGATATTTATTAGTTAGAAAGACTAGGAAGTACCTTTACATGCACCCACTGAAGAGAGAAATGCTGTCAAAATAGTATTTTATACTAAATTCCACAAAATTTCTTTCATACTTTCACAAAGTTTCCTTTTATTTAGGAGATCTTTAGAAGTGGAAAGTGAAGTACCACTAATGTTTGAACTTTTTGGTTCTCCTTGACTTCCTCAATAATGATACACATGAACACCCATCTAAGCTCTGTACATATGCACAGTTATCACTGTGCTTTCTCTCTCTTACACTCACTGATATTCCATATATTTAAAATTCTCATGCTATGTTTAATTTTCATATCCAAGTTTATACTTAATCTGAGTTTCTGGACCTTAGGATTTACACTTAATTTGCATTACAAAACTTTGTCAAAAATGCTTTCTGAAAATTGCTTGTCCATTAGAAAAGCTGCAATTGTGTTCAGCATGATGTCTTCGTTCAATCTTCAAGGTTATAGTACCTTCAGCATTAATCAATAGGCATTTGATTCCTAAATGAAGGTTAAAATGATTTTCTGGCAGCCCTGGCAGAAAACTTTTGGCAATTCAGTTACTTAAATTTGGTCTGGATTTTTATAAGTAATTAGTCAACAGATAGCTCTCTAGGAGTGGATCATTCTTTAAGAAGTGAACAGGGAAATTTCAATGTCTCTTTTTGAACATGGATATTTGGGGGTCTGTATTCTGTATGAACATTTCCTTTAAATCTAAAACTATGTACCTATAAATCACCCTTGTGGAAATACAAAAATAATGGCCCAATTTCTCACACTAGTAATTGCATCCCCTGATGATCTGGCTCATTTCAGTAAGTGATATTATGCTAGTTGAGAGTTGAAACCAATGAGACATGAATGAAAATGAAATCTTACCAAAATGTTTATGATTTCTTATTGTATTTTTAAAATAAAATCGGTAGGAATAGGGGACAAGTCAGTATATTCTTGCTACTATGAAGGGCAAACAGGGACATATGTCTCAATAAACATTATTGATACATGGTTGGAATAAGCTGTTAAGCTGTGAAAATTTAAGGTACCTTAAGGTGTAAAAACTTTACTTATCCCTACTCATTCAAAATCTTAAATGAAAATATGTGAAGCTCTCAAAACTGCAGTTTCTTGCAAACTATCAAATTTTTCACACAAAAGGATTGAGATGGGTCTTGTATTCTCAGCATTAATACTAGTTACCTAGAGGAATATGTAAAGAAGACAATTTTTATTCTAAAACAAAAACTTTGAAAACCTGCTAGAGCTTAAAATTAGGTGAATTTATTGCCATTATCTTCTCTTTGAAAATGGGAAGTGGAAATTTTAATATGAAGCACACATCATGGAAAGTAAGGTTGAATATTTGTGATGGAAAGTCAACTACATCTTAGCATTCTAGTTTATGTTTTACAGGTACTCAAAAAACCCTGACCTTTTAAAGACACACAGAATATAATTACTAGTGCTCCTTTATGATATAGAAAATAGGGGATGAATGTTGCAGATCAAAATGTAGTCAAACCTTACTAAATAATGATTAGCAACTAGCAAAGAAATTTGTTTAGCTGGGGGCAGTAACTATATGGTAAATCATCTGAGGGAGGATCTGTGGTGATTTAACAAAAAACATCAGGTTCAGAAATTATAGTTTGCAGAAAGTCAATTGGGGCAGAAAGTCAATAACGAACTTGAAGATTTCAATCTCATCACTTTAAGGAAAGTATTTCTGATAATTCCCAAATGACATTTCATTAGATAAACTGTTCATTATGAGTATCTGCTAGAAAGTCCAGGAATTGTTAGAGCTTGCATATCAGGTGACTCATAACTGGCATTTGATCAAGTTCATCCATGGATTTTGTAAAAAGACAAAAGGGACATGTTACTTGCATTGAGGTCAAGCTGCAAAAGTTGTATAATTTCCAAGGTCTTTATCTACTACTTGTTGAATAGTGATCTATGTGAGCAGAGTGTTGAAAATCCATGTTTTACTGCCTGTCTACCCAACTGTCAATCACTTAATGGAACACGAGACTTTTTTAGATGGGAGTACAAATAAGAATGTTTGCAATATTTCAGTGTCATGACTTCACTATAAAAATATATAAAACAGAATTCTGCAGACTAAAACTGAATGTTCATGATCCTACACTATAAAAATATATAAAACAGAATTCTGCAGACTAAAACTGAATGTTCATGATCCTACACTATAAAAATATATAAAACAGAATTCTGCAGACTAAAACTGAATGTTCACGATCCTACCAATGTTTGAGTACTAAACTGTCTGTTTGGATAGGTATTCAAAAATATATATATGTAAAAGAATATATATATATAATATATATTTTGCAAAATGGTTGTTATATGATGAACAAATACTTTCACAGAACTATCCATAATGATGAGTTTGAGTTGTTCATGTAGTCTTAGAATGAGAAAAGTGTGCTACATACTTTACTTTCTAGTTTGTATTATCTCTTCTATTAGAAGCACTGAGTTTCATCTACCATTTGGTATACACAGATTTTGCTTTCCCTATTCAACTGCCATTATCTCTATCCACAAGTATTCTCATATTCCTCTTGTTTTCCTTCCACCCCACAAGAGAGGGGTGTGACGAGCAGCTGGGTCAGTGTTTGACTGTCAGGCAAGGTCAACTCACCAGTCCTAAAATCAAATCATATGGTTTTCTTTTTCATTTTCTTTTCTTCTTTTTTTTTTTTTAATTTCATTCTAGTAAATGAAATTTACTAAAATTACTAAATGAAATTTACCCTAAATATAAAAGAAATTGTAATTCCATATTCTTTTTACATGGAATTAAAAGGCCACTTTTAATAGAAATAAAGCAAACTATTTCAATAACTTCCCCTTTGGCATATAACAGTGATTCCATATTTAATATCCCTGCTTTATATTTAAGGAATTCACCAAAATTATGTGATTGCTATATGCTGACAGATTTTAGCAGAATTATTGAAATCTCATGAGATATTTTAGGAAAGTTGCCTGCATAAGCTAATAAGGTTAAAAAAGAAACATTACTTAACTTGACTTTCATGAACCCGGGGAGATCTTTACATCTGTTTTTCAGTTTGGTTGGTCCTTTTTTCCCCTGGATGGATGTACTCTCATCCCTACACAAAAAGTAGACTAGAGAGTTTAATCAAGGCAGATAAATTATAATGAGTCTTTATAAAAGTAATTGTTTATCTTTCAACCAAATGAATTAAAGAGAGTAAAGAGTGTATGGAACATTTCATGGTGGATGACAAATGCAGAAATAAACTGCAGGGCACAGTGGTTTGTTTCAGCATATTCTGTATGATAGGGCAGTACCACCAGACAGTAGAAAGTGAGCTGGCATAGGTTGGTAGTGCAGAAGATTAAGAAGTTTAAGAAGAATATGTTATGTGCTGAATTACAGTCATTTAAACACTTCTGCAAAAATACAGAACAGATAGTATGGTTTTTGATTTAAAACTTCTCAGAGTATTTGAACAGATTTTTTTAAATTCTTTTTGGGAGTTTCCATAAAGACTAAGGTAGAAATTAAATCTGCCAAAAAAGAGAAGATGTACAGTAAGATTATAGATGGACAGAAAAAGAGTTTAAATATTTTAACATATGGAGCAGTTCAATGGATATAAATATAAAATAATGATGACTTTGATGAGTCTTTATCACACAAGGCCATGATAATAAAAAATTATAAGCTGTTAAAAGGATTTCTACAGTCAAAAGATAAGCCTGTTTGTATCATTAATGAATGATGAGCAACAGAGACACAAACCCCAAATCTCTGTATGAAGAATTATGACAACTTTGATAAGTCCATTACACAGGCATCCCTAAACTTTTAAAAATATGTAGAATTAAAAACACAAAGTTTTTTTTTTTAATCCCACAGGAAAGGCCTTTATGTGATTAAAATTTAGAGGTTTGCCTTAGTAATTCTGAAATGAAAGAATGAAACTGCATAAAGTGAGAAATAAGTAGATCACAGGCTTAATTAACAGAAATCAGAGTGAAAAGGAATTCAACATTAATTTATTTGAGAGTGCACTTATGGACACTTCATGAATAATGTATTATTATTTCAGTGAATGTTGTCATATATTACACATTGTATACACTGTATATCCTCTCATTATATTTTAACTCAATCCAGGAAACCTCTAAAATTTTGTGCCACAATATCCATTTCTACAGATATGAACTATTAGGGAAAACTATCAAAAAACTGCTTTACATTTGCTAAATCTCTTACTAATAAGATTTTTTCTTTTAATCAGATATTAGCATGAAACTCAATTTACAAGGGACAGCAAATACTGTGAGAGCAGTATTTCATGTTGCATTCAAATGACGCACAAAAGAACAGAATATCCATCATTAGTATTTTGGAATGAAACATAAAAGCATCCTCTAAAGAGATAAAGTTGAACCGTGTTTCTAATCTGGACATGATAGAATAACAATAAGGGATAATGATAAATTAAGAGGAATGATAACTGTAATTTACAGACAATAATCTAATTTACACAGTATTTTCTTAAACTGCCAGGAGAAAATGAGGTTGACATGCATGTGGATTCTGCAGACTCACCCTTCCAGTCTGCCCTTGCCTTACATCATGTTTGCCTGTACTCCCACAACAGCGCAACTGCTAAAACAAACTTTTTTCCCAATCCTGACAGTTTCAGTGCAGTGTCATTGGACCGCTTACTTTATAAAGGGTCCTTTCCAAACTGCAAAAGCATAAAACGACATGTTGTCTTATTCTGCTAAAAAACACAGCTGAATTTCTATGACACCAAACGTAGAAGCATTGTCCTTTTATGAAACTGCAGCAAATGAAGAGTTATATACAGTAAAGTTGGTGTTCACCAGCACAAACATTTATACCTGAGTGTTTCCTAAGTCTAAGATAGTCAACCCAGGCTCACTCTGCAGTCAAAGGAGAGAAATAAGGATAGTTTCTCTCACTTTGAACTGCTTCTCCAGAGACCACAGCTGTTGTACTATACTTGTTGTACCACAGGTAATAATGGTTGACATTTCTGTTAAATCCAAAACGTCCGATTTATCTGGCAGAAATCTGAGTTTTCAGTGGGATAGCGTTTTAATAAAAATGTTACTGTGTGAAAAAAATCCAATTTTGTTTTGATTTAAAAAAAAGAAAAATTTAAAAAAAATTGAAATGTGTCATACGCTTTCCAGATGTATAAATTATATCTCATGTAAGATAGGCTCCTATGAGTTGCAGATCCTTGGAAAATTGTCCTAGTTTTACTTACAAAGATAGTTTTAGATTAATTTTCATTATAGCTTTTAGGTTTCAAATACAAGATTAATGAGCTAGTTGTGGATTTTAAATAAAACATATTCTGTCTAAAGAACGTTTCATTCATTCGTACTACCTGGCAAAATCCAAAATAATTACAAGAAGTGTTACTTTAATGGACTTTGGCCTGAGTGATATTTGAAAATTGTTTTAAATGAATTTTAGCACAGAAGTCCAAATATATTTGATATTTGGACTTGACCAGATGAGTCAGGTGTTATTTCCAGCTCTTTGTCTATGATATGACTTTACGTTTCCACTTAAACACAGGTGCCATTTTTTCCCTATCATTAATGTGCCTTCCAGGGCTTCCAATCATTAGCTTCCTTCTTGCAAAGTGCTATTCAGAAATAAAAATACAAATATTGAAATATAGACTTCCGAGAGATCCAGTCACCATTTTCCTTTTCTTATGGGGAGGCTACGCTGCCTCAAAAGATGCTTAATTTAACATAAGACTAGTAAGCAATCTTATGAACATCAGAAACTTTGATGGTTTTGAGGGGAAAGAGCGGTAGAGAGAGATTGTTTCAGCTGAAACTGATCATTTGTTAAACTCGCTGGGGACTCAACATCTTCTGGGAAAAGGATCTGAATGTGAATAGCCTTGACCGGGGTCAGAATCTTAGAAATACTTTATACCTTACTGGGCTTGGAACAGCCAGAATGCTGGCATTTAAGCTTTTTTCTGCAAGGTTGCTCTAGGATGCCAATATGACTTGATTTTTCTGCACTTGCATCTTGTGCTATCACCTAAGAAGGAAGTCCTAGGAGAAGTGCAGATTTGCATGCCTGCATCTCTTTCTGTGGTAAACGTGTACGGAAATCCCAGGCAAACTGAAACCTGCACCTGGTTCGCTGACATTCCCAAACAGTCCAGTATGCATCAAGTTGCAGTTTCAGTAAGGAAGAATGTATCTTTAGAATCTTTGGAAGCATACTTGATATCAACTCTGCTATTTACTTCCAGGATAGGTAGGTGTTAGAAATTTCTGACTAATGTTTTTGTGATTTTGACAGAGAATGATAACTTTAAAAGAAAAGTCAGGTGAAATTTAGCTTAAGAAACTTTTTGAATTTACAGCAATAATCTATTTTTTTAAGTTTTATTTATATATATTTATAGTTTTGTTTATATTTTATAGTTTTAAAAAGATATATATTTTCAGGATTTTTAAAAATTATTTTATTTTTTTATTCTGTGCTTTGAAATAAAAAATGCTTGATAGCTTAATATTTGTGCAACCAGAAATGTGTAGCTGATAAAGTATATGCATGAACTGAGTAAAATATAAAATATTGAATACATTAAATCAGTGCACATTATAGCCACAATACGCTTTAAAATTCAATGTAAACTTTTAGAATATACTTTCCAGTTGCACTCATAATAAGAAATATAGCCTTATGCTTATCATTTATTACCTTCCCCCCAAGAGCTCATTTGTAACAGTTAAAGAGAAAAGTGAGATTATAAAAAAAAAAGACTTACACAAATCTAATTGAAACTTTTCATTAGCCTTATGTTATTTTTAGACTGTCTCAAGGCTTCATAATTGAGCCTTTACAGTTGTACAAACAAATAGAAGACTGGTAAGAACCTGAAATTCATTATGTTTACTAATGAAGTCAGCCTGGAAACCTCTTCATTGAATATTGTGATTTGATTGCCATCATATTCTGATTGGACCCTTGATTTGCATTTTAATAAGCATATATTATTTCAAATGGAAACCAAGGTGTTATCAGGGGTATTTCACTAGAACTGACAAAATTAAATGAAAAATATTTTATGTTCTATTTTATAAAAATATGAAAAGAATAAGTGTAAGGAAGAAACATTTAAATTTATTAGAAGCTGCTTATAATAACTGACATTAATTTATTAATTTTAGATACCTGTGAAAGAATGTAATTTAAGCTCATTAATGAGAAATTAATTTTTCAAGATTATTGTTTTACTGTGGACACCCAAATTGTTATATAGACTTCTTCATTCTCATTGGCCTTGAGATATTTATTGCTTACAAAAAAGAAGAAATATTACAGAAAGAGAAACAAATTTCTTTAAATAATTTTGTCTCAACATGCAAACTGTTTACTCCAGATTAAATTTCCATTTATTCAATTATTTATTGTATTGTTTATTTAATTATTATTTATTTTCTGTGTATTTTACTTAGTTTCTTACTAATTTTATTAAGGAATTTTAAAAAGAATAGTTGGATCTTTACTACGGTTTCACTTAGTGGCAGCAAATTTTAAAGTAGAAAATAATATGCCTTCTTACTTCTAAATTCATTCATCAACAAATTGAAACATGGAATTAATTACTTTTTTCCCCTTGACTATTCTTAATTTTATCACTGAATAGACTAACTCTGAAGAAAGACTGGTAGATAAATATGGTACTGAGGTAAATACAGAATTTTTTTGAATTGATTGGCATTTTCCTATATTGAAATAAAATTCAAAACTCCCTAACAACAAACTAAAACCAAACACAAACCAACACATAGCTAGCAGAAGTCAGAGTACTTTTCTGCAAAATCTTCCTACTGTAGGAAGCTGTCATGGACTATGGCCATTAAGCCAAACACTCTTGTAAATGAGCAAGTTGGCTGCTCTTATAAATGGCTCAAACTCCACTGCTGTTAGGGAAGCTGCACTGCACTGGACTTTTTCCAGTTTGTAACAATTTAAAAAATTGGCTCTGAAGTGCTCATGTATTTTTCAGTGCTCTTGAGAGTGAGAGAGGAGAGGTACAGATGAGGAGGAAAGGCTGCTTGTATGCAAAAATGTATTACTCTTATTGTATTTTGCTATTTTGTTTCTATTTTAGGTTTTATACAGTTTATTTTAAACACAAAGCCAGGAAGGGAATGCATAACTTTACAAGCAGTTGTGGAAACACCTGTTTGGACTGATCTGTTACAGTTTCTTTTTTTGTTACCATATTTTGCATGGGTTTAACTTATTACTTAGTGGACAATATCTGTGTTTCTGCATAAAGGACTTAGTGTAAAACTGCCCAGGTTCTTGATCCAGCTGATAAAATAACCACTACTAATAAGTGTACTAATCAGTGTATTATGGAAAGTGCTTCACATTTCAGGTCCATAAATAAATCTGGTATTTTAGTCAGTCATTCTTCTTTACTCAAAAACTTTTCCCTTCAGCAATCACGTTTTTACTCTTTTCATCATGCATGTTTTATAGACATTTAGATTATACTACTCAAGACATGACCCACTTTGGTTAGGAAGGTTCCCATGCTTTTAAAAAAATTGTTTATATTTGATTAGTTTGAGATATTTTCCCTTCCCTTCCCTTCCCTTCCCTTCCCTTCCCTTCTTTTCTTTTCAATTTGTGATAGATTTAGTTATCTTTAAGTTGATAATTGCTAGTAAACGAGAAAGTTTTTGTGACATGTTAAATCATGTGCTGATAGCCACACCCCTTTAGAAGCTGATCTAAGGATTTAGAGAGCCACAACAGTAAAAGATAAGTCTATGAATAGACAAATATCTGAATTGTGCATCTTCTCCATGGATAAGTAGTTGTGTTTAGCTTTATTTTAATTTTATTATTCTTGAAAGAAAGTCTCTATAACAAGGTACTGTAATTCACCAAGCCAGTCAATGATCTTTTCTTCTTTGAAGCATGGTTCTAGTGCAGCCATTCTCAAAAATGATGCAGTGACAACAAATACAACCAGGAGTTACACTCAAAGTTCCTAGTGCAGTAGGGAGTCTACTAATACAAAGTATCTTACTTAAATTAGAGCTGTCAGACTTCACCAGGACCAAGAATTGAGAAAAAAGAAAAGACCCTGAAAGCCTCCATGTTCTATTTACCATTAAATCTTTATGTTTGCTCTATATTGCAAACTAAATGTGCCTGTGAGAAAAAAAATGAAGAAAAGAAAAGAAAAGAAAAGAAAAGAAAGAAGGAGACAGAAAGATCAAGCAATGTCACAGAGTTGACAAGGACTTGAAACTTGACTGGTGGAAAGAAACAAGTATCTCTGCATATTAGGAGATAAATCCCTCTTTTTTTCTTTTATTTTTTCTCCTTAATTGTGATGTTCTTCATTGATCAAGCCTGAACAGCAGACTGTGATAGAATGATTAGGAAAGGAAAGGGTAAAAATGTCATCTAGAGAGCACTACTGGATATCTCCTTTCCTTTTTATAAAATTATGCAAGAGTTTGAAACACCTTGGTGGGGGAGAAAACTATTTTTAGGCACACAGGGTATTGCAGCTGACAATAATCTGGATTTAACAGTGAAGAGAACAATTTTCAAAGGCTTTTGGTTGATTTATGATATTCCACTGGCTTTCAGGGGAAACTAATTACCCAAGTGACTTACAACAGAATTCATTTCCCTGAATTCATGCAGCTGAAATGTAGATGCATGGCATAAAAAGGACCTCTCAGTCTTCATCACAATCAAGTGAGCCAACTAAAGCCCAGTAAAGTGGCTTTGTCACCTCCTATATCTTTGGATGGACTTCCCTGTGTAGATTCTCATACCTTGTGGTTATCAAGAGTTCAAACAAAATTTCAATATGTAGCTACTGTTTAGATGGCTGAAGCTAGCTGAAGTACATCTGTGAGGACTTAGAGAATGCAGCTGCACATCTCAAAACACTGTCCCCGTAAGATCAGCCACCACAACAGAACTCGAGAGAAGGGCAGGGGGCACAGCACGAAGGCGCTAATTCCAGGCCTAATGGAACTAAAGGATTGGTAAGCATCTGGAATAAATTTCCCACCATGGCAGACTGTGGGAAAGGAAGCAAGAGTTAATGCGTATGCCATCTCAAGTTACGGGAACAGCATCTACATCCAGTGAATACCCAGGACTTTGTATAAAGCGGTACCTCCAGAACAACAACTCCGGGACCCCCACCACCAAAGACCAGGGCGAAGAAGGAGCAGCGAGATGCCTCAGGAATCCACGAGGTGGCGTTATCCTTCTCCTTAGTCTGTCTGTCTGTCTGTCTGTCTGTCTCTCCCCATGCCCCCCCACTGTCCCTTTTTATAGCTTTCTATCTCTCTACATTTACTGTTAAATGGATTCAGTACTATTGACTTCGGCATATGGTCTTGTTTACACCTCAATTCGGGCAAAAACCTCTCTTTATAAACAGACCATGACAACAGCCTCCTGCAAGAGGTTTTGAGAAGCATTAACGTGCTGTGCAAGTTGAATTTTGGTTTTGGGGAGGGGAAGGATAGCCAGTCTTCAGGCAGATAAACCAGCAACTAATAACCCCAAAAATGTTTGAATGTAGAGCTCCATTTTGCTGAAAATGTAACAGCATTAAAAAAACTTTGACAATAGAACAAATTTGGCATGGTATAAGTATTATTTGTCTACTGTTTCCTTGCACAAGGGACATTTTTAGGTTCAGCTCTATTCCAGCAATCTTTCTATCACTTTCTTTTTTTCAATGGCTGGCAGAGTCCCCTCTAAATATTAGGAAAAGGAAAAAAATCTTTGTCACCCACTTTTCCCACTTTTGAAAGGAAAATATTTTTTACATTTCTCCTGAATTACTGTTAGATCTGTTTTAAGCTTTCAAAGTCCTGATACATGATGAGATAATCAATGTTTTAAATGCATTTCCAGGACGCTACCTCTTTATCCCTGGAAAAAACCCCACAGCTTTGGTGTATCTTCACTAGTTCAAGTAAGAGATATATCTTGTTTTCAATTTATTGTGGTGTTTCTGAGAAATACTGCATTCCAACAGGCAGAAAAATGAAAACCTGTGAAAAGTTTTTCTATTAAATTGTGTATTTAGTTCGACTCAAAAGATAGATGAAAACTTAAACAATTTAGTTGCTTCACTTTGCAGTACAGAAACCTTGCATCTAGGCAAAATTATACTGAAAAATAGGGACTATTGAGGCTATGTACAACCAGGATGGTGATGAGCAGAGTAATAGTGTCTGTGTAATCAGGAGTGCTACTGAAACAAAGGATGATCTCTTAAAGATTTGCTATGTAGTAAATCTAAAATAATCCTTGTAAGGACACCCCTGCTCATTCTGTCTCATTTGTATATAGTATTTAATTTAGATTTGACTTTAGGCATATCAACTCCTTGCTTAAGGAAAATGCTCTTTTTTTTTTTTTTTTGCCTGAAGCTATTCCTTAATTTTCATGCTGTTTGGAGCCATTACCTCCCTTATTACATATTTGTTGATTAGACTTTTATAAAACACTATGATATGCCAGTTAGAAACCATGACACTACTCACAAGTTGTTTAATAAAAATATAACATAATTTGTCATGTTTTTGTAGAAGAAATTTCATATGTACAACTTTATAGATTTAAGGATGCTTGTTTATTCTTGCATTCAGCACTGTACAACACAGACAATATTTTTTGCAAATGTATTGCCTTTTCTTTGATTTACAAAATTTTCCATTAAAAACACCACATATATTTTACCATTTTTCTGTTATCTGCAAACAATTTTAAGGTATTACCAAAAGCTTTTGATTTTTTGAAAGAAGAACAGTGGTTGTGCTCAGTTTTCTCCTTTCAACACATAAATATTCATGGGTTTAGTTAAGAGCTTAAGTTGTGTGAGATTTTTTCTAATCCTTTACAGGGTGATGTAAATGCTTAACATCTATCTATTGTGGAAAAGGAATGCCAGGAGACATACAAAGATAATTCTTGGATGAATAACAACATATGCTTCAATTGTGATTTTTTTTTAAATTGGTATTCATAAAAAGTTTAATAAGTAGCCAGCTGTTGTTTCAGTTCTCACAATTAACTCAATCCTTAGTAACACAAGCCGAATCTTTTCACTGGAAAAGTGAATTTGTCAATAGGTGTGGTACAATCATCACATAATCAGTTTTTTAAAATGTATGTATATTAAACACTGGCAAATAGGAAAAACTTGCGAAAGAGCTCATTTTCCGTGCTGTGTTTATTGCTTGTCTATCCCAATCACAGCCTAACTTCTATGCCCAGGGGTCACATCTTCACTTATGGCTTGGCACAGTATGAACTCAACAGATGGACAGAAGTAGCCAAAAGCCAGTGCTCTACGCACATTTAGGGTGTTTGCTGATGATAGGATTCTCAAACAGGAATTTTTAAACAGCTGTCAATCCTAAAGCTATAACCATATGTTTAAACTGATACAATAGTACTAATTCAGCTTTGAGATATTTCTGCTTCAAAAAATAGTAACTGCCAAGATGTACATAGAAAGCTTTCATTTTGGTTTCATTTGTGATTTTATTCTGTGAGGCATATGAGCTGCAACATGGAAACATACATAAGGTTTGAGTCTTTGGGCACTGCATCCTGGACATTAATTTCTGTTTGATTCTGTGAAAATATCTCTCACTAAACACAGCTGAAAGCTGAAGCTGCTGGGACATGTTTGGAAACCAGGCCAGGTTGAATGGTATCATTTCACCACAAATAGACATACTCATGCAACAAACAAATGCAGTTTATATTTCAATGTCCGCTGAGGACATCAAGCCTTCTGAACTGTCACATTCAACATGATCAAGACAGGTATAATGCACTGATTACTTCAAAATTCCTGGAGATACTACGGAAAATCTAGCTATTCCTCCCAAATCCTTTTTGTCTTTAGAGTCAAAGGACTGTGTACTGACCCTGATTGGTTCTGTCAAGAAGAGCAGGAGCTTTGTATTATCTTTCAACATCTCTGATAAATATTTGATCTGTGACATTCTGGTTCTGGGGAATATCACCAACAGGGATGCTAACAAAAAAAAAATTGATTGTAAGCAGAGTGCTGCTGAGCATTTTTGGAAGCTGTAGAAAATGCCTGTGCATTTCAGAGAAGCACACACCCTCCAGAGAAGGCAATAAAGTAATGTGATCAGAGAATGTTGTGACTTTTGTGTCCTATATCCTCATCATGTTCTTGTTTCCGGTGTTTAGTGCACAGGTCTAGTCACTTATTCTCTTTCTACTCTGACATAATAACAAAATATTACAATAATTTTAATGACCATTTAAAGGAATTTGTTCAGAATGGATTCTTATTTTATACACACTTTGAGGTTCTAGTGTAAAATGCCAATAGAATAGTGTATAGTGTTTATAAGAATAAATTCATATTTCTACTTTTATGGAATGTTTGTCACAACAGTTTTTATCCATGAGATATATTGAGAATTATATAAGGGCCACCTTCTATTAAATAAAACCTTGACTGAGTGATACTAATCTTTCAACATAGAATATTTTAATATAAGATTAAAAACCCTTGATAACCTGAAAGTTTTTAATGCTGAATGTGTATTTGATTATTTACTTTTAGTTCTGAGCAACAATTTCTCTACAAATACCTCTGTATATTGCTTTAAATTTATTTGAAAATCTTTGCAAAAAGTCAGGTCTCTGTGATATAGCTGAAAGTAAGAAAGTTATTAGAGACAAGAACTGAAATGCTATTTCCTTTGGAGGATTTTTTTTTTTTGGGGGGGGCGTGTTTGTTTGGGTTTTTTTGTTTGTTTGGCTTTTTTCCACAGTAGCTTCTTTTTACTTCACTGTGTTTACTATGCAATGGTCACCTGCAAATACAATCAGCCACAGGATCAACTGGTTTTACAAGAGATGAGAGAACTCTAGCATATATCCCAAATTTACTTTCATACAATCTAGCCAAAGAGGAGACAGGCAGTGCTGAAAATGAGCAAACTAGTCCACTGATATTCTCTGCTGATGCTTTGCATTCTGCTTTGCTGTATGATAACAGCTGGGGTCTGCTATGCTGAATTCACTACAGATGCTTCCAGCTTGAGTTATGGCTAGCCTATTAGACAAGACTATGGTTGAGGAAAAAGCTGATCAGGGGACCTGGCAAGCATAAGCCTTCTCAACAACATGTTCTTGTCTCTGTTTCATGGATCTACATTGAAGGAAAGGGTAAAACCAGAAAAATGTGCATCTAACTTTGGAATTTGACCCTGTACATAGGCTTTCTTGAGAAAGCTTAGTAAGAAGGAAATAACTAACACTTACTAGCTAGAGAAAGTACAGTCTGATAAAAATAGGGGCAGCAAAACTAGTAAATTAACAGTGCATGTGATAAAGAATATCATAACAGAATTTAAAAAGAGAAATACAATCTCGCTAAAGTTTTCATTAGGATAAATAATGCCTTGTCTCACTAGGCACCATTTTGAGAACATTATATTAAAAAGTACTTGTTTTTCACTCATTTAAAGGTCTTAGTTTTATACATCATGATGGAAAGCATCTTCTTTTTCCAGGATTCTTCCGAGCATGGAAAAAAATGGTACAGGATGTTCTATCTTACATTTTTGGCAAGTTATTTAACTACTTTTGCTGAATCACATTTTAAAACCTTGACAGGGACTTAAAAGACCATGGATTTCAGCTTTGCTCCTAACATACCATCATGTCATAACTCTTTTCGGGAAGGCAGTGATGAGCAATTTTAAGCAGTGCAATGCACTCTCTGCGTGCATGTAGTCCCTCATCCCTCCTTAATAAGCATGCAGAGACATATATTTTACAAGACACAGCAAGCCAGGGGAAAAGCACCCCATTAATCTCCAGCAACTGGAGCGGTTTGTTTTGTAATTAAATTTTTTTCTGTCCTTCTAATACAAACTGGTGCCTGTTTACTGTTACTTTTTAGGTTCAATAGAAGAGATCTTTGACAGAAAGATCTTTCTCTCTGCAGGTCATGCGTTTTCTGCACGCACATAATGCTGAAAAACTTTTCCTGCAGAAATATACTCAAGAAGGAAACTGCATGCTCTAAAGTCAGACATGGTTGCCTGCTTTATTTATCTTGATCAATAAAGGGCAGAAAATTTATTTGTGGAATACATGCAAGAAACCCTTTGGTTTATTATTAACTTCATTCCATATTCATATTGGTAGAGGCAAAATACCTTAAGACAGCTATTCTGGATTTCTTTTAATTCTTCCCAGACACAGTAATATTACTGATTGATAAGGTCTCTATTAACAATAATAATTGAAATTATGGATCTGCTTTGATTTTCAGTGTTTAGACAAGTAAATTTTGTGCATAGCTTTGGCCTATGAAGTGGTTTTTTTCTTTACCTATGAATAAATGAAAATCATGCCTTACTATTTTGAACATTTGCTAAATAGAAGTCTACTTTTAAAAACAGTTGTGCTGGCCTGAATACAATGCGTTATCCAGTTGGTTTTGCAGATGTTTTTACATTAAGAAAATCTCATTTAATTCATAAATTCATTACCCCGCACCTCTCCTTTTGAAGCAGTTGTCTGCAGAAGATTTTTGTAGAGGAAGAGAGAATTACTTCCATATGTATGACTCTAAGGCCAAGGCTCAGCATCTATTTCTAAATTTTTAGTTTCCCTTTTCGATGGACCCCACAAAGACTGTCTGCAGGCCTTTACTAGCAAGAATTTTCAAAACTTTCTGCCAAATATGGTGGGTTTTAATGATTAATAATTTTATAATAATTAGTGTATAACTCTTCAAGGATCTGCTATTGCACATATTGAAAGAACAGTTTCTGAGGGAAGAGGTGGAACAGAGACGTGGAAACTGCAGCTGATGAAATGTTCTGGATGGCCTTGTGCTAAAGATGTAGAACATTTAAAGACAAAACAAAAGCAAAACAAGTACAATACAACCATCATGTTAAAGCACTTAGAACGGCAGAAATGCACAAGGTTTGTAGGGAGTGGTTAAAATGTCAGGTCTTTACTACAAGACAGCAAAGCTCAGTAAATAATAGAATTAATTCTTAAATACAGGATAATTTGGTTTGCTTATAATCCTGAATCAGAGTATTGTTTGAGAGAACACTGATGTTATGGAGAATTTTTTCAGAGTCAGAACTTCACAAACTTCATAAAAATTAGTATAAATGTTTGTTTTAATATTTTCTGACAAAGGGCATCCCCTTTTTTTGTTCACTTTTCTCCACTCTGAAATTACTCATATGCTCAAGATATAGAAACACTGTGATATAACTCAGTTCATGAACAGTACATGAATAATATATTCTGAGCAATTTTAAAATAGTCAGCATTCAAAAAACTTTTCTTCTAAACAATTCAGCTGTTGAATTTCAAAAAATGCAAAGGAAATCAGGATCAATTGCATGCCATTGACTGGCAAAAAACAAATATGATTGCTATTATTATTGTTATTTTGGATAATTAAGCATGTAAAAAATAGACAAAGACTACAAGATGAATATACCTCTTAATACATCAGAAATAAGCAAAATCAGCATATTAATCATTAATAAAATTCTGCATAATTTATAGTATATTTTTTAATGAAGGTTAAATATGGCATTTTTTCCTACTTAGAAAGATTGATATAAAAATTATCCTTCAATTTTTAAAGTCTTGCACATGGGGGCTTTGGCATGAAATGTAATAGAATTACATTTATTCCCTAGTGATAATTCTGGATTAATGTTTTCATTTTTGCAGTGCATAAATGCATCTAAATTCAAGTTAACTGAAGCTTTGCAGATGATTTACAATGGAACATTAAGAAAGCGGACTCAACTGTCATTCTGGATTAATTAAACCTTAATATAAAGAGAATTAATTTAGTGAATATCTACTATCCCCGTTTTACTTCAAACCAAAACCAAGAAAAAACACTCGTGAATATGAGACATGTTTTTCTCTCAAATATTCTCTTCTAATCCTGTTTAGTTGCTTTAGACTCCCATTAATTCCATCAGAGACACAGCATTCTGCAGCTGTGTAGGCGTTTGCAGAAAAAATAGTGGTCAAACTGCATTTTGACATGTTAAAAGCAGAATCCATATCTCGTCAGAGATTTGAGCTAATGAGGTTAAATCTTACTGTTTCTAAAGGATTTCTGACACCTCCCAGTAGGTTTTTGAAATCCAAAATATTTTTTTCATGAAGAGTCCTCAAAATATGAGAATCAGTCTTTTACCCAAAACCTTTTATCCAAATTCTATACAAGATGCTCCCCTTTTATCTATATTGCAATCATGTGTACAGGTTTTGTGGAAATAATTGGCATGATAGAAATTTTTAATTTAGCTTTTACAGTTATTGTATTACAGGGTAACTGAATACCGTCACTCCAAATACAAACTTTGTAAGAAATCCTTAGAATGACCAAAAGAAGAAGCAGAAGCTTATAAAAATCTGTAAAAGGAACTTAGAAACAAAGGTACTGTAATGACAAAAGAAATTTGTATTTCCTGAAGTCAGTGCTGCCTATGGTCTCAGACCATCATGACAGCTGGATGTTCGAATCCTTGAATGTTTTGGGTTGGAAGGGACCGTAAAGATCATCCAGTTCCAAGTCTCCTACCCCTACTGTCCCTACTACCTTCCACTAGACCAGGTTGCTCAGAGCTCCATGCAAGCTGGCCTTGAACCCTTCCAGGGATGGGACATCCAGATCTTCTCTGGGCAACGTGTCACCACTCTCACAGTAAAGTTTTTCCTAACATATAATGGAAATCCACTCTTCTTGACCTTAAGGCCTGACTCCCTTCTGAAAAGTCCCTCTCCATCTCTCATGTAGCCCCCTTTAGGTACTGAAAATCTTCTACAAGGTTTCTCTGAAGCTTTTTCTGCTCCAGTCTGAACAACCCCAACTCTCCATAGGAGAAGTGCTCTAATTCTCTGATCATCTCTGTGTCCCTCCTCTGAACTCACTCCAGAAGGTCCATGTCCTTTTGTTGGGGACCCCAGAGCTGGATGCAGCTCTCCAGTGGAGTGTCATGAGAGGAGAGCAGAGGGGGAGAGTCACCTCGCTCGCCCTGCTGGCCATGCTGCTTATGATGCAGCCCAGGAGGTAGGTGACCTTCTAGGCTGGAAGTGCACATTGCCAGCTCACGTGCAGATTTACATCCACCAACACCCACAAGTATTTATCTTCTGGGATGCTCTCTAAATGTGTCTGTGCACACTGGGAACTAATTTTTGAAGCTCAAACATATTTAGATATGAAAGATTGTCAAGGGTTCAGCTGAAAGATTTTTTGGTACATCCAGTTAATGGTATTAAAACTGTCTAAATTAATTTTATTTTCAAAAGGTAAAAAACTACATTATCTCCTAAGCAGTTAGACATTCCTGATGCCTGAATGTCCTTTCACGAAGTCTGCGCAGCTTTTCTGATCCTAGCTGATGACGCAACATTGCTCACGCTGAGATAATTTTGGGTTTATGGATAAATTTTCCAGATTAAATAGGAAGTTCTTACTGCTACTTGGGAGTACAGGAGATCCTAAACAAGGTGATTTTTGACAATATTGTGGGCATATGTGCCTGAAGCTTGAGTTCAGGCAAATTTGCCTTTGTCTTGGCTCTAAGTAAGTCAAGAAATTACATACACTTAAAAGTCTGATTTTATCAAATGTCTTGCACTGGGTGCCTGTAAAGCAGAAATTATACCTGGAGGCACTACATTTAAGACTGTTTGTGCTTGTGTAAAGTCATTGGCACTACATGATTATTTAAGTTTTCATGCAGTCATCTGAGAAATACTGCTTAAGTATTTGATTTGGCTGTGTAGACTGCACAGAAATAAACCAAACTGGATTACATTTAAAATGTAAGTAGCAGGTAAATAAAAGAACAAAAATAATGCAAAATGTATTTTCCTTTTACTGAGAACTCCCTTTGGGATTATTTGAGAAGTCTTTACAGCCTATCTGACCAATCAGTACAGCATCCTTGAGTCTAGTTTACATCATCCCCCTGGCAAGATGCTGGCTCTAGCCAAGAACTTACAGACTTGAAATAACAGCAGAAATCAAGTCAGCCTAAAAGCATTGCAGATTTGTAAAACAATTTTGCCACTTACAATGCTGTCATAGTATATGCATATTCTTCCATACAACTAGATTATTAAAAGGAGAATATTTGTTCACACTTCATTTACATTTATTAAAGAGCTAGTGCTAGTGTAGTTACCCATTCAAGGAAAGGATATATTCAGGACAAATAAGTTAAATTTCAGAAAATAAAAAATAAAAGTAATTATGCTTATTCTTGTACATTAATGAACTTCAAGCAAATCTGCACCAAAAGTCTATATTAATTTGTCTCTTAAACTACTTATTTGGAGAGCATTAATAAATCATGACCTTGAGACAGTAGGGCAAATACAAATGGATTTATTTTGAATAAAAGGAATGTGAACTTTTGAATGACATGGAGTTTATCTGTTAGCTCCTAGCATTCCAGAAAAGTATTCAAGATAATATTCAATGTAATGAAGCATCACCTGGAATGCCATATAGAAACATGGTTCCTCACATTCGAGAAAGGAATTTGTAATAAATGACAATTGAATGATCAAGGAAAGTATCTTAGAGCTATTTAATACCAAGGGAGACTAAAATAATTTGGTATGTTTGCCCCATAGTTGTTATGGCTGCTTTTTATAAATATGTTGGTTGTGTAATCACCATGGAGGGGGAAGAAATGCTTAAGTAAAAGAAAAAAAAGGAGGGACAAAACTAAAAGCATAAAAATTATATATAAAGAAGAAAATGTATTGGGGTGATCTCTACTTATGCAAGATGTCTTATGCTTCCCGCAGAATGGGATTTAAGTTTGCTGATTCCTTTGACTTCCATATATTTCCTCTCTATGTTACTGGTTGCTGGTTTGACAGAGTAGAACCCAGCTCACGACACCTTAGTGCTGAACTAAACTCTCGCTATGCTCAGTTTGTATAAATTCCATGTAAAGAGAATGTAGACACATGACCTCTGACAGTGACCTCTCACTATGCTTATAGGGTGACCACAGTGGGGACCAAGCAGCAGCTGCTGCAGCAGTTCATCTGCACTGTGAACACTTCCTGAGACACCTCTGTAAAAGGAAAGCCAGATGATTTGCCTCTCTAGATTGCAAATTTCAGCCAAAAGGCCTAATCACCGCCGCAACATAAACACCATTAACATTATCAATGCTATGTGCAGGCATTCATAATATGCTCGAGCCTTCTCTATATTTGAAGCAGAATAAGGAGAAAGATTTGTAGAATAATTTCACCTTCCAGGCTTGGCCAACTCTTTCTTACTATTATAGAGGCAATAATTTTTAAAAAATTCTTTGCAGCTTTTTGAAAAAATGGCATCTTACTAAGTGAAAATACAATTCTTTAGTACTGAGAATTCAAAACCATGTTTTCAGTCTGACAGTTTTAGTTATACAGTGAATATGTCAAATTACGATAAGACTGTCTCAGAATCACATTTATGTAGTCTAACTTATGGTGTAACAAGGAAAGTATACCAGGTCACATAAAAGACACACAATCAGTACCATATGATTAAAGTAGCTTTTTAGGGGCAGGTTGGCAATTTGTCTTTTTCTTAAAGCTTGGATCAAAACCCGCAGATCTGAGTGTAACAACATTGTTGACACAAAGGGAAATTATGTCTCATCACATCTTCAGTCCTGAAACTCACCTTTATTAACGGATAAGGATTGTGTGAGGAGCAGCAAAGATTTCTGAGAGTTTAGTGCACATGTGTCAGCCACATCCAACAGGGAGGGAGGGAAGGAGGAAGGAAGGAAGGAAGGAAGGAAGGAAGGAAGGAAGGAAGGAAGGAAGGAAGGAAGAAAGGAAGGAGGGAAGGAAAGAAGGAAGGAAGGAAGGAAAAAGAAAGGAAGGAAGGAAGGAAGGAAGGAAGGAAGGAAGGAAGATAGGAATTTTGTTAGTTTTGCAAAAACAGCATGATCATTGCCTGAGAGGTGACAAAGGACCTCTTGCTGTATATCTTATCTGACAATTCAAATTTCAAGCCTACCTGAGCCTTTTCCATGAGGCTATTTTTGGATTATTGTTTGAATTCTAAAAAAAAGTATAAATTTCTACATGATATTTATAGAGTGTTTAATAAAAACAACCAGCTACCATAAAATAAAGGGCCTAGTTTCCAGTAAGCACCTAGGTGTGTATATGTACATATGTATACATGCACATATATGCACGTGACATGCTATAGTATCTCACAATTACATTTTTCTAGAGTTAGAACAGATGCACAAATTTCATTTTATGTTCTAGTTCACACATTTTATCTGTTTTAGGAAAATTTCTCAAAATATAGAATCCCTGCGGGCTTTTAAAAGCCAAATTTCTTGGAATAAAAAGAGGAAATGTAACTTTCTAACTAGCTTATTTTGGCTCAGATTTTTTTGAGGCAGATGTTACAAATGACGAGACTTGTCTCTTCTGGGCCTTAGTGTAGAAATTATTCACCACAGCAGACGTAGTCCTTTCAATTTTACTGCCAGTTATGAGCTTGTGAGTAACACACCACAGTGCCCTGATTAGTTTTTGTTTTCACTCCCTCATGATTATTGGGAGGACTGGAACAGAATGATAAGGATATTCTTCCTGATAAATCTGGTTTTGAAAGACAGCTCACTTTCTATTTCTTTGTTCACTTGATTTTGTTAAATTAATCTAGCTATTAGCTCTATCAGTTCTTAAAAATAGTTTAAGAACTCATCTCCCTCACCCTTATTTTCTTCAGGATACTCTATTTCTCACAGAGCTTTTATAACACTGTCTTTCTTGATTGAGGTCTGAAATACACAAGGAAAACTCAGTGTTATTGAGGGAGCAATAAATAGGTATAAATAGATTTTACTTCCTTTTGTGCACATTTTAATCTGAATATGTGCTATGTTCTGAAGAATTTTTCATTCATTTTAATTGGGAGCTCAAAGTCTAAGAACCATTTGTTTGAATTATCTTTTTTTTTTGTGTGTGACATTTTTTAAAGTATACTGAAGTTCAAGTCCTGTTTCTACTGAAACCTGTAGAACATGCTGCATGTAAACAAGCCACTTTCCTCTGAGCGCCTCATAGTTCTTCATAGTCTCTAGTTGTGATTATATAAAAAATGCCCAATAGTCAAACAATTATTAGCAAATATAACCTTGAAGACATCCCTTTGACTCTGGACAAAGGAGTGGGAGAGTGGAGAGGAGTAATAATTTTTCCTATTTAATGGATAGTGATTTTAATTTGCCTAAGAACATGTGACAGACACAAAGGCTAAACCTGTGGGTACAATTCTGGTGTCATTTAAGGTGATCAAATCCGGTACATCTACTTTACTCCAGTACAGCCAGGACTTCAGCCCAGACTTTCTGTCTGATGGCATTGTAGATTAATTACAAGGCAACCCAGTGAACTAGCATGTGATGGTGTTCCAATACTTTTCCTCAAAAAGAAATTTTTTTTGTTGTGTCCTAATAGTATTTGGAAAGAGATATAGCAACCTCCATGCTGCTCATTACAATAAATCAGATTGCTAGGTTGGTGTTCTACCACCCTCACAAACAAGATGTTCAGCATGGCATTGTGTATGAAATTTGTGCTCTTATCAAACTCAAAGTGAAATGTCTTTAAAAGTGAGTAATTCTGTCAATGATGTCTACTTGATTTAGACTACAAAATTCTTTAGACCATTGCAGAATACTGCCTTTTTGCATTACAGTTACACAATGAAAATTCTATACGGTTCATGGTAAACATTTTTATTTATGTTCAGAACAAGTTTTCAAGCCTGAACAGACTTACATTTGAGAAATTGGTTCCATAAATGGATATTTATATATCTAATTCCTAGGAAAATTAAAAATTGTTCTGCTTAATCATCTCTATGTCTCCCTTTTCCTTCTAAATGGTAAAGTGGATGAAATTGTATAAGCAATACTGACGTCCCTCTTGTATTGTAAAACACTCATTTTCATGTACGTTTGATGCAGTGCAAGGGAGCATGTCAGCAGTAAATCCAGATTTGATTTTAAAGAACAACTATCACTATAAAATACCTTCTATCATTATCTTTAGAATCACAGGTTTGTTTGTGACCTCAGAAACTGTGAGTATAAAAGAGTAAACTAACGGCTGTGTGCAAAAGCACCAAATTAAAAAATATTCTGGCACAATTTTATTCTCCTCTCCTCCCTGTAGAAAAAAACTCCACTTTATGAGTGATAATTTTTTAAGCTGTTTTCCAAACTGAGCTGATCTGTGGTGCTTTCTGTGAAAACGAGTTTTGTACTGGCTACAGGCCTTCATCATGGTGCACTGGTAAGTTGGTATTGTCTTGTAATGGTCTTGTTTCCTTAAACTGGGTCATTACATTCTGAAAAAAAGGCTTTGTTATGGAAACCTTAATTTTGGGACCACCAGAATTTCCTGAAGAACAGCAATAGATTGGACATTGTTAGTGTCTGGTAAAACTGAATCCCCAGAGAAGGCTTTTTCAGTTCAGAAAATATCCAGATTTTATGTAGCAGCAACTCTACCTTTAAGGCTTAGAAAGACAAATAGAAATTATTTTGTTGTTATATCTTGCAGAAAAGACAGCATTTCTTCATTCTTCTTAAAATTTTCTTAGGTAGTTGAGCATATATTTGTAAGTATAAATGATGTCATTCTCAATGTGTCTGTCTTTGAATGGTTGTGCTGTAATTTGCTTTATTTTAACCATGGAGAAAACTGCAATGTTTGCCAGCTCACTGTATGTTTATTTCCATTCTGGTTTGCTAAACACTGATTAAGAACAAAAATTAGTCCTGAAATCCCAAATGTTTATAAAACTGATGGGCAAAAAGCTAAACAAAATGGTGCCTTATTTTCCCTAGCAACAGTCATGCACGATAATAACTGTCACAATGATTTTTTAAAAAGATGGTTCATGTTTAGGTTTAGTTATCAAAATCCACAGCATATAGGCTGACAGCTTTTGAAATACATAAACTATTTCTGTCTTTTTGTTTCCATAGCAACTGAGTGCTCAAAGCTTTAGTTTTGCACTTGAGGAAGAAAAAAACACCCTCTCAGAGTAGGATCTGGAATAGTCTGGAACAAAAGAAGAATGGGTGAAATGGAAAATTAATCAACTACACTGACATCACCACCCTCTCTCTCAAAATAACCCAAAAAACAACCATTGCCAAACAAGCCTACTACAAAGCTTTTCTCCCTCACTTTGATGTTATGGATTTTTTTTTTTTTTAGTTGGTGGGTGCTTTGCCTTGGACATTTATGTAATCAAAGGCTGGCCTGTTTCATTGTGCGGTGCTTTAGGAGAGTAAAATGCTCACAGTGACATTTATTTAGATGATCACTTTGTTCACCTTGAAATTGAATGCTATTATAAACACGAACTTAATAGATACTCTGTATCTTCTGGCATTAATGACTATTGCCGTAAAGAAATGTATCCTTGAGAGCCTGTCACTGTTTCTAGTTTTGATTTGCTTGCTTAAAAACTGTTATAAAGAGGCATTCTGTTTGTTTCAAAATATTTTGGTAAGATTTGCCACATGAGGAAGACTATTTTACCAAATTAAAAGTGATATTTATGCATATGCAGAAGTATATTTATTTAAGTTGCAAAACATTGATCGGGAACAAAATTGAAAGTGAAACAAAGTAATGGGAGCTACAGAAGGTATCCTGTGGATAATATATTACTAGGAACATGCTACATTTTAAAGGGTTTCCAAGCATACTCAATTTTGCTGTTCGTTTCCTGAAAAAAAAACAGTATAGGCAAGAGAATGTCCCTGGACTATTCATCCCCAAGAAGAACTAACAATCCACATTCAGCAAATGAGGAAACTTGATTGCTTTCAGGCAATCATGGGAATGGATTAAATGTTTTCCATCTATGCAAATATGCAGATTTCACCTTAGTCTTACCTGCTAATTTGTCAAGTACATATAATATTAATGAGAGAAGGTATTACTGCTGCATAAAATATACAAACGGATTTAACATGCAGTGAAATTTGTTTGAGCACACTATTCTGTACCATTTCTCTTATAAAATTAACTTGCATGTAATAATCCTTCCTTCTGTGACAAGAGGTGCAACTGGAATAGATCTATTGTCAGAAGACATCACACATACTGATTTCAAATTGAACTGTTCTTGAGCTATATTAGGCAAATTGAAGACATTAAAGATATGTATAACATGTGATTTTAAATTCCAAATATTTCACTTGTCAAAACCATAGCCTCTAGAATAAGAATTAAATCTGAATTAGCTGCATACAACAGTGTGCATAGTATATTAAAAAGCCAATTTAAAATAGGCTACAGTGGCAGTGCATTCCCTTTAGAATATTAACATAGATTTTTATCAAGGAGGCATTATCTTTAATGCATAATGTCCCGATCAACCAAAGCAGCTTCTAAAGAGACATTCCAGTCTACTGGATAAAGGCCATATAAAATGGCATATGAATGAATACAGCCTGGAATGGCTTCCTGGTGTCTGTTTCGCTTTGTTGAATAAATACATAAAATATTCCTTTTAAAAGCTGAAATACATATTGGTTCAGTAGACCATGAAGACATCCTATAGAATACATAGCATGTGGCCTTAAAGGAGAGAAAGCCTTCTGAAATACTCAATACTCTGTTTTGAATGAAGCACTCATGCTTTTGATGTACATAGAAGACATATGTAGATATGTCTTTGCGATAAATTTCATCCTTCCATCCTAGTTATTCTAGTGTTATAATCAATAAACCTTAGCTTTGGTTTAGATCAGTGTCAAAGCTGCAACTAATTCTATTGTCTTATTTTTATCTGTTCTACATTTGCAGTTAAGAAAGAAATGGCATAAATCAAAAGTTGCCAGATTTGATAAGTAAAATGAGAATTTCATGCACAATACGAAAAATTTGAAAAAATAGTTAGACTGGTTAATATATCATTAAAAGCTACTTTGTCTGCAGCAAGAGTTGAATGTTTTGTGAGCTTTCTAAACACTTAGATGTTATCCACACAGAAATACATTCTGATGTATCTATATTTGCTATATATTTGAAAAATACAACTGTTATTTGAATCATAGAACTATAAAGGTGTTTGGGTTGGAAGGGGACCTTGAAGATTATGTCGTTCCAACTCCCCTGCCATGGGCAGGGACACCTTCAGCTAGATGTGGTTGCTCAAATCCCCCTCCAAACTGGCCTTGAACACTTCTGTGGATGAGGCATCTGCAACCTCCCTGAGCAACCTGTTCCAGTGCTTCACCACCCTCACAGTAGAGAGTTTTCTCCTAATATTGAATCTAAACTTACTCCCTTTCTATTTGAACCTATTCCCCCTTCTCTCTCATTACATGCTCTTGTAAATAGTCTCTCTCTGTCTTTACTGCAAGTTTCCTTTGGGTTCTGGAAGGCCACAAATAAGTCACCCCAAAGCCCTCACTTTTCCAGGCTGAACAACCCAATTTCTCTCAGCCTACCCTCACAGGAGAGGTTCTCAACTCCTCTAATTATCTTGGTGGCCTCCTCTGGACTTACTCCAGCAGGTCCATGTCCTTCCTGTGCTGGAGACCCCAGAGCTGGATGCAGCACTGCAGGTGGGGTCTCACTAGGGCAGAGCAGAGGGGCAGAATCCCCTACCTCACCCTGCTGGCCACACTGCTTTGGAGGCAGCCCAGGATATGATTTGGCAATGCTATTGGATGCTACACATTCTCTGTAATACTGCCAAAATTTCTTAGATATTCTACTGTTTTACAGGCCAGTGTTTCAGGTATACGTACTTATAATGAAATTTACATAATCTTAAATTATAAATTACAAAAGCTGCTTCTGAAGTAATTAGGTACCTAAGCTACTGATTTTCAGAAGTATCTAAACAAGATAGCCATGTTCTGAAAACCTTTGTGGCAGCTGATCAGTATAACTAGTTATCTAATAATTGTGAAATCTGGCCTTACATATGTGGGTACAAAAAAAAATCCATTACCCTTTACAAGATTGATGGTGAGATCGTCCTAAATATTTCTGCACAGAACTCTAACTGAAAAATTGTTTACTTAGAGCTTAAATATTGTGAAAGATATGACTTTTCAGTTGTTTTTGAAAGATCTGATCATAAACTTTAAATAGTATGTGCATCCAAACTTTCTTTTAAGTGGCACGTACAAAACATCAATCTGAGTCAGTTTTTTACAGTGAGTTTGAAATTAACTAATAAACAGATTTAGTGAGAAAGGACAACAGTATGTAGTGACTGATTAAGGTTTAAAATTCCTGTCTTCTCTCTATCTAATATATCGTTGTAAGTAATTATTTAGAAAAAACAAAAAGCTTTAACAAGCCATCATTGATGTTGACTTTATATCCTGCTGAGATGCATGGCACTGGGAATGTCTGGACACAGTTCTGGCCTTGTTACATAATAATTAGATTTTACATAAATGCAGTTTTTTCAAATCTTTCTCTGTTGTACTCTCATGTGCTCTTATTTCAGTGCTTCATGGCATTGCTGTTTCATACACCATGTCAAGAAATGAGGTTAATCCAAAATAATATTTCTTTCAGAACACAGATCCAAGCAATGACACTAAAAGCAATTTCCTATAGCTTTTCACAATAAGGAGTTTTTAGTAGAGAAAGAAGTTGCTGTTGTTCCTTCAGTGTACTTCATCATGGAGTATTACCAACAGGTTTTAATTCTGTATACTTTGTGTTTCTGTCTTTTGCAACAGCAAAGGCAAACCAAAAGTCTCAAGAACAATCTCACTTGTATAACTCAAGAGGAAATTATGAAGAAATCTCTTGTCACCAAAATCATCCCTTGAAGTAATCTGGTGGATTAATGGCTCTGTGCAATCATGGTCAAATTTAGGTTTTGACTCTGAACCTATCCTTCTAAAAAGTATTCTGGTATTATTGTCATTTGTTATTTCAATAACATAATCTCTAGAAGGAAATGTATTTTCTCTCAAGTCTTCTGTAAAAACTCTGTTTGTGTACTTTCAAATGATTTTTCAAAGTAAATTCTCTTCTATTTTTTTTTCCAATTTTCCAGTTCTTTTCTATTTTCTTTTCAATAGGGGGAGATAGTTAAATCAATTTTTTGTTGGTGATCCATAAATTTCTCCAGAACCTTGCAATGATGCTTAAGTGGAAGGTTCTGGAAGAATTCAAGAAGTTCTTCCACATATTTTCTCAAGTAGAATTAAGTCCATTGATGCTCTATATAGAGAATAAAATGAAGGTCATTGAGATATCTTAGTTTTAAATAAGCATACGCACAGGCCAAATCTTATCCTTCTTACTCTTCTTCTAACTCTACTTGCTCCCATGCTTGTGGACTGCCATAAAACCTGATGATGTCTGTATATGGTTCAATTTCAGAAAAGCCTTCTGTTTTAACAGAAGCAATATCTGCTATTTCAATAAAATACAAAAATTAATAATTTTAAGATGTAAGTCCTATTGATATTTTCTTCCATTTTCGCTGAGATGTTAGTACTTCTTTTCAAAACATATGGAGGAAGTTGTGATGTGTAATGGAGGAGAAATAGAGCACCTTTAATCATAATATAATTTGTTCCACAGCATCAAGTTATGACAGAATGTAAATATAATGTATACAATGTACATGAAACTATAAGTATACACAACATCAACATTGAAATATAATTGATTTAGCATCAATAATATAATCCAGAAAAAAACTGCCAGATCATTTAGTCTTACTTTGATTGGGAAACAGGTAAATCACTGAATCTTTATTACTGCCTCTCTTTTACTGAAACCTTTTAATAAATTGCAACTAAGAATGGATTTGAATATACTGTATGTTTTTAAATCATATCAATTTTATGTCTTTTGTTAGTGGCAAACTTTCAGAGAAGTATCTCAGGTTTTTCTCTTTTCTTATTGTCATCTAATGCATTCTTTAAGCACTTAACAAACATGAAATAAATGTTTTTGTTAATTTTCAGACTGCATTTCCTACTGTTTAATGTTTCAAACAAAACTTTAGGTGTAATAGAAGAATTCAAAGCACAAAATGGTTCTGCTCCTGTTAAATCCAATGACTGACCACAAGATGTCTTGAAACAGCAAGCTATATAAATGCTAATAAATGACCACTGCATAAATGTAGTACCAAAATGGAACATAGATGTGAACAAAAATGAGGAAACTAGCTCCTTTTCCCTCTCTCAGTAAAACATTACCTTCTTCATAAAATCTATTTACAAAGAACACACACAGCACAGAAACAATCTTTAGCCTTTTATAGTAGCTTGAAGTGGCACTACACTCTTACCGTCTTCTTTAGTTATTTTTATTACTTTTCCTAATGTAATTTCTCAAATCATCGGTAGCTGTTCTGAAGTCTTTTTTAGATGTTCAGACTTTAAAGCAATCAGAGATTATAAGGCACAAACATGTCAATGTTTACATGATTATAATGTATTGGGACATTTTTAAGCACCTTTACGCATATAAGAACCTTAAGACTAAAAAAATGTTCATGCTGGTTCACTTCTTTAGCAAAGAATAAGTGTCTGTGTACATCATCATCATTTCTACATTCCTGAGGAGTATGGAACCTCTGACTCCACAGAAGAGAACTAAATAAATAATGAGTTTACACCAAGAAGCAAAGGAACAGCTGCAGGGTGGATTTTCATTCTTAGTCTTAGGGACTATGGAGAATCCTTTCACAGTTTAAAACAGAAAGTAGGAAATAGGTGACAGAAGTGAAGGTACAAGGAAATGGAGGACCACTGGAGAGTGAAAATAATATAGAAATTGTACTGTATGTAATATAAAAGGATATAAATTATGTATGTCACTAGAGTTAAGACAATCTCCGAATCAGAAGAAATAAATAGGTAAATTTTCATTTGCCCTCTTGCCCCTGTGTTATTTCAAGTACTTCAATTCAGGAGGTTTCACTTAGGCCATTGGAATCCTTGAGTGTGTCAGTATTGCATAACAAGCATACTGAGTTACCTCTCACAAAATTTTTTACCAGCATGCAAAGGTGTATCTTTTAATGTAAACAAAACTATCAGGACTGGTAGTTTGATAGCAGTGTCAATCATAGCATAAAATTTTAAAACTAAAGGTCACTGAAACTTTAGGGGGAAAATAAAAACTGAAATTGGATCCTCACAGGAAATGCTATCTTTCACTTGTGTGAAACCAGAATTTGAGATGGAACAGCTCCAAGTGAAAACTAAAAATGTTGATTTTGAGATGCACTTTCTTCCCAAGGACTGTCAGAGACACAAACTCCATGTATTTTCGCAAACAGATGCACACGTAGCTGTTGGTATATGTACACATACCCCTCAGCAAACACAAGTGTTTCATGAAATTACAGTACATGAAATTCCATATTTCAATTTGACAGTTATGGCAAAAATAAGAACACTTGGTATATGCTTTACAATGTCAGTTACAGTGACTACTTATTCAGATTTTCCACCATTATTAAATTTAGATTTAATTAGAATCTGCTTAGACTCTACTTTTTCTGCTAATTTGGCTTTCTGTGTTAAAAATACTTTATCTTACCAATAAACATGAATTTCCATGATCCTAAGGTTGTTGCAGAAACATGATTGGATGAGTTACACAACTGGAACACTGCATTCGAGTGCTACAAGATTTTCAGTAGAGACAGGCTGTCAGGGATGGGCAGGGATGGACAGGGGTGTGGTTTTGGTCTAGTGGATGGTGTCCATGCCCATGGCAGCAGGCTTGGAACTGGATGATCTCTAAGTCCCCTTCCAACCTAAGTCACTCTGTGATTCCATGATCTCATGCAGTATTTGAGCTGGTTTCTCAACTATTTAAGAAAGATAATAATCAAAAATCTGTAACAATATCAATCATAGATCTTTGGCATAATCTTTTCCACTTGGCATTCAAATTTTCTCTCTGTACTTGTTTGACACTAATAGTTGAATATTAATAGAGAAGAAAAAAATGTGGAAAAGAAATCGTTCAGCAATAGAAGGCAAAGATAGCAAATGTCCTTGGTTTAAATTTGTACCGCAAATGACAAAAAGGAAAAGATATTAAAACTTATCTTTTTTGTTTGGTTGGTTAGATTTTTTGGTCACAGAATCACAGAATACATGAACCTTGAAAGAAGCACTAGAGGTCCTCTGCTCCAGCTTCTCTGCTCAAGAAGGGTCACCTAAAGCAGAATGCCCAGGACCGTATCCAGATGACTTTTGAAACAACCAGTGATGGGGATTTCATGACAATTCTTGGCAACCTGTTTCAGTGATTGAAATTAGTGAGCTGATGAGCCCTGTATATTGTGTTTGAAAGTGCTGGACGCACGCAAAGATCCAAACCTTCATGAAAAAGTCTATACTTATTTTATTGTAATGTGCTATCATATTTTATTTCTTTGGAGAGCTCTCATGAATGCAGATCCACTCAGGACCTGATCATATAAACAGTGTTTCTTTGTGTGCTTCCGTTTGAGTAATGAAGCTTTTCAAACAACATCGTATTTCTATTATGTGAGATTAGTGTATAGAAGGAGAGCTGGAAGAGATATTGGAGCAGTACTTCCTAAGTCTCCCTTCAAGATGTCACAGTGTGTTGATTGTGCAAAAATGTCAAACACAGCATTCTCAAACCTGGTAATTGATAAGTATTTTAGAGAAAGAGAACGTTGTTGTCCAACAATATGCAACAGCACTGGTCTTAGTCATGTATGGATGACACATTTTGCCACATTAATGTGATTCATTTTTGGAATTGATTATTTTTAATCACTTCGAAGAAAATTCTTTTTTTTTTTTTTAACTTTATTTTTCAATGAGTTTAAGGATTTTCTTAAGAAAATAATTAAAAGCAAAAGAACTTCCTGGACCATAGACAGATTTCAGAAATGTTGACAAGTAAGTACATATTTATTCTGTACACTCTATATATGAAAACAGAAAAAGGTAGAGATGTGCTTGCAATCAAGAATGTTTGCTACCCCATCTAGGTTTAAAAAAGTGGATTTTCAAATGGCTTTTCATTTTCAGCAAACACAGGAGAACAGGGAAAATGGGAGAAGGGATGGATGGTTAGTTTATTCTTGTAAAAGATAGAGAAGTTATATTTATTGAGAGAGTACACTGTTCAGATTCACAGAGAGAGTATGCCCTCAATTTCACTGCACTATACCAGTGTTCATTCAACTGATGAAGTTCTCAACTCAAAGGGCAGCGCACACTTTGTTCTAAGTTCCTGCTGGAATGGAAAAGCTGACAGGGGGAAACTTGCACAAAGGATATTGTGCTGTTAAAGTTTGTTCAAAGCGACAGTTGTCAGATCTCTTTGAAATGAAATTGAAAAGGAAAAACCAATTTTCTTTGAGGACAAAGTTCAGCTCATTTGGTGTACCTTACCTGTCTAATTTCCTTCCCCATAAAAGAAATTTTGACTAGGTCTATTTGAAAATGTAGTTTATACTAGTACAGACATAGCTCAGAAAGTTTAATTCCAGTTAACATAATATTTAGAGGTAGTAAGTAAAAATTAATTTCTTTCTGTTTAGAATAACATAAATGCCAAATTTTGTTGAAAGGATTGGATTTTTAAAGACAAGAAACATGATTTTTAATGGATTTTTTATTCACTTCTTCAGTAGTGGATAAATAGTGGGATTTAAGATATTTCAGGAGTAAGTTGAACTCCTAAAAACATAAGCTATTTTGGAAAAAATCAACTATTAATACCAGATAACCAGTAAATTCAAATCCACTAAATATTTTTAAAGATTTTCAATATATATTAATTTGACTTTGCATAAGATTACAATAAAATATGTAATGTAAACTAAAATATTTATCAATCATAAAATTCTACTATGTATATAATTATAATCATGAAAATATAAGATAATAAAAACACCACCTGTTTTATGGAAGAGTCGAATATTTGGATACAGCAGACATTTGGATGTGTTGAAAATTATTTCAAAATATCCAATGTTTATGTTTCAGAGTGTGTTGGAAGAGTTGGCTAACTAGCTATCAGTGTGCAGGATATTTCTATTTCCCCCTGGTTTTCAAGGAAAGGGATTTATCCACCTTGGTACTTGTCAATGCACAACATACAAACTTAAAAATGGTATATTTGATCTCAGGACCAGATTCCTGAAATTTATTTATTACGTACTTTGAGAGCAACATGACTCTGTCACTGTATATTTATCACAGCCCCTCATCCCACTTCTATGTGAATATGATACCTGTACCCATGATAGACTAACTCAATCCATATATCCATTGAGACAATTTTTAGAAAGGACAGTGACTAAATTGGTTTGGAAAAATCCCTTTATAGATGTTGGCTATGCAAGTAAATATTACTTCTCCGTTATGCCCAGGTTAACCACTTATTTTGTCACAGCTGTATATTAACCTATGTCATAGTTCCAGTTTTAAAATTATCCTTCAACCCTGTGCTGAGCCACTCTGCTCTGAGCTGTTTCAGTCAATACTTGATCAGCATGATCAGCTAGTGGATCTAAGGAGTTGTCTACACTACAACCTAAAATGTAGTAAATAACGCCATAATGAATGAAATCTAATTATCTAACTGAAATGAAATTTGTTGTGGCAGGACTAATTTAGCGAGGTTTGAGCTCTGGAGAGGTGATACTCAAAAGGATCGTGGAATGATGTCTCTGAGTGGATAAGCTTGCTTTTCTGTCTCAACGTAATTTGTATGCTGACAATTGTTTCATAGAACCTATATTTAAAGGTAAGCCTTGATTCAGTTGTATTCTTGCTCTACTTTTATGATTAACGTCTTTTTTTACTGGTATTTTTTCTATAGAGACAAACTTCTAACTTTTGTAATGTAGCTCATCTCCCACAGCTGAAGTGTGATGCAGTTGCCAGTTTACAGATAGACATCTGAAGTCCAGAAGTAATTGCTGCTTTGCCTAAAATCAAACACAAGTGTTACTCTGGGGAGCATACTTGAAATTGGACTTTCTCATTTCTTTTTCTTTTTTTTTTTTAAGTACATAACAAATAACAAGAGTAAACAATCTGTAAGGATTTATTCTTTGCAGCTTAAACAGATAAGCAGACTGAGCATATACACAGACAAAAGAAACTGAAAGTATATGTTGCAATGTTCACTATGTGTGTAACACATATTGATAACATGGTCACAGCGATGACAAAACAATATTAATATCTGTGGTAAGTAGTTGAAGTTTCTTGAGTCAAGAGCTGCATTCAGAAACTGTGGTTATTCAGAAGTAGGTATAGGCAACATTGGCTTGCCATCAGTTTTCAAACCAAATGCCTTTTCCTTCAGCCCTGGAAAACTATCTCCAGAATCACTGCCTAGAGGAATTCTTTAGTTCATTTTTCTGGTAATGATAACGGTCTGGCATCATTAGGGGAGAAAACTGTTCCCTTTAAAGGGTAATAACACATCCTGGAGGGATAACAGAATGCATATATGCATCCCAAAGTCGTAGGATGTTGGTTCCACCTGCACCTGGGAGAGGCATGTGCTGTCACAAGCATCAGTGGACAAACACATTTTAATTTTTATTAAAGGTACACTTTATTTTGGTAACATGCTGCTGAGAGCTGAGAAATTTTTTTTTTTTCATTTTTTCCTAGTCTGTCCAGAAGCTAAGCGTATTAAAAGCCTGCTTTGCTGCCAGAAGCAGAAAGTGACATTTGGCTCAACCTCTTTCCAATGAGTGAATCACAGCCAGTTCACATCGTGGTTTGCATTGCTGGAAAAACATCAACAGACTGGCATAACAGAAGTAGGTTAAGCTTCTGTTTAGTTTGCAGATCGGCAAACAGATGAGGATCACTGGTATTTCAATTACCAGTCAGCCAATGGCCTCTTCTGGGTACAAAAGAAACTGAAATATGTTCAGTCCTGGAAAACTTCTACAGTAGTATAGCATTTTCTCTCAATTACTCCTTGTTTGACAGGATTTCTGACAGAAATGGAGTTCAGAAAATATCAACATGCTATGATTATGTTACTCTAATCTGTTAGGTAATCATAAGACTGGAAAAAATTATGCTATTTCAACCACAGAACAACATTCTTCTTGTTAGAAACAATGTGTACTTTTAGAGAGGAGAGGTATAGAATATGTGTACTTTTACAATAGGCACTTTGAAGACATGCATTTTTGTGGCTAATTTAGTGCAATTATATTTCAGGCAGGGATGTGGCTTGAACCTGAGTTTGCCAGAATGAATCTGCTACCCTGACAGGAAAGGAAAACAAGCCAGCACAACTCCTTGCTTGATCTGCAAATCTTAGGGTTCATGCTTGTGGGAAAAAAAAAATCAACCAAATATTACAGGTAAAACATTATCTGATATTATAGGCCTGTGTGGCTATGCCTTACCTGGTTTTAACAGACAGAAATAGCTGGTGTATTGCTCCATTCATGGTTAATACTTCAAACAGGAATTTATGTCACTTGAAGGTCAGCTAATGGGTAATCTTCTCGTCAAGGAATGGATGACACAGGGCTGTGACGTGATGAAGCCGAAGCTGGCATGCTTTAGAAGATAGGAGGGGAATGTTCTCCTAGTGACCCTAAGGAGGTAAATTGGGTGTGAACACACCTGTGGCACTTCAGGGTGCTGCACAAACTGCTGATTTGACAATAGGCTGAAAATGAGCAGCCATGTTTGCATTTGTAGGTGATTATGTCAACAAGAGTCAAAAGAAGGTGGAGGGATGAAATGAAAGTGGTTTTTTACATGTATGCCCGTGATAAAACAAAAAAAAGTAACTTGTATTTCCATTAGACCTTGAATTTTGGTAAAGTACCAGCAGAACAGGTTTACTTGGACTTCTTTTGTGACGGTGGATTATATTTTTCAGCCTTCATAAAATAGTCGTCAATAAAAAACTCTTTTATCACCCTGAACACTGAATGAAATAAGTTAAATTTCCTGTATGTAAAGCACATTAATATTTTACATTTAAGCTTTAACATGCTTTTTTCTTTTTTTTTAATTTATCACTGAAGACTCATAACCTACCAGAATTTTTTTATTGCATGTTATCTCAGTTTTCTCTAAAATGCTTTCCTAGGTTTAAATCTAAGATCTTTTGTGCAATATTTTCTTAATTAGCACAGTTTCCACTGGAGAGTTTATCTTTAAGCATGAGATCAGCCATTCAGCATGACAGGGTTCAAAGCATTGCAAGTATTAGTTAATGAATTTCCTGAATTATATAAACAATATTTAGCTCTGCAGACTTCAGAATTACTGAGAAGCTATTAAAAGGGGCTGGGAAACCAAACACTCCATGCTTTTCACAAGAAATGGTCTTTTTAGTAAACCTTTCCTTTACTGCTGAAATAATAGAAAAAAATACTAAACCATGAAGAGCTAATAAAAAACCTGAAAAGTTTTTCATTGATTTTTGTTGAACTTACAGGTAGTCTGTCAATACTAGTACATCTACTGGGAAGGAGAATCTAAAAAAGCAAGTAAAGTGGTCTCATGAAAAGATCTTGTCAGTCACTAAGCATTTTAAATTGAATTAAATAGCTAGTATACGACAAAAAGCAACTCCAAAAGATCCAGACATATATCTGGATTTCAGATATCAATTTTCTATGAAATTTTTTACATGAAAATATTATAGAGAACATTATAAAGGTTAAAAAGTGAACATGTAGAAGAAGCCACAGCATTAAATTGCAAGGAGGCATTTATTGGGCTACAACAGATAGTTAAACTAGGCTATTCTTTAATGGACTAATGATGTGGAAGAGGAAATACATGAACTAATTACATCATAACTTGATTATAAATTGAGGAGAGAGAAAGATAGAAAAAAGAGAGTCCAAGACAGTTTAACAGGTAAAGAAGAAGCTGTGCTTACAAGCAAAGAAAACCACAGAGTCAAGGCTTTCTCTGCTTTTTGAACTGCTAGGCTGGCATGGAAGTTGAGGGTTCATAGGAGGTTGGGAGGGGACACAGCCAGAACACCTGATCACAACTGACCAAAAGAATGTTCCAGACCATATGACATCATGGTCAGATATAAAGCGAGGGGAAAAACAGAAGAAGTTTGCAGTGATGACATTTGTCTTCCCAAGTAACTGTTATGTGTGATGGGGTTCTGCTCTCCTGGAGATGGCTGAACAGCTGCCTGCACATGGGAAACACTGAATTAATTCCTTGTTTTCTTTGCTTATGTGGGCAGCTTTTGCTTTATCTATCAAACTGTCTTTATCTCAAATATTTTCTAGATTTCCCACTTCCTAGTCTCTCTAATCCCACTGGTGGGGGAGTGAGCAAGCAGCTGCATGGTTCTTGGTTGCTGGCTGGGATTAAACCACCTCAGAAACCAGAGTTACTGACACAATATATTATCATGGTGCCAAAATAGACAATTAGTTACTGGAAAACAATAGAAATCCCTACGAAGAAATAAAACCTAAAATATTTGGTTTTCCCACATATGTAAGGCAGACTATTCCTATCATTTACTCAGGTACCAAAAAAATGCTTAGAAAAACCCTTGTATGTTAAAACAAATTAATATAGTGTCTTAATGAGTGACGAGGGATGAAATATTACTATTCCTTTACTCCTCTATCAAGTCTATACTTAGAAACTTTTCCCATTGCTTTCACTTTTAATCACTTACACTTAGGAAGTTGGCAAGAGCTATCAAAAACCAAGTAGTGTAACTTGAATGCCAACTGCACAAAACAATCAGGGTCTAGCGGGATGTATAATAAAATATGCCAGATTGTGTCATTATAAAGCAATTTTGAAAGAATTATACATATTCATTCTTCTCATTTAGCAGCTGAATGACAACAAGCAGGTGAGAACATCTATATGATACATCAAGCAAGACAGCTGCCATTATGAACAAAACATAAAAGAGTGTGACAGAGTTGAAAAATGGAAGGAATGTTCTGTTCATACCTTGCAGGCATTGTTATTCTTTGATAGTGAAATGAAGCTTGCTGTGGAGAGGGGTATGTCTTGTTGTCATTGTGGGTAACATTTCTGTGACAAATTGCAAGAAGCATGTATTTCTTAATAAAATTCCCTATAAGTTATTTAAAGGTACCCTTGGTATAAGGAAACTGCCAGTTTCTTCCCATTTCTTTTGTTATTTACCCGACCTTTTTCTTTCTCTTTCTGTAAAATGAAGGCTAGATTCACTAATGAACTTAAAAAACATGACTTTCTGTTGTAACAATGTAAAATAAAATTATACCCTGACATTACTGAGTGACAAAATAAACTCCCTTCCCTATTTCTAAAATGTGTTTTTGGATTGCAAAATGCTTCTTTATGTCTGCAAAACAAATAACTAAAAGTTGTTTCTGAACTCTGATTTTTCCCTTTCTCTCCAAAGTTTCTCAATGCAATACTGACAAGTCGCTGTCTTTTGTCCTTTAAGCCACAGTCATGCTCTGACATGTTATATCAAAAGAGAGCTGCCTCTTACGAATCAGGACTTGTTGTTTTGTTACAAGACTATATTAAAAATCATAAACTTATACAAAAATGTGTCAAATATTCTAGAAAAAGCAAAAATAAATTTGATGCTTTTGACTGGGATGTATTTTCCATAGCAGATATTCTGGAATAAAGAAGTGCTTGCATGGTTAAAATGACAACATCCAGACCACAGCTTGCTTTTTTTTCTTTTTCTTTTTTTTTTTTGCAGTAAAACATTACATTGTAAAATTTTGTTTGATATCATTCACATTTCTTCAGGAGAAAAACAACATTAGATGTTAATGGCTGGTTGTCCATGACACCTGAAACATTGCAAAACATCCTCGTTCAAAGCAAAAATATTAATTCTGATATGAGGTAGATATTAAATATCATGTATAAATCTTGAACAATCTACAAAATCTGATTGGACATGAAAGTATGTATTATTATCGTTTGGATGGTGAATTATAATCAGTGAACCCTGAAACTTATTTTAACCTTTTCTCATTCCAATATTTAAAATAAATTGGCATGTGTTTATACATAATCCTACTTATCAGACTTTAACACCGTTAACAAACTAGCCATTTTAGTGACTGTGAAAGACTGTGAAAGGAAGACTTTCATGAAAATTTAGTGGAAGAGATATAAAAAGTAAAATGCCTTTTTACTTGGCATCGAACATCATTAACCACATTTTTTCAAAATAGAAGAGTATGATGGGATCCATCCTTCAGTAGCCTTTAAAACAATTAGACATAAGATTTGAAGAGTTTTTTGAAAATTGAATTGATGTCTGAAAATGGCTTTAAGATCTTACTGGCTATTCTTAACATTATCACATAAGATTTCTCCCTTCAGTAACAGTCAGATAATTTTCTCTCTTGATATACAATTAATTTTTTTGGATGGAAACATTTACTTTTCTTTTCATCTCATTTCTTATCTTCCTGAATCATAAGTGCAGATAAGTATAATTTTCCCTTCATATTTGTTGTGTCTTCTATTTTGCATACTTTACATTAATGATAGACAATCTTAAGCATAAAATCTGATTGCATACTGGCTGCATTTGGTCTTTAGGCTTAAGTGGCAATTATAAGATCTGCAAACAGCAGATGGGTAGAAGAACTTCAATTGTTTTGCCATACCAGAGATGTGATGAGAATTTTGGCAAGCATATGAATTTTTGAATGCGTAATGAAAACACTGGGCACGGAACAAATGAAACAAAATACTGTGAGATAAAACAGCCTACTCAGTCTACTCAGTATGTGTTTCTGTGGTGAAGGAAAACAAAGCAAAAGCAGTACTGAGAGTACTTGCATAGAATATAGTGTGCTGAAACGAACCAGATAATGTTTCAGGACCGTGTTTGTGGTGGAATTTCCAGACACTAAGGCCAGTGAGTGTAAAACTTATCACAGGTTCATGAAATCATTTCGTTTGAAAAAGATCCTTAAGACCAACACTAAACCTAACCCTGCCAAGTCCACCGTTAATACCTTCATAGAAAATGATTGACATCTGTCATGTCCCACTTAACTGTTCACATGTAATGGTGCACATCAACGCGGAATGGAAGTCTGTGGGTAACAAAAATAAGTTTCAGAACTTGATAGCTCAAGTTCAGAAACTGCCTTTGAAAGAAAAGCAGTGTGTTTCTGTGTTATACAAGATGGACACAAAATAAAATCACCTTGATCTTCTGACACAGTCAAGAATGTGTAGGTTACTGCTGTATTCATTTCTATATTTCTTCTATGTATTTACAGAATTTACTAGATAGAAATATTCTTAGTTTAATATATCTTTTTCCTTTCTTTTATTTCTGCAGTTTTCTGCTAAAAATACATATGGTTACTGAAAAGAATAATTCCTAATATGCAGTATTGTAGCATAAGGAAAAACAAATGTTAATCAGGACATAGTAATTTAGAAGATCCTTTAATCACTCTTTCAGCAAGAACAGTAATGAATTAATTGCAAACATTAAAATTATAAAATAACAGCTGATAATGGAATTTTTCAATTCTCTGTTTTACATGCATGAGTTAAACATTTATTTTAACTGTGTTTGTGTTTTCTATGGGTTTTTGATTTGGCAGATTGATTTAGTTTGTAAATAAAAACTAAATTTTTAGTGTTATTTTGGAATTATGTCAGTTCTGTCCCTTTGGTATTTCATCAGTCTCAGAGAAAGGATCTGTGGCATATATTCTAATCTCTACCTGGCCCTTTGTCATTTTGGATGCATTAACATAAGGTCAACATATCTCAGCATAGAAACCACTTGACAGCTTACTCAAATCTGTAATCTATCACACACACTCTACTTATTCAGATTAAGAACATTTATTACATTACTTTTTGCATGCATTGGCAATTATTGGAATACATCTCTAAGCACATTACTGCGAATACTGTACACGCATCAGCCATACTCCTCAAATCAGCCTCTGGATAGTGTGGAGATTATAGCACAAATGACTTTACAGTTAGAGCTTATTAATTCTGCGCTTCAAGAATGGCCACTGTTAAGTATCTTCTGCCAATGAACATCAGGTGTGGAGAATTAAAGGAGAAAATGTAGCTACGTATTATAACATTTGGATCTATAAACTGCTAACATATTATCTATTGCAGTAAGAGTTTCTGGATTAGTTTGGAAGAACTGGAATGAATTAGGGCAGTACGCCTTCTTAGTCCTTGACCTAAAAACATGCAAAAATACCTGACTGCAAAAGTTCCCATTTAGCAGGAAATATACAAGAAAATATTCTAGATGTAATTTTCCAACAGTTCAATGATTTATTATAATAATTTATTTCCTCACCTGATTTCTATGCACCACATCCCCTTGGACTTATTTTACAGCTGGAGAAGACTGGAAGGCCAAGGGCTCACTTGAAAGGAGATCTGAAGAAAATTGAAACATGATCTATGGTCTCCTTATCCCCTGCTAGAATATCTGACCACCACAGCTGAACTGGTCATCTTGGCATCTTCCGAACTAGTTAGAGACTTATGAGCTAAATATCTTTGTGCCTAAACCCTTCAAGGACTTTTATCACTAGATGTGTATGGAGCATGTTATTATGGGCAAGGAGCAGACCAGCATCCACAACCACTTTCGTGCAAAGACATGCAGACCTCCATTAGAGAACTGGCTCTGGCAAACATTCCAAAGGCAATTTCTGGCTTTAAACTTAATGCAAGAAAGACAAAGGGTATAAAGAAGCTAAGCAATGAAATAAAACTTAAATTAGTTTCAGATCATGATTGAAGATGTGTACATGAACAAGGTAAATTAAACAGTTGGTATGGACCTATGCATGTCATATGCTGAGTAAATGCATATTCTGGATGGCTCTTGTGCCTCTAAACTCTTTTCTGGACTGATTATTCAACGCTGTTACAAAAGTAATAGATTTACGTCTCTTTTCTTGGACAGACCTGTATTTTCTAAACTAAATGGAACTGTATGTATTGAAGAGCAGTGGAGAATTTACAGAACCTTCTGGAGCCAAAGATTACATTTAGAAAAAAACCCAAACATATTAGAAAAGGACCAAATTTCTTCCAAAAAGTTTAAACAAAAGAATGGATCAGTCAATGTCCTGAATAACTGGAAAAGTGTTTTCACTTTTCAGCAGAGTACTAGGTCAGAAACCTATTGGAAATATCTATGATAATTTATTTCTGTTCATCATACTAGTCATAATCTCATTAGTACAAGAAACAATTATTTATGGTATTGAGTTGAGGACAGTGTAACCTTACCTACTTGTAAGTTGCTGGCAGGGAGCTAAAGAAGTTAGGAACATCAATAAAACTTATATTTTTAACATATGTGAGGGTTTTTTTTTTTGGTTACTTTATTTTTCTTTTACAGCTCATGCCTCCCCAGCCTATTATATAACATTTGACTGGTCAATATTTATTTTCTTTTCATGATTGAACTTATATTTGTTTTAAGGGAACGAAATATCTTACACCAGTCTTGATTAATCAATGAGATATATCATATTCTATAATGGAAAATAAAATAATTTGAAGATGTGAATCACCTTGGAGATGCTGTAAAGCAAATAATTTACATTTAAATAACTTATCTTCTTTTTACCTAATTTAAAAGTAATCTTTACTCCTTCTCAACTAATCCTTAAATTTATGAGCTAGTTGATGATATTTGTGCAATAAAATTGAAAATTTTAGATATGGTAGGTAATCAGTTTTAGTCTCCTCATCTGTGTTTCCAATCTCATTACAGATTGCAATTTTCAGTGCAGATTACATGATGACCCATCAGTGGCTTTGTTGTTTCTGAATTACCGATTCCTCAACTATTGCCAGATAAGAACAAAGACTATGCATCAGTCTGACAGCTTGCAAACAGAAAATGGGCTTGTAGGATTGGATTTAAATCCCAGGTGTAGGGGATAATTACCACATCAGTCATGCAGTAACTGAAAAATGGTATTTCAACAAGAAAAATTGCATTCCTTTTATAGTGCCAACAGAAATCATTTTTTGAGGCTTCATACTGATTCAGTGCATCATTACATGTGCACTGTACTCATTAAACGTAATGTTTGTTACAACCTTAAAAACTTATTGTTCCAGATACTTTTGTGGCTGAGTTAGCTCAAATCAAGATTTGTGAAACCTTGACAAAGATGAGGTCATTCAAAGGTATAAAATACATTATACAAGTGAAACAACAGCAGAGCCCAAAATATCCAAAACTGTTTCTGCTTCAGGGGAAAAAAAATGGAGCCTAGAGTAGAAAAGCATAAATCCTACTGTAGAAAATCCTCTGGGGTTAGACCCTTTGATGCAGGCCTTTTCATTAAACTAAATAGAATGGTAATAAGAGGCTATCATCATTTCTGTGGGCTTCTCTATTCTCTACATTTCGGTAAACAAGACACTATCAATTAATTATTTTCTAGGCCAACAAACCAAAAGCATAATAAAAATAAACCATAAGCAATTTAATTCTTTAATGTTACACTATCGAAGCAGAGATTTACTGTATAATTTATTTTACAGCTGGTCAAATTTATTTTATTATTAAATTGACAGTAAAGAAATAAGTAGGTTTAACAGAGTACTCTGTGAGTCCAGAGAATTAACAACTGGCAATTTGAAGGAAGGACAGGGAAGACACAGACTGATTAATTATCTCAAATGGAAATACTTTCCCTTCAATTCCATATCAACACTGAATGTCTGAGTTGTTCTAGATGGGCCATCAGTGCTATGGATTTCCCAGGGGTAGCTTTGGCAACACCCAGCTGAGGCTTACAAAAGGAAATGTCTTCTGTGGTGCATTTCTCTAAACTTTTAAAGTGAGGGCATTAAGTGGTTTCCAAAGATCCACTCCTGGCTATAGGAAGAAAGCAGGAATACTTGGATTATTTAAGGAAACATACATGGAAGACTCAATCAGTGACAGGGCTAGGTAAAAGGGTAATTTCAATCAGACAAAACATGAAGATGCCATCCCCAGAGCTTTTCATGCAGCTTTCCATGTCTGTCTTTTCATGTAGTTTGCCTGGTTTATCTTTGGCACTCTCACAATTATATGTTGGATACACATTAACTAACTACTGGAGAAGCCATGAGCAAAGGCAACAGTTTAAAATCCACTACCAGCATTTTAGACACCTGTAATGCTGTGAAGAATGGAATTTAGCTGCGTGACCGCTATCAGTGACTTACAGTTCATAGATAAATTGTGGGGTTGATACAAAGGGGATTTAGGGATTATAAAATATTTTGCAATTGTACAGCATTTTGAAAAGAAATGTGTTCTATACCTTATTTTTAGTTTTCATGGAGTTTTTTTTATCTCGATCATCTTAATTATTTTGAGTGTGCTTTATTATATATGAAATATATTTTAAAAATTTAGTATTAGAATGACAGATGTTCTTATTGTAATTTTTAGTTATTTGAACTGTGCAACCAATAGCATCAATTTTCATGTGTATGTTCTGAAGCATTGGCTGTTATGGAAGACAGCACTAACTCTATATGATTTTAATGTATCTTGCAAGTATGTCTTGCAGATATTCAATGACATGAATATTACATCTCTAGTATTGGAATGAAAAATATTTTCATTTTTATTTCTTCTCAAGATTAATAGTTGTTTTTTCCTTTCATTCTTTTGTTTGTATCCTAAGACACAAATTATCAGTCAGTCAGTTAACTTGAACACAACAAATATAAGGACAGCAAACAGGTAAATGGGCATGCAAAACACTAATTTACACTTGCAAAACAGGTAATTTCACGCACTGGTGGTAGCCTGCACATGCAATTATTCATCTTGTTTATGCATATGCATGGCTTCAGCACAATTGCCTTTTTACATATGTGCATATATTTCACAGGCACAGTTTAGTCACCGATATTTAGTCATTATGATTTGTGTGCATGTTTAAAACCTGCTGTGTTTATTCAGAATAGAATATAGGTTCATGATCCTTTCCCATAAGGTAGCTATATCATATCAATAAATACTGCTCTGCCAAGGAAGACAGCTTCAACAAACCTGAAGGTTTAGAGCATTCCATACTACTCAATCTCTTTTTCCTCAGTAGCACACCTCACTTTCATAGAACATGTACCTCCTTCTTTACACATTTGACTTTAAATATTTTCAAGGAAAATATATGAAACCCACAATAAAAAAATAAATAAATAAAAAAATGCTATACTGCCATTTTCACTCTATAACATTATTAGTAAGAACAACTATAGTCTTGCTGTAATAATTTCAAGTTCTTAAAATTTCTAGTGTTGCCATTTTATATTGCAAAATAAGAAATGCCAAGGAAGTAATATCAGACCCATTTCAACAAAAATGATAATATATAACTTCTCTTATAGTGGAAATTATGGTGCTTTTATTCTGACTCTGTCGACATAATAGATGTGGAAAAACCAGAGGTCTCCCTTTGAAACTTGCCTGATATACAGTTCAAACTGTCACAGTCATGTACCTTGTTGATCTGGACCCTGAACCTGAGCCAGATATTGAACTCTTCAGTCCGAGCTTGAACATGCCTCTAGAGTTGCCCAGCAGTTGTGGTGTTATGTCTGGCCCTCATTAGGGGCTTTAGGACTGGTTCTAACCTGGACCTACTGATCTAATTTCCCCACTTTTCTTCAGACAGAAGCTATCACTACGGATTTTTCTTGACAATCTCTCTGTCTTAAGTTGCCCCTGCTCCTGGCTGGGACAGAGGGACAGGCCCTGGCTACAAGGCACACGCGGGGACTGCCTATAGCTTGTAACACCCAGACTGTGGGGAGACACTGACTTGCACAGCCCCTGAGTCTTCATAGTTCAGCATTCACGGGCTGGCAGCATTCTCTGTCTCAAACGCGTGGTTAGTGAAAAAGAGATAACTAGGAACTGTAATAGGTGCTAAACTCAACAAGAATGACAGCACTCTTCTCAGCTAGAATTATTGGTTTTAGATCAGAAAGAGGCCTACCTTATAGACAAAGAATCTGTTTTATATTTTACTATGCCTAAGTTCAGAGACAAGAATACACTGAAGAGTACTTAATGATTGCAGAGATCAGTCCATCAACAGACTGTGAACCTATAAAGTTTGAATAACACATATCTTCCTTTAAACATAGGTCTATTTATGAAAACAGAAGCACCTTTCTTATTTTAAAATGGAAAAATGAAGGTGAGCCTTCTCCATCTCCCTATTGTTCTCCGTTTCCACCAAATTATATTCCTTAAGAGCTAGCTACATACTTCAGAGTTTCCAAAATCAAAACCATTACTTCTGGGCCATTTCAAGAATGGAAGTTTTCAGCCTGAGGAATAACTGCTTCAGAAAAAATATTAAAATTAACAAAGCTAGTTGAATAGTGCAAATAAATTTTTCATCAATTTGCAGTGGAAGAAAAAGGCAAATCTATTGCCATATTTTGGTTAAACAGCTTCAGGTATGCTAAAATGGGAAAAAAAAATTATCCTATAGTTATAATATTGGGTGGGATTGTATAAGTTATGAAATATTTCCATCATCCAACAATCATTGTATGTCAATAGAACTTGGGCATTTCCTTCCTTTCTGTGAATAAGAACCAACTAATTGTATTTGAGCTAAAGAAATGCAAATTTAAATTCCGAGAAAATAGAATGGATACAGAGAGCCATGATGATGATGAAGGTGCTGAAGTACCACTCCTATGAAGACAGGCTGAGAGAGTTGGGGTTTTTCAGCCTGGAGAAGAGAAGGCTCAGGGGAGACCTTATGGTGTCCTTGTAGTGTTTTAAGGGGGCCTACAAGAGTGCTGAAGAGGGATTATTTATCAGGGAGTACGATAATAGGACAAGAGTGGATGGTTTTAAACTAATGGAAGGTAGATTCAGGTTAGATATTAGGAAAATATTTTTTACTGTGAGGATGGTGAGAGAGTGAAACAAGTTTCCCAGAGAAATTGTGTATGCCTCATCTCTGCAAGTACTCAAGGCCAGGATGGATGGGGCTTTGAGGAATCTGGTCTGGTGGAAGACATCCCTTCCCATTGCAGAATGTTGGAACTAGATGTTTTTTAAGGTCCTGTCCAACCCAAACCATTCTGCAATGAAAATTATATTCCACTTAAAAGTCATAATCAAAATAATCACTACATTTTTTGAACAAGACCAAATCTGTTTATACCCAAATGTGTGCATCAAGTCTTATAAATAAAAACAACACGGGTCAAGACCCTCTAGTTTTTTCTTGTTTCATGAGTCAATGAACATTTGATTCTAAAAACTTGTGTTCCTGAGGCTTCCATTTTTCCCCAGACTGAACACCCAAATGACCAATTGTAAGAAGAAGAAAAGAAATCTTAGGCTTTAGCAGTCTGCACACTCTTGTCTGCTTGTCCTTGCCTTAACTTTAGCTATAACTAGAAGAAATATAACACCATTAAAAATAGTAACAGAACTTCTTGGTGCCAATCAATACCTGATCTCTTCCTGTATTTGGGGATATATAGCATGAAGCAACAAACTAGGCAGATAGATAAAAGTTCCAAATACTAGTCCGAAACCCTAACCTTGTTTTATAGTTAGAAAACTCATTGGTAGAAGAACAATAGAGAATATAAGTACTCAGCTGACAACAGCATTCCTTCTGATATAGGCCAATATCTTTTGGCATTAATTTTGTGTAGATGGGGCTTTAAATTTTATCTATGTGTTAGGATTAGGTTTGGTGTTACAGTTATGGACTGGAAATCCAGCACTTCAAATGGCCAGTTTATTCTGGATACTGCCATGACTTCAAAGGTATGGCAAACAGAAAATATCTTTTGAAATGGAAAGTGTTGTAAGACTAGCTTATTCCTGAACGCTACAGAGCTTGCAACACTGAGAAAAACATGGTGACATTGTAGTCAACTTTGTTTTTCTTTTTTTTTTAGGAGTTGGTTTCTCCTCTTGGAGTAATGTCAGGGTTTATTTGGAGGTTAACTTTCAGTTTTAGACACTAAAGCATCAAGATTCTTATTTTCTTTCGGTGTCCCCAAAACCTGTGCTATTATCAAGAAATCTGGTAACTTAGGATATCAATGACCTAAGCCCTTTCTTACTAAGTTAATAATATGAAGGCTTTGCCACAACCTGTCAGATTGGTGTTACTATTGCGTGACCTCAAGAGTATATGTTACCAGTTTTTGGGATGTAGTATGAAAATATCAGGGAATTTGTATGGATACAAGTCTATAGATCCAAGAGAATCAAAACTAATATTCTGCAAAAAATAAGGCTATCTGTTGAACATAATTAAACTAGATGCCCTGAGCATTAAAGGTGGCCTTGGAAAATCACATTTTATGATTTTATAAAACAAACTGGGAATAGAGTTGAGGCTAGGGTTTATATTTGTTCCATCTAAACACGATGTTTCCTTCTCCTTCAGATTAAATGACAATCTTAAGATACTAAGTTATGGAGGAGTGACATCTGGCTCCTCGACAGACACCTCAGGCAACTGTGGTAATGGCTTTGGAGATGGCTGTGTGTCTGTAATGGAGTTAAGTTTGTTGTCTGGATTGTATTACTCTCTTACTCTCTTAGACATTTTGTCCTATAGTTCATACTGGAATTACTGAACCACTCATAACCCTGATTTATAAGCCTTTTCTTGTGTTTCCATCTGCTACTGTGTGTTGGTTTTGTTGTTTGAGTTTTTTGCCCCAGAGGAGGCTGTGAGCACACTTTGGAAAAACTTCAAAAGAAAGGTTCTGTCAATTGGTTAAAAAAAAATAATTCTAATAATATAATTTAAAAAGCAAAAAAAATAAATATTTCTTACAATATGAGTGTGCATGAAAGTATAAGGGCAAGCAAGCATAGCAGCCAATATTTCTAACTCAGAGATGAAATATTAATGAATGTTATCAGGTCAAAATACTTGTCAATTTAATAGGGAAAATATACTTCACATTTTTTTGAGGCATATAATAAAATCTGTGTGGTCTATTAAAATACCAGTTAGAAATCCAGTATTTTGCACTAAAATCACTTTTTAACTCTCCATCTTACATTGTAGCTAATTGATCTACGTGATGCATAAAACCTAGAACGCTGATTGGATCCATTTATTTCCTGGAGAAGAATTGTACGTACCTTGGGCAGATTTCCTCAAGTGTACGAGAAATATTTATATGGCATAAAAGACTACTATTTTCATGTCTGTAGCCATTAGGTGATGAGCACTTTGACTTTTCCACTTATGTTTCAAATGTAGTCAGCTGGTACGAGTTAGTTTAACCCTTAGGCAACAGTACCATCTTCTGTGCTAGTTATGAGGTAATTGACCTTCAGAAGGCGCCTGAACTGCACAGCACAGCACCTATACAGTCAGATAGCAACAGAGCCAGTGTGATTCCTGACTTCCTCTGGGACGCAAGACCACAAGGACATAGCTGTATGTCTTTCTTTTGATGCTAAAAACACTGTGAAGTTAGAAATCTATCTGCCCTGTGATTCTGTCTTCTATAAATGATATGACAGCCCTGTGCTTCAGCCATTTTTGTTTCTGAACATGAGCATGACAACTCTATTCTGTAGTGGCAGAAATGACATATTATACAACCGGTAATGCAGCTTTCACGTCAGTTTAAGGACTCACACCATCTAGGATATCACCTTCACCAAGGAAATAGCTAGCAATGATAGTCAATCCAGCAATTCAGATGCATTAATGAGACAAATATAAACAATTTAAAGTTCTGGCCCTTAGGCAGAAAGATTACACATCTTGTCTGAAATGTATCAAAGTACAGAGATGCTACAGTTTGTAGGCTGTGCTTCAATTTTGCTGCATATCCATACTTTTGCCTCCTTTGAAACTATTAAAATAATAAAATAAAATTCATAAAATAAACTATTTGTATTCCTAACCACTAGGAACTTACTAGTAAATTTCTAAGTCAGAAGAAACTTGTTACAAAATTCAAGATCCTTAACGTTGAAAGTATAGAGTATCATTTACCAGAGTCTCAACAATTTGAAGAGAGATCCCGAAACATAATAAAAATATCTCTAACTGAATTTGCAAAGGTTTTGAGAAAGTTTTGATAACTCTGGAAAATTATTATCCTATTTTTCAAGTAAAAAAAGCACCATATAGTTATTGTTGTCAATATGAAATGCCTTTCAGTTATGAGTTATTCTCAGAAACAGTGGAAGCTTCTTTTGAAAAGTTGTCATTCTCTTGCATCTTCCTTAACACAAACTTCAACCTTGTTAAAAAATCGGTGCTGCTAGTAAAGGTGTGAACAGATGTTTTATCTCCACATTTTGTGCATAAATGCAAGTACTTGGATGTAAATTGATCAAACTGTTGAAACAAATCATTTAAGATTTGTGTAGTGATTAATAATAGATGCCAGTAATCAAATCTCCCTGCCACCAGCACATCTGTTACAGAGAGTTTCTGGTTTGCCCTATTATGCAAATGTGCAATAAAACAAATAAATTACTTGATTTAACAGCTGGTTGAAAAACATTATTTTTAGGTGGTTTTTTAAGGTATTGTTTTTACCATTGATAGCCACTTGATGTAGACTAATTAAATTATGTCTATGTAGAGTGTCACAGAAGGGAGAGGGGGGGAAAAAAACCTACCAATCCTCCTCAGAAAGTGCTGCAGAATTTTAAAGACATTTAAAATTTTCCAGACACTCATAGCTTCTGAAAGAACAAAGTGCACAGGAGAAGAGAGTTTTCCTTGAATTTAACACTTCAAAAATCCTTTCAACAGCGTCACTTACATAAGTAAACCTCTGTGGTACCTTGAAAAGACCAGCGTTTGATTCATCACTGCACACTAAAATGAATATGATCTCAAAAAGCTGTTTCTGGATGTTTTTGTTGGTAGGCTCATGAACAGAAGAGAGGGAAATATCTGCATAGAATTAACCTCCATTTAAAATAGACTACATTGTTTGGTTATGGATACTGCAGACTTCAGCAACCTTTAGCACCAGGATCATTAAATCATAGAGCTGTATAGGTTGGAAAAGATCTTTTAGATAATCAAGTCCAACCTGTCAATTAACCTAACACTGCCAAGTCCACCACTAAACTCTGTCCAAAACTGCCTCATTTAAACGTCCTTTGAATGCTTGCAGGGATGGTTATTCAACCACTTCCCTGGGCAGCCTGTTGCAATGCTTGACAGCCCTTTCAGTGAAGACATTTTTCCTAATACCACTCTAAATCTCTCCTGGTGCAACTTGAGGGCATTTCCTCTTGTTCTATCACTTGTTACTTGAAGAACTTTCAATTTTTTAAAAGTAAGCAACATTATTTTGTCCCTTTTCTGTCTCAGGGATGTATGACAGGTTGTGTGAAATTTGCGTGGTTTATTTTTTTCTACAATGTCCCAAACGTATATTGGAAGAACTAAGATTACCTTTACCTCTGTAGAATGGAAGAAAAAAACAAAGAAGTGAAAAACAGAAATAGTAAAATGTCTACATAAGAGAGAACTTAGCTCTGAAAATATTTGTCCCCTTTTCTTTATGCAGCCATATGTGTTGCTCCCAAAATCTGATAGGCTGAATTACAAATTTTATGGAGTAGTGCTATAAAACCAGACAAACATTAATTTCAAACAAACATCATCTTTCAGCTCCCTGGGTTACCAAATAACCAGCTGTGTCAGCAAAGTATATTGCTCTAGAGGGATGCATTTTAATATAGTCATCTCAGAGCAGAATATGTTGCTTTATAAACCAAATTCAAAAATAACCAAACAGATAGACAAAGATAGATAGAATTCACCCTTTAAAGGGAGATGAAGTATAAATATTTTCTGGTCTCAATAAAAAAGTTGTTAAATATCCTTGTATTCTGTATGACAAAGAGGTATATGGGAAGCGTATAAGAATATGGTATACAGTCCTTAATCTATTTTGCTGGAACTAAAAATTCAACTTGTGTAGTACCATATATCTTTCTCTCTTGAAAAGGTGATTGTCAGCATATGTTAGTAAATATTTTGATCCAAATGTCAAAGTCTGTCAGGTTTTTTCTTCTCTATTTAATTTTTTTCTGTCTTTTTCTATGTGTAGCAGGAAAGACAACTGATTCAAAAGGGATCTTTGAAAGAAGGCATCACAATTAGTATAAAGAAAAAAATTCTAGAATATTGTCAAGGATTCACTAAGAAAAAACCTGAAATATATCTGGGCTTGTTTAAATTCCAGTAGATCTCCTCAGCTGAGAAACATGATTTCAGAAATAAGATGAATGGAATTCTTGTAACTCCTTGTCTTGACTGCCCCGATTTTAGGAAGCCAAAAATCTCAAGTAAAATCTTCCCAGCAACATTCTTTGTACAGTTCTAAAAGAAAGTCAAGAGTATAAAGAAGAGTTAAACATTTTTTAAATGTCACTAAGTATGTGTGTGTGTGTGAGTGTGTTTACATTTTGTATTTTCAACATGATGTGTAAAGCAATGATACTTCTTTTTATGAAAAGAGGTTGGCAAACTAAGGAAATAAAATTTCTTCTTGAAAAGCACAGAATTGATCTTGGTCTATGGAGAGCTATTTAATGTCAAAAAGTCGGTATCTAGTGGTATTTCAATAGCCTTAATGTATTCAATCATATTGGATTGTGTAGATATGGTGCTGACACACACCAGTCTTCCTCCCTTCTGGAAAGACATCTGAAGAGCAGATATTAGGTCTTCTAAAATAGTATTAGATGCTTGTGTTACCTGATTAGTTCCCTAGTAATCTTATGCTTGATACATCATAGAAAACTTCAAATGATTATACAGTTCCCTTTCTGCATTTTTTCTCCTAGGACCTTATTTTCCAGATTACTGAGCTGATTCCGTCTTTGAGACAGTCTTCACAGTGAAAAGAATGAGAAGCTGAGAAAATACCACACAAGCATATACAGTTTTACATTGCTTATGTAAAATTCAATGGATTATGTAGGGGAGATGTACAATGTCTAGACCTCCTCAACCATTTCCATCAAGTCCATGTATCACTTCTGCAATCAGATACAATGAAAGAATTTAAGATGGAAAGATAAGTATTTAGGAGTTGCAAATGTAACCAATTACGTTATCCTGTAATTATTCAATGAATTTTAAGAAAATTTTCTGACTTTGAGAGTTTAACATTACTTTCCATCTCAGTTTGTAGCTCTGTGAACACAGAATTGCTTATATTAGCAAACCTTTGGTGTATGACCAGTTCTTAGGAGAATTTATCAGCATCAAGATTGAGGAGTACAAAGGTATTTGATCTGCTTTAACAAGGACATAGTTTTGTTTGCATTCTAGGACAAGACCATGGGGAGAAGATATGACCTGAGCGTCTTTATGTTCTTAGAGTTTTACATCTCTACAGTGATGAAGAGAGGTCATTTACAATAGTATTGGAAGCTTGGACGGTCTTCAGGGAAATGTTATGTGAACCAGGGGATGACCCAACTTAATACAAAATCAGAGTTGCAATTCCCACATTCCTGTGTAGATGGCGTTTGTACAACTCATAACTTTCTTTGATAAGAAGTTAATAAATATTTAGCAAGGAACATAAAGAATAGGCAAGGTGACAATAACCATTCATGCCAGCACACGAGATCTGCTAATAAAATATCCTGTGTTTGTAATTCAGTAAGTTAGGAGAAATTGAATAAAATCGATACTTTTGTGGTGTTGCAACAAACAGAATGGAAAAGAATGTGCACTTGTAGTTATAAAGTACAGCAGAAACAAAGATATAGGAGGAAGAATGGCAATAAATCACTTGATCAGAGAACAGAATTATTTTGATAGGATCACTGGAATTACAGGAAACGGGCAAATGAGTTAAAGATACGGATAAAGCAAAAATTATGTATGTCTGTAAAACATACTGATTATAAAACCAGGGAGGGCACTGATATAATAAAAATGGCCATAGAAACCCGTGGTAATAGAAATTCTAAATAAACAAAATTAAAATTCAACTTTTTTTTTAAATAAAATGAAATCTGTACATCAGAGAGAGTTGAATACTGTTCAACTGTCTGCACTAAACCATCCCCCTGCTCCCTGGCCTCAGCTGTTTGCACATGTCAGTCAGCTGCTCTACACACCCTCCATAAAATACATTAAAAAACCTATATGGATCTGATTTTTTTTCTCTGTTAGCAAAACAGAAACAAAGAGGTGTTGCTCAGCTAAAACTCCTAGGAACTGATGGTATCTTGTTCACATTTACTCTTGATTTAAGCACTGTATCTTGTCTTGCTTCTTGTTCTTCAGACTACTCTCCTTCACTGATATATCCAGGTTTGCAAGGGAAAAAGTAGTTACCATGGCCTCAGAAGCTGTAATTAAAAACTGCAAGGTCAGTTTTATCCTACTACTTAAGGGTAGATCAGTATGTGAAACATATCAGACGTTTGATTCTCTTTTCCCATGGAAGAAATGGTCAGGCTAATTTTTTATTCTGTTTTCTACATAAATTTTAGTGAGAATTTAAACCACCTATCACCATTAGCTATAAAACACCCTATTGCCAAACAAGCTGAGTTTGGATAAAGAAGTTGTGTATTGATCTGGTGCAAACCATCACACAGCTTCTTGGTGGAGAGGATACCATGTTTGCAGATCCTCCCCAGCATCTGGCATAACAAAGTGCTAGTGTCTGCTAGCCATAACACATAGAAAGATCAAATACCACTCTGTGGTAAGACTGACTGTGAGAATAATCAATATTTTTTCAATGAACTTTGCAACAATCCAAACTGGTGGCAGAAACAGTGAAACAGACTGCCACAAAGAGAGTACCAGTGTGCATATTTTGTAACATCATTACAAGAAGACAACAAATCATCTTCAGCACACGTAATATTATCTATGCAGCTGACATACACCACTGCCCAAAACAAAATCTATACTTAAGATAGGTCAGATAATAATTGTTTTCCTGTGTTCTGAGATGTATATAATTGAAACAAAAATAGTTTCACTTCAGTACCAAACTTTCAACACAGTGCAAGGTTTAGAAAATTCAATTTAATATTGTTTCAGATAGCTTCCTTTAAAGTAATTAGCAAAAAAGACAAAGTAAAAAGTCAGTGCTCAGAACAGCTTACACTGCAGCATATAAGAATTGTTCTGAGAAAGACTGATTCCAAAATGAACCATTAGAAGCAGCATTTAAAAATGCTCATTTCCCACTGAGTTTTGGCATCTTTACACTTGTTTGTGAATGGATAGTACACACAAAGATGTTGCACACTATATTGGATGAAAGTTATCAATGAATTACAGGATGCCTTAGACCAAGTAATGGAAAGACACACAGTTCTTTCAGGGGACAATCCTAGAAGGCATCAAGAAGGCAGTCAGTGCTAAGGCACAAAGCATGTGACAGACTGAAGATACAAGATGGATTTTTATGGATACATGACAAACTTGACTGACTGAAACAATGAAAAAAAGTCTTGTTATAATGGAATGATTTAGAAAACATCAACCATACAATTTCAAAAGTTAAAATTGTTCCTTAGGTAATGATATGAAGGAATGAGTACTTCTGATATTGCTGAAAACCTTGTGTAGTGACAGCAGAAGTGTTTGACCATCTCTCAGTAAAAAACGACAGGCAACAATATAATATGTATTAGGAGTATAGAGCAGCCTAAAACATTAACTCACTTATAGAAAATACTATGCACTGGTATCTGTTGGAGGGAGAACACATCAGGGCACAAACTATGCAGGAGGTTCCTGGGCTGTATTGATGATAGCTTCCTTGTCCCAGTGATAGGGGAGACAACAAGAAGTCATCTGCTGGACCTTGTTCTCACCAATAAGGACGGGCTGGGTGGGGAATGTGAAACTCAAATATGACTTTGGCTGCAGTTACCATGAAATGATGAAGTTCAATGCCTTTAGGGCTGTAAGGAGGGTGTGCAGCAACTGAATTTTGGAGTTCAGGAGAGCAGACTTTGTCCTCTTCTGGGATCTGCTTGATTCATAAGAAAAGACAGGAAGGACAGAGGGGTCCAAGAAAGCTGGTTGATATTCAAGGATCACCTTGTTCAAGCTCAGGAGTGATGCATTTCAACATAGAGGAAGTGAGAAAAAAATGTCAGATGCTCCTGGAAAAACTCAAGCAGAAGGAAGCCTAGAGAGGGTGGAAGCAGAAAGAGGTAGCCTGGGAGGAACACAGAGAAATTGTCTGAGCAGCCAGGAATCAGGTTGGTAAAACTAAAGCCCTAATAGAATTAAACCTGTCCAGGGATGTCTAGAGCAATAAGAAAAGCTTCTATAGGTATCTTGGTGACAAAAGAAACAAAAATATGGACCCTCTCTGGAAGGAAAGGGGAGATCTGATTACTCAGGATATGGAGAAACCTGAAGTACACAATGATTTTTTTTGCCTCAATGACAAGTGATCCAGCAACACTTGCCAAATCACAGAAGCCAAAGGCAGGGACTGGGATAATGAAGAGGTGCCCACTGTAGGAGATAATCTGGTTTAAGAACATCTAATAAACATGAAGGTACAAAAGTCCATGAGATACTTCTGCCAACATTTAGGGAACTGGCAGAGGAAGCAGCTAAGTCACTATGTATTATATTTGAGATGTTGCACCTGCCTAGTAAAGTTCCCATTGATTAGAAAAGGGGAAATATAAGCCCCAACTTAAAAAGGGAAATAAAGAAGACATGGAGAAGTTCAGGCTGGTCAGTCTCCTCTCAATGCCCAGAAAGGTCATGGAGATCCTCCTGAAAATCTGTGAAGGCACATGGAAAATGAGGTGATTGGTGACAGCCAACATGGGCTGTCATAGACAGTCAGCTAAGAGCAAATAATGACTAATAAATTTGGTGGCCTTCTACAACAGGTTTATGTGTTGGTAGATAAGGAGAGACTGATGTCATCTACCTGGATATGTGCAAAGCATTTGACACCGTCCCACACAACATTGTTTCTAAAGTGGAGAGGAACAGACAGGATGAGTGGACCACCTGATGGGTGAGGAATTGGCTGGATGGTTGAACTCAAAGCATTGGGTTCAACATCTCAATGTTCAGGTTGAGAGCAGTAAGGATTTCCCAGGAATTGGCATTGGGACTGGTGTTGATTAACATTTCTATGGGTCGTGTGGACAGTGGGATTGAGCACAGCCTCAGAAAGTTTGCCAATGACACCAAGCTGTGTGTCCAGTGCAAGGTCCTGCAGCCCGGTCAAGGCAATCCCAAACATGGATTCAGATTGGGTGAAGAATAGACTGAAAGAAACCCTGAGGAGAAAGTCTTGGTGGGTGTTGGTTGACATGAAGCACAACATGATACAAAGGTGTTCACTTGCTGCCCAGAAGGCCAACCATATCCTGGGCTGTATCTAAATCAGCACAGCCAGCAGGTCACAAGAAGTTATTCTTCCCATCTACTCTGCTCTTATGACAGCCCACCTTGAGTACTACATCCAGCTCTGTGGTCCCCTGGAGCACCTTTCCTATGAAGACAGGTTGAGAGTTGGGGTTGTTCAGCCCGGAGAAGAGAAGGCTCCAGGAAGACCTTGAAATGTCCTTCCAGTACCTAAAGTGGGCCTACAAGAAAGATGGAGAGGTATTTTTTACAAGAGCATGTAGTACAAGCAGGAATGGCTTTAAACTAAAAGAGCGTAGGTTTAGATTATGTTTTAGGAAGAAATTCTATACTGTGAGGGTGGTGATGCACTGGAACAGATTGCCCAAAAAAGTAGTGGATGTACCATCCCTGCAAGCGTTCATGACCTCATTGGATGGGGTTCTGTTTTAATGGAAGAATTATTTCACATATATATTTTAACTTTTTGGAAAACTGACCTTTTGTTGTTGACTTATGCTAATGTCACAGGTAATTCTACTGTCCAACAATATGCCATAACTAACCTAAAAAGTTTGGGCAAATAAATATTAAGCAAATAACAACATTATCATCTTCTTTAAACCAATATTTGAATTAAAAATTAAAAATTAATGATGACATAGGGGATTTAGGGCATGATTTTAACGAAAAGATGATGAGAGGAGAACTTGTGATTATTTTAAAATTTTGACTGACAAAAAGTAATAGAATTGGTGTGCTGCTCTTTCCGACAAAGCTACAGTGCAAATGTTTCCCCTCTTCACAGGATGAATTTACCTATTTAAATACCAAAGCATCTTCACTTGCTCATTTACGAAGAAGAATTAAAAGTGTCATTAGCATTGAACCTACCACCTGTTTGAACATTACCCATTTTATCTCAAATATTTAAATTAAGAGCAATAGTAAGAAGTGAGAAATCAAGACCAGAATATATTGCAAACAACTTATCCTCTTCTGTCTTCCTTTCTTAGGTGACTTCCCATGGCACTAAGTTGTAAACATAGGATTTTTGGCTTGAAAGATGTAAGACATTAAAATTGCCTGAAGACTTTGGAATTCTCTATTCCTTTGTCTAAATCAACTAGAACCTTGCAAGTCGGCAACTTTGTCCTTAGCTACATCACAGTTTTTGTCTTTCTCTTCACCGTCATACTGCCATGGGTAAAAAAGTTCCTAAAATCTCTCTTAATCCTCCAGTAAATTTAAAGATTAATTGTGATGGAAAACATTGCAGCTAGACTGAGAATAACTTGCAAGATTCTAAGGATGCAAAAATCTCTGAATAAAGTAAAAAGGAAATAAAAGTACAAGATCCCTATATGTTATTAAAGTAATGGTTCCTCAGTAGAGTTTTGCTACTGAAATGAGAGAATTCCTGGAAGATTTTTTTATGTGAGGAGGTCAGGTAGCTTGGGGATGTCATTCAGTTTCTTCCCAAACATGCTGGAGATTACCGAATGCTTTGGAATTCATATATCAGAATTATCAGAATATCAGAATGCTTTGGAATTCATATATCAGAATTATCAGAATATCAGAATGCTTTGGAATTCATATATCAGAATTATCAGAATATCAGAATGCTTTGGAATTCATATATCATATATCACATTATCAGAAAACAGCAGAGATTTTTGGTGGTGATCACAAATAGAATAGAGACGACTGTGGCTGCTTCCTTTTCAGATTAAGGGGGATGATATAATCTAATTATAAGGGGGAAGAAAGATTATGTTCCTTTTTTTAAGGAATAGCACGGTAACCAAAACAGAATGGCTATAATCCTTTCTTACTTTGTGTAAGGAGCAGGAACTAAAAAAACGCTGAGAGGTAGAGAACAAAGCACTACATATTTTATACAGCACAATAAAATTCTTCCTAAGCCATTTCAATTCTACATATATGGATCAATTCATGAGCTACAGATTGATGTTTACTATACCAGATAAGTTGCCTCTAGTGAAATTTGACCCACTGAGTTCTGGTTTTGAGTCATATTTGCATCTTTCCTAGAAAGGTACAAAACATTTTCTAAACAAGGTGTTTCCCTTTTTTATGAGGATTTACAGTTTTACTTCTCTAAGGCATTTTGCACTATTTTTGGATGCTGAATACATTATTTCATAGTGATGTCATTTCACAAGCTTGGCCCCTAAAGAATATGTAATATCTCTCACCTGTAAAAGATCCTGTGACTGATTCTAGTTCAGAAATGAGAGAATATTGATCACTCATTTAAGCAAATTTAGTGCATGTAATACCATCCTCAAGGTGGAGATAAGGAGATATGCAATGTGGAAACAGTAAATCTACTTAATATTCTAATCTTAATCACTTATCTACTGTCCGTATTTAGAACATTGCTTTCAGTGGGCATGTTCTTTTGTCCTGAACTATCATTCAGGGGTGTTGTGTTGTAATTCACTGCAGACTATTTGGTTGCCTTAGACTCCTAAGACTTTCAATTTGGTACAGATTAATAAAATTTTACAACTGAGATTATAGAAAGCATTGTTACTTTTTCATACAAGTCTGAAATTGAAGTTAAACTGACAAAGTGACCTTATTCTCATACACAGTGTTTTGTTTTGGTGAAAAGGTAAATGCAGCTGTATTCCATTTCAACAACTCTTTCAATACTGTGCTATTCCATTGGCACATCTGTGGTTTAGTTTTTATCTATTCATTCTGAATAAGATCCTGTGAATGCAATTAAGGGTTCCACATCTGGTATGAGAAGTCAGGAATAAAGGAATTAATTTCTTATTTTTCCTTCCCTGGGGTAGAAATTGGTTTGTAGGTTACTATTCACTGGAATACTCCATAGTTTTGACAATAAACAAAGCAGTTATAGTTGCACTCCACTAGGCAGCAGAAAATCGGATCCACAGAAATACACCCGTCCATAAAATGTACAGCACATTTGTGAGCAGAACAAAGATTTACAGAAATTTTCAGTGATTGAGCATTGCCTAACATTAGTGCTCAGTTAAACTGAGATCTCTAATCTATACATGCTATATATTCTGGCATGTAAATTTTACTTTTACCATAATAGTTATTTTCAACTAACTTTTATATTAAAAGTACTAAAATTTACAAGACTTTTGATATTATTTCCTTATTTCTGGATAATTTTCTTCTACAGTTTATTTTCAAATTTCCTACTATGTGTCAACACCATCAGATCTGACCCACTGTGAATTAAGACTCTCTGCCCATAAAACCTATGTATGAATAAAGCATGACTTTATTACGGAGTTCAGTGAGTACAAAAAGACATGGGGCACTTAATTCAAGAATCCATTTGGTATGAGAATATGGTAGACTGTGTAGACATCACTAGAGGGAGTCATGACCACACAAACTAGATGGGTGCACTTCACTACTGAGCAGAAATCTGGGCCCAGAGTGTGAAATCTGGGCCATCTTATACAAGAGTCACCTGTGGAAATTTCCCATTTTTTGGAGAAAGGGACAAGGAACATTTTTTGAAAAAAATATTAAAGAGTTACTTTAGATTTTTTGAGAAGATCTACACAGGGTCTTTCAAGAATGGAGAGTCCATAACCTTTCTGGACAATCTGTGCCAGTGCTCAGTCAACCCTTCAGTGAAGTATTCTTCTTACGTTTAGACAGCATGTCCTCTCTTTCAGTTTGTGCCCTTTGCCCCTTGCCGTGTCACTGGGCACCAATGAAATGAGCCCGGCTCAGTTTTGTTTACTTACTTCCTACAGGTGTGTACTTCAGCAAGACCCCCTGAGCCTTCTCCTCTCCAGGCTAAACAGTCCCAGCTCTCTCAGCCTTTCCTCCATAGGAGAGACACTCCAGTCCCTTAATCACCTTCCAGCCCTTCACTGGAGTCCTTCCAGTATATTAATACATCTCCTGTATTGGGGAGCCCACAACTGGACACAGCACTCCAGGTGTGGCCTCACTAATGTCACTCGTAATGTTTCAGAAACAGTATAATAAAGATGTGTGTCCTTAATGAAATCAGAAACCTCATACATGACAACAGATGCTAAGACTTTGATGAAACAGGAAAACATTTTCAACAAAATTCAACTTTTTTTTTGTATTTTGAAGGAGTAGGCAGCATTTTTTCCTAAATTCTAGAAACAACTTCAAGTAAAACCATAGCTATCTGTCACTAACATACGACATTAATTTTGTAAGAATACTTCCTGTTTGAGACCCCCACTGTAACTAAGATAGGTTTTTACCAGAGCCAGGCTCTTTCCCATTGTCTGGCTTCAGTACTACTTCTACTGGTTAGGGCTCGCCGCTGCAAGACCTCCTCTTGTCTTTGACTTGAACGGCTGCTGTCTGTGCTCCTTCTGTCCTCTTCTGGTTCCATGCAGGTGAGAGACAAGGGGTGGGGGTGCCCCACTCTATGGGGATGCCTAAAGAAGTTGAGGTGATGCCCTGCCTTTGAAATGCTTTAAAGGTAAACTAGGAGGGAAAGACCTTTTAAAAAGCACCAAACAGAGCCATCATATAGATGCAACTAATAAATTTGACATGTATATTGGTGATAGGTATTCACTCAAAGTGAATATTTTGTTTCTCTTAAACCTGTTTCAATAATACAGGTTTTCTATTCATAAAATGCCAATCAGTTCTGAAAGGAACATTAAAAAGTGAAGCAGTTAAAATAAGGATTTTAGAATGCCCTTACAATTCCCTATGGTATAGCCATGTTCCGCTCTCCCTAAATTAGTGAAAAATACCATGACTTTATGCAACTCACCATTTCTTTACTGGTTACCAATGTTCATAAAATAAACAAACAATATAAATTGATGGCTCTGACCAGTTATTCAAATGATAATGAGAAATATAGACAAGCAGAGGTATCAAAGAGACTACAAGCAATCCATAAGCTAAAATTTATTTCCCAAAAATTCTAAAGTTTTCAAAATCAAAATAATCTCAGAATCAAACTATGAGAGAGACAGAAAGGTGTAAATTAAATTAATAACAGAATTGGCCCATGTGTGTACATAGTAATTATTCATGCAGGTGACTTCTTCAAACCACCTTTATTGAACTCCACTGGAAGCTACAAAGTAGCTATGTGACTTCATAAAACTTTTAAATTAAGGACTTAGAGAAATATTTTTGGTTTGTTTGTTTTAGCATACCTTTGCTGCATGTGTCTTCCCTTTCAATTCTAAATGCTCTTCATATAGCAATAAAAATCAGGGTCTCCTCTTTCAACTGCATTTCTTTCCCTCCATCCTATTTCAAAGTTTAATAGGAGAGCTTTAAAGTGCCCTTACATAGGACCCTCAACCAGCATCTCTGCAGAACCGTGTTTGAATAATTCATCAGATTCAATCTTACAGAGTGACTAATGTGCTAATTATACAGGAGAGTCATTTATAAGGTTGGGTCGGGTTCTCAATGCTAAACATAATTGTAAAATATTCATATAGTATTTGGGAATTTTCTGAAAACTGTAGATATGATAGACATTCATATAGATGGATAATTTCCTCAGCATTATGGTCTTGCTGCACTGAAAAGATTTATCAGGAGTCCAGCATCATGTCCTGCTTCTTGAAGAGGCAAAATCTACTATGTCTCTGTGTTAGAAATATGCTACCTATGCATACTGCAAAGCTGTTTAAAAATAGCTCATCAAATTAAACGACTTGTGTAGTCACAATGCGTCCTTTAATTTATTGTAAAATCTGAACCTAACATTTTATGTGGACTGTCAATTACGAGGTCTTGTTAAAGCTGCTGCTGAAAGTTCTCTGTAAAGCATGAAATTTGGCTGTATGTTTTGGCCACAGTAGTTTACCTGGAACTGTACCTTTTAGTTATGTTTTAAAGGGAAGAAATAGAAAACTTTTCAATTTTTAGAGAAAGTGGAATTTAGTGAGAAATAGAAAATGGTATTTCTTACTGGAACAGGTAAATTTCTTCTTTCTGCAACATAATATGAAACGGGGGAAGCAATAATGGCTTAAAGCCTACACCAGTAGTATAACAGCCAGGAAGGCTGTAGATTAAATCTACATTTCTGTAGCTAAAAAAAATGTGGTCCCATCTAAAGTATATACTCCATCTTATTAGTAATATTTTTGCTGTCAAGGTAGTATGCCAAACTTCATTTCACAGGCAACGGAAGAAACTATTTTCTTGTTTCATTTTAAAATTTAAATTATGAAAACTCATTAGCTGTAATTTTGTAGACTAAGGCATAGTGCCTCCAGTTGATAAATAGTATAATTTCATACACTTTAGGCAAAGCAACTGGCTCATACACATTGTTTTGGTCAGTTCAAACCAACAAAAATATTTTAGAATAACTGACCCAGAAGCACTTCTTGGTACCAAGCCAGCCATGGCCAGTGCATTACGATGTGAAAGCAGGTTGCTGGACACAGAAAAAACACTCCTTTTACATGTTTCCTTCAGGATCAGACCACTCAACACCTTGTCCTTTCCTTACAAAAGATGATAAACTTTTGTCACTCCATGTTTCTTTCCACTTAGGACAAATATTTTTGCATATTTAGTATCATAGTTGTTTTTTTTGCTCACATTCTTCCACAGGTCAGTGCTTCTTCAAGTATATGAAAATATCTGTGGCTAGTCTGCAGTTTGAACAAAGATCTTGACTTCTGATGTCTTTAGGCTGCAACTCCACACCCAGCAGGAGATCTTCTGTCAGACTGCATGCTCCAAAATCCTCATGAGCTGCCCACATATTGCTGCCCACATTATTTTGAGCTCTGCTCTCACCATACCATCTTTCTTAGTCATGGCTTATAACTTGAAATAAGTAATCTAGAGGGCCTTGCTTTCAATATACCTCTCTGTCATACAATGTCTCATTTTTCTTGCTCTTGACTGGCTTAGAGATTTGAAGAGTTATGTGAATTGCAAATGGGCTTATGTAGAAAATATATCCCAGTAGTAAAAACAGCATAGGTTTCTCATGACCATATATGGACACTTAAAATGACTGTTCACAGAAAACTGTTTTAGGAGATGAGGGAGTGAGCTAGTGATAATGAGTGGTGTGACAATTTTATGTTTGGAAGCAGAGGGTTAACTGACAAAAACCAAGCATAGTGAAGACAGTCCGAAATCTAATTGGAAAATATAGAAAAACTACTGTAAAACCTAGGGAAGGATGGTTTTTCAGTGATGAGTTGCACCTATGATTTGTAATGGATTCTCTTGCAAGGAGTCATGGGAAAACCACCTATTATAAACAAATGTTCATGACAAATCTCAATCTGTTTTTACTGACTTTGAGAAGGGAAAAAGGTAGCAGGCAGTAAACAATAAATCATTTAAAACACCACAGAAGTAAAAAGCACTTTGTTTAATACATCTGCTCAACAAAGAAAGCTAAAAGCCACATAGATTAATAGTCCAGTTTGAAAATGTGTATAAGGAAGAAATAGTAATGGGCAATTCTGACTGAATAAGCAAAGAGCATGTGTATATTCATTTCAGAGATACAGAAAAAAGTGTCCCTATTTCTAAAAATGAATCTTTAACTTTGTTTGCCTGTGTAGAAAAAAAAGAGAACTGTATGTTTGCTATAGAAAAGAGACTCTTGTGCTGGGAAATGTATTAGGTAAGTATACATTCTGAAAAGCTCACAACTGAAGCTGAATCTTATTTCCTTTTTGGAAGAGCCTGTAGTGTCCTTACAATTTAGAGCTCATGTATTTCAACTCAAATATCTCAGTTCAGACTGTTTTGAATACTGATAGCAACTTACAGACTGAACATCTTTGGCTAGCATGGATTAGTCTGCTGGGTTTGTTTACACATTATGTCTATTAAATACATGTTTTACATGAATACTTCCTTACCAGGGAATTGCAAATTTTCATTCTGTTAATGCAGTGCAGCCATCCCTTGAAAGTGGGCACATGAATGAATGATCATGCAGTGTTCACTAGAAAATCAGACAGTATGGAATGTTTTTAAAAGCTCTTTTTTTTTTCATTGTCTGGTTTAACTAAATCTTTGATTATGCAGATGACTATATCTGAATATACCATTGACTTCAGCTCAAGCCCTTTTCATATACAACTATGTAAATTAGATACATTTAGATTCCAGTATAATTAACAGTCTGTTTCTGGAATTATTCTCTATATTCTGTCTTCATGAGCCATAAAGATTTTTCACTATAATGAGCATTTATATAAACATAGAGTCACAGAATGTGATATGCCAGATGGTTGCACTGCCATTCAGAAAGACCTTGACAGACTAGAGAAAGAGGCAGGCAGGAACCTCATGAAGCTCAACAAAAAGAAGCAAAGTTCTGCCTCTCAGAAAGAATAACCTCAGGAACATCTAAACAATGCGTAACAATGAACTGGGAAGCAGTTTTGCAGAAAAGGGTCTTGGGGTACTGGTAGACAATTAGCTTACCATGAGCCAGCAGTGCAGCTTCACAGCAAAAGAGGCCAACAACCTCCTGGTTGTGCAAGGGAGAGTGCTGCCATCACACCAGGAGAGGTGATCCTTCCCCAGCCCTCAGCACTGATGAGGCCACACCTGGAGTTCTAAGGCCATCCTAAGAATCAGACCTCTGCACAGAAAGCTCTGCATCACAGATACACAGAAGAGATGAGGTTCAAAAGAGACCTCTGGGGATCTTCTATTACAACACCACTGCTCAACGCAGGGTCACCTGAAGTAACTCCCTCAGACTATAAATTCAGTTATTACTTCAAATTTGCTTTTACATTCCTTAATGAAAAGAATTTTACAAGGAACAGGAATCCTACATAATTTACTTTTAACTGGCCTAGCATATACATGTTTATACTGCATTTAAACAGCACAAGATGACTGATAGGCTCCTTTTTCTCATCCAGAAGAGCTAAAGAAATTTCAGGTATTATTGAGGAAGGATAGACATTAAACCATTTACAATTTTGTATTGACATGACAAACATGAACATGTACACACATGCAGACATGTTCAGAACCTTCATGTGTTAAAACAGAAATTGCTATCCTTTAAAGCATTAAAAGACATAAAAGAGGGTTTTTTTTTCCCATTAATGATTATAGGAAAACATGGAAAATTCATTTGATTGTTTGCATACTTTCACATAGTACTGATAAAAAGAACTTAAAATGGGCAGCATGACATTAGTTGGAAGGTATTACCATCCAGGTAGATTCCTGTTTCCCACTCTTTCTCAATTGGTTAAAAAATTAGAAGAAAACAATGCATTTAAAGAAAGACTCATTCCCAAATATTCAGGACTCTGAACAATGCAAGGTAATTTGGTAGTTCTGGAAATTCTTCAAACTACAATAACAATTACTCAAGAGTTGTGAATTTAAAATGTATTTTTACTTAATTCACAAGTATGCAACTTACATAGCTAAAATGTAGCTAAAATGTTTGTTTCAAGTAGTTAAGCACAGATAGTAAAAGTAGAAATGCTACTATCTTTGTCTTCCAGTAATGTTTATTTGCTACAAAGCCTATTTTGGGGCAGGTGTCTGTGATAGAGTGGCCACCATCTGTGAATGCATCTAGGGAATCGCCCCAGGAAATGTATTGCTGTGGCAGTTTCTTGCCCTCTACTGAAGACCCAGCTCGTTTTTGTAAGTATTTACACCAAAGAGAATTTCAAGAGGAGTCTACAATTTTGGTAAATGACTTATTCATTTCTGAGAATTCAGAGGGATTTGCAAGGAGAGGGCAAATCTTCACAGTGGAATTATTCTGCATTTTGATGCTTTCAGGGTCCTTGTATGGGAATTTTTTATGCAATGAAAGGGTCTTATGATATAGCACTGGGACAAAGCCTCTTGGAAAGCAATTAATTCACCTATTCCAACAGTGAAAATGAGTGAGAAGAAAGTTTTATGTCAGTGAAGAATTTGAGGATGAGTGGTAAATCCTGAGGAAAGCTTTAAAACAAAAGGCAATTATGTACTTAGCAAATATGCCTCTGCCTTTTGCTAGCTCTGCTCAATGCTACCAGCCAATTTCCTCTTAGGGAATCAATGTGCCTTTTCTTTTGATGCCCTGTGTGTAGCTTCTCTGTGCTCTAAACCCTGTATTTGGGAGATTACACAATCCTGCAGGCTGGTGTAGCTTATACCTGTGGGGTAAGGTCAGCACAGATGGTTCTCTGAATGCTTTTTTTCTTACGTGTAGAAAGCAATAAGTGCAGTCGTATTCATAAACATGTTATGCTTCTGGAGATATAGCATTAATTATCTATAAATAAAGCCAAATGTTTCCTGAAATGCTAATGTTTGTAACTTCTGGTTTTAGTGTTTGTTTCTTGCACTGTTGCTTCATTGTCTTTCCACTCACCCACCCACCTTTCTGGCTCTGCCTCCATTTGCAACACCTGTGGAGGCTGCATTAAGAGCTTGTTATATAAGAGGGTTTGCCAGGGCTGGGAGTTCCTTGGGAGCCACGACATTGTCTAATGTGTTGTAAATCACAAAGCCTTCTTCACAAGGAAAGAACTGACAAGAAATAAAGTGAATTAATTAAAGAATGGAAAAAGTGAACCCAAATGGAATATAATTATTATTCCCATATGAATATTCCTTATAAAAATTATTCTTATATTAGTGAAATTTGTAATTCATCCTGTAAATAATGTCTAGAGAAGTCTTTTCAGATGTTGTTCAATGATTTGTTCTGTCTCTGGAGTTAACACCATAAAATTCTATAATATAACTAAGAAGATGAATACAAAATTTACAAAATTGGTCACTTCTGGCTGAAGTATAATGAAATTTGAAAATATTTTTTTAAATGTTACTGACCTTCATCACTATCATTTGGCTGCCTTTCACTTGCAAGATCACAAGATTCATAAGGAAGAATCATAAGATTCTTTCAAAATTTCTGATTTCTAATAATTCTACTTCAAAAATGTCCTGCCCCCTTCGTTTTGTGTTACTTTAACATACTACCAACTATTTTGAATTTTTGCAGTTAACTACTGAGTCTCAATGTCTTGCATGCAGCAAAAGATAAGAACATCAGAAGTTCTCTGATAAGAAAGGGTTATTCATTTCTTTAACTTATTTTAGAGTTATTATTCCCCATCTATTTAGTTTTTCTCACAGTAAAAATTTGCATTTTTCTCAAGAAAACTAATACAAAAAGAAACCCTCACAGAAAAAGAAACCCTACTGAATTTGGTATTTTCTTTTTGTTTGTTTGTTTTTAACATGATATCATTCATGGAAGAAAAATATTATTTGACATGCCTTTTGTAACTGAAGACTCTTCATGATTATGATCAAAGTCCAACAAAAACTGTTGGATTAAACCACTGGTTTTCATTGCTTGCCAGTTTATGCTTTATGACAGATGCACTACCTTGCTTGGTTATGACAAATATACACTTTTCCTGTTACAAACTCATACTGTATTTATTTCCTAAACTTATGGTATTTGTTTTTAACTGTTAAGCAGTGTACAAAGCTGGCATATGTCTCTCCAGATTATAAATTCTACAAAGTTGTTAGCATTTTGTGAAGTATCATAATGTACTCTTGACTGATCTTTTATTACCAAAGGCCTCAGTCAGCCATTGAAGACTGAAGCTGGCAGACAATTCAAAGTGCCCTAAGTGTAACTTTGAGACAGCAGGAGCTAGAGCTCTCTGCAATTATACTCCCTGATTGTGGAATCTGCTCCCTATTGGGAATGGAAGAGCAGCATCTGTTGAAACATTTGTCTTAAAATTAAAGAGGTACACAAGTTTGTTGATGCATTTAACTGTAGGGAATCCTCTTAAATATTATTTTTAAACTGTTTTGGTTAAAAAAAATTACCAAAAAAATGAATATAAAAATGAAACTGTGGAAAGGACGTCATGTTGTTATGCTAAAAGACTGTTAGCTATTATTTGTCCACAAATGAAGGGAAAAGAAGAGGTAATCAACACCATGAACACAGAATAAAATATCCAATCTGGATTCTGAGAAAACAGTTATTGTTCCCTTATTAGTTCTTTCATGCATTCTCCCCACCCCCATCTTCCTTGTCAGTACTTTACACATGTAGAGGGTGGGATTTGCCCTAAAAAACATAAGCTATGAAACCATATTTCTAATTATTTCTGTCTTTAAATCTTTCTCAAAATCACAGAAAAAAATTTCTCACTTCATTTGATTAGAAGGAATGGTTTTCTGGGTTGCCTGGGTCAGTTGTTTAGTGTGTCATCAATTCATAATATTATCTAATTTTAAAAATATTCTTGCTTTAAAATTTTCTGTTTTATAGCCGTTACACATAACCTCAGCAAGTAGTATTCTCCTACGGTATTTCTTTTATGTTAGATCACAGCATTCTCCTAGAAGATTTTTTTCATCATTAGGACAGGCTGTACTTAACATCGGAATTCTTATTGTGCCTGTATGGAATTGTCCATACCAAATGGAATAAATCTCAGGATGGAAAAAAATCTCTTCAGAATTTCAATAACTTTTCCCCATAGCATTAATTTTTTACCATAAATAATTTCTAATGTGTTATATCTCTCATGTATTCTAGAGTAATCAACACCATAAACTCATCTGAATTTTGTAACTCTAATGCAAACAGAGTTCAAGACTGGTTGGTGAGCTTTGGCCAGGACCTTTGACATCTCATAATCCACAGGAAAAGAAAATATAGATTTCCTTCTCTATATGAAGTCCCTATTTGATCGTCTTCTTGCTAACTCTCTTTCTCTTCATGCCTCCCCCACAGGCTCACTGGGCCAAGAAGGGATAGACAGATAGATAGATTCCTACTGTCCTTTACTTCGTGGCTGGCAACTGTTTGTTTGTAAGTTGAGAGTTAGGTATTCCTAGGTCACTGTATACTAACCTGAATGCCCAAAAGACTTTAATATAAAAATTACCAGTGCCTTGTAAATACCATCTCTCAGAAATATTTAATTCTGGAGGACAATCCCTTTAGGATTTCCTCTTTGCAGCCATGACATCCCTGGAGCTATCCAAATGCATCTAGCTGAGAATGCATCATGAGAACAATTTGAAGTGTCTATAGGTAGGACATTAGTGTCAGTTGTCACAAAGCAGGAGAGAGAAAATATTTTCTTAAAATTGAGGTTCATTCAGTTTAAAATGCAATTAAATACGTTTGGAAAATCTTTCTGATTTTCATTATAAACAAATAACTCCTTATTTAAAAATATGTTCTCATACTCATGCTATAATTACTGTCAATTTAGTCTTTGAGTTTGGAAAGAAAACTCTCTCAAAAGGTTTTAAGACTCCTCTCATGTTATATAGACCTGAGGGGGAAATGAGAAAACAAAACAAAAAAAAAAAAAACAAAAAAAGAAATATTAGAAAAACACCTACAAAAATTCTTTCTCTGCTTGGAAGCAGATTGATCTTTCCTTCACAGCAAAAAGCTTGTAGAGTTTCAGTTTTTGTCTTAGTCTGCTCTATTAAAAATAGATTTACAGTACAACAAATTTACACAATACAAGACTGTGTATGTTTTCTAATATCAAATTAATCACTTTCTACTGAAGGATTGTTCCAAAGGATAATTTGAATATATTGTATGCAATGAATAAACATGGCAAGGGGTAGAAGTGAAGTCATTTTTCTGTATTGTGAAATGATTCCAGAACTGTTTTCTCAGTTCTGAGGACTGTGAAAAGAATTAGCATGGGCACATATATTTCACAGAAGCTTTTGCTGATAAACAGCTTTATAAGGGCATTACAGACCTCAACAATTATGTTGAGCAACACAGTCTAAAAAACTACTTGCTTATTCACCTAGGAATTAATAACTACTTGTATGCAAGTAAATGAACAGTTCTATAGAAAAGACTCAGGTTTAAGTGCATTGTAATTTTAAACTTGCTATGGATAATTTTGAGATGGATCTGCCAGAATTTTCCCTTCAACTCCAGTTTGTATATTTTTTAAAGAAAATAACTTGCAGAATTCAACCTGTATATACAGGATTCTAGATTTCCATGACAAGTTTCCTTTCAAGTTTCTAGAAAGCTGAAGGTCCCAAAAATCTATCATTTATGAGAAAGAAATGAGGCATATTGAAAACATCCTCTCTTTCTGTCTGCAATATCAATCATCATCACTGATGAGGTTGTCAATCTGAAGTACCTGCTGGGCAAATAGTCACAAGTGTGCAGAGTAGCTTATTCTTCAATAATATCCACAAAACCATATTTTCCATAGGTATACCGAGACAGATTTTTCAAAATGAACTTATTTATTCATTTTAAGTGGAAAAAATTCTCCTCTATGTGCTTGCATCAATAACATTTCTTTTTGATAGATCAGCATATATCAGAGAACGTGCAGTATGGACTTTGGTGGCTCGTGCTTTTGATCACCAGGCAGGAAAATGTGAGGTGCAGTAGAGATTCTTGGTTTGAAAATACAGGAAAATTTTCTTTCCTGTCATTCATCCAGGATAGAAGAGCAAAAATATTCTGCAAGCCTGTGGAAAGAAACCAACAATGAAGGGAGGGCTGAGAAACTTCTAGAGAGATGGATGGAATGATGCCAATGGCTGATGATTCTGTAGATGGCAAATCTCTGAAAGAGGGATAATCATGTTTTTGTAGTCCCAAGAAAGCTTAGAGATATGAAGCTGCTAAAGGACTGAATAGAGTAACAGTAGTTAAATGAGATAAAAAGTCCTAAATGTGCTGGAGATCCATAGTTCAAAATTTGGAGGTCTAGCATGAAGTTGAGATCTAGAGGTTCTTAAATATTTTCCAGTTTAGCAGGATTATATTGTATTTGATACTTGCTGTATTTGTTATGTACTGATGCAACTGAGAAGTAGGATTCTACATGGAAAAATAATTAAAATGAAAACTTTACTCAGACTTTTGAGTTTTCACTTCAACCTTGAGCGCTCAATGTTGTACACAGCTTCCTTCCCCTATATTGATAAAACAAGCGTAAAGGAAAGGTACGGTGGAAGAACTTGCATCTGTTGAAGACAAATGAAGGATCAACGTGACTAAAACAGATGTGTAGCAAGTGCATCAACTTGGTAGGTGACTGTGATTCTGCAGGATTTCCATAGGAAAACCATACTGGCTCAGGCTGAGAGTCTGTCTTAGGTGGTGGCCACAAGCTACACCAAGGGAAGAATAAGAATAAATCAAACAAATTATTGCTCCCTCTGTCACTGTCCTGTCACCTAATTATACTCTGCGTAGTGGATTCTCTGAACGTAATATGACGTCTTTAACCACTTTATATATCTTTTTAGTCACAGACATTTTTCCACGCACAGTAACTAATGGTCAGAAATTCAAAAGGTCTGTTATTTCTCCTATTAACAGCTAGGTCCTAATATTTAGTTTGAGCTTGGCCCTTGCTACATCCATTTAATAATCTCTTATTTTTGTAATAGGAGTGACAGTGAACAATAACTTGCTATTCACACACTCCATTACAATTTTGTAGGCTTCTGGAATTTCCTTTACATGGTGTCCTCTCCAGTCTGTAAATAATGTTTTCTCAACTATGACATGTAAGAACTTTCATGCTTTTGAACACTTTTTCTCTTTCTCTGAATCTTTCTCAGTTCTACTGAATACTTTTTGGGGAATAAGAAGACCATACCTCCACATAATATTCAATGTTTGGGAAAAGCACAGATTTATACAGTGATTTCACTATATTTGTGTCTCTCCCTCTATTTTCTAATATTTTGAAACTTTTGAGTCATTTTTTGGTCCTCTACCAATTACTGAAACTATATTTTCATGGAAATATATGTCATAATCTCAAGGTTTATGTCTTGTGTGATGGATTCAGATCCATCTACTTTACAGATTAATTGATTCCCTTGCTATCCATTTTTATTTCTCTTTACCGAACTTTTTTTGCTGTTTCATTGCTAAGACACTTAGTCTTGTAAGGCTTTTGTTCATTCCTTGCAGGTGGCTCTCATCTTTACCACTCTGACCAACTTTTATCATTCCACAGAGCTTTCTTCAAAGCTAATGTTGAGAGAATTTGCCAATTTTGGCTTTCTAGTAGAGGACTGACATAGGCAAAGTTCCCTCTCACAAGCAGCCATACATAGGCAATCCACTACCTCTCACAAACTGATTTCCTTTAGCCGCTGTTTTGGTTTAAATCCAGTTGGAGATTAAACACCGTGCAGTCATTCAACTCCCCGTCTCTTCCCCCCCATCCTGGTGGGATGGGGAGGACAATTGAAGTAAAACTTGTATATTGAGATAAGAACAGTTAAATAATTGAAAATAAAATAAAATACAATAATAATCGTAACTAATGATAGTAAAAAGGGAAAAAAAAATTAGGCACTATGCAGTTGCTCACCACTCTCTGATCGATGTCAGACCCCCCTTCCCAAACCCAGATCAGCTGCCTTTCTGGGTGACTCCCCCCAGTTTGTATACTGGGCATGGTGTCCTATGGTGGGGAATATCCCTTTGGTCAGTTCAGGTCACTTGTCCCAGCTATGCTCCCTCCCAGTTTCATTTGCAAACCTCCTCACTGGCAGAGCAGGAGACAAGGGAGAAAAAGCCCTTGATTTAGGATAAAGACAACTTAGCAGAAAACAAAAGCATCAGCGTGTTATCAACATCATTCTAATTCCAAATCCAAAGCACAGCACTGTAACAGCTACTGGGAAGAAGTTAGCTCTACCCTAGGTGAAATCAGGACAACTTTGGTTCAGATTTGGTGTAAGGAAAGAAATGACAGGCATTATAATGGAGTAGCAGCTGTAAGGCTGTATCCTCCAAATTAATCAAAAAGTTCTCAGCAAAGATGGATACCTTCAATGTGTAGTTAGATTATCACCAAATGAACAGAGATCTTTGAAAACCTGGAATTATGAAAACTGAGACAAAGACCTCACTTTTCTACAGATAAGACAGGAAAAGTAATGTTCTTCTGAGGAGTGTCTATTAGTCTGTGACCCTTAAACCAGACAGGTTAGAAGGACTGAAATTAATATAAGAAATTGGGTTTTTGTCACTCAGTTTAAACAGGCAATTTTGCCTAATAATGAAAAAAGATTAATGGTGAAAAAAAATCAATGAAAAAACAGTAAGGTAGATAAGATCCTTGCTAAATCTTAACTCAGCATTTTAAACTTGCACAGATATAAGTTCTTATTTTCTTGTTTCAGTACTCTTGGATTTACTGCCTACATAACTTTTCTTCAAAACTTCAAGTGTAGCTAACCCTCAGAGAACAGAGCAAAGCAAAGTACAATGTTTGAGGTACTTGATTCTTCCTGATTTTGCAATTAAATCTTATGAAGAAGTGAGAAATATTGCATCTCATACAGATGATCAATTTCAAAATGAAAGATGTATAATCTCTAAATAATTTTTTTATTTAAATCAATACAGTCTAATCAATTCAACCTGGAAAACCATGTATCCTTTTAGTTTTCAAATATGTGCATCTATTAGATTGCAACTACCATTAGCAACAAGAGCTTTTAAAATCTTTTTAAAGTAACAAAAATGAAATTGAAATTTTCTTATAATGTTGAGTTAAAAAGATGCAAGCTAGTGATAGGAGAAGAAACACATATAATCCTAGACTGTGCACCTTCCTTAAAATGGAATTAAGCTGTAGTAAGCAAATTGTCTTTAAAATATTCATAACCACCAGTATCTCTGTGTAAATAGTGAAGTGCAGAAGCTCTAATGCATTACTGAAATAAACATGGAAACATGGTCTGAGAAGTCAAATCTTTTACTCCTGTTTGTATTAATGGCAAAGGGGTTTGTTTAATTTGCTTACTGTTGCTTATACATTTTGACATGGAAAAGTCTATTTTCCTACAAAATGTATGGCCTATAATAGTGTCAGCTGTTTCCTATTTCCATATAATTTACTCAGTTTATTAGAAACTATGCATTTATGCAATTCAAGCAGTTAATATTTGTTTTCTTTTTCACTTTCATCTTGAAATTAATTTTTTTTGTCTACTTTTTTATAGATGTTTGGCTTGTAAGGTCCCCCACAAGCAGATAGTGAATAAAGCAGAACTGGTCAAAGAGGAAGCTTGCATTCCCCACATCTTTCATGTGGCGAGAGGTTAAGAGTGTTTTTGCAGGAAATGGTCCACCTTGAGGCTTAGAGTGGATGTCATAATTTCCTGTTGGCTGTTTGTAGGGAAGTTGCTGTTGCTTTTGGAGGTTAGCTACAGTTCTTGGAATTTCATCACTGATACTCCTATATGACTTCTATATCACAGATGCTAGAAAAATCACATGCCTGGTGTCAGCAGTTCCTGTATGGAAATCATCTTATAGCAGTACAAAAAGTTGTTATTCAGGGCTGCTTTAGTGTCTTGTAAAGTCTTGAAATTGAAGATAGCTGTAATTTCTTTATTGTTTCATCCAGAACTCTAGTCTCTACTTGTTTTAACCATTCTACATGCCTGTTATTTCTAATTGGTACAAGACTGTGTTGAAGAACCTCCAAAATGAAGACTGATAATGACAATAGCAACATGCAAGCTTGTGCTGACTCTTTGCTCTGTAGCAAGTGAAGTGGAGATTATAGAAAAGACAGAAAACTTTTTCCTAAGAAACCAATATTTATGTTGAGTAGTCATTAGAAGGATTAAGCAAAGATTGCTGAGACAAAGAGGGAATTTAGTGGGTAAAATTTAAATCAAGAATAGGGGAAAGCAAGGGATAATGTAGGCAAATCATGGATATCAGGCATGATACCAGCTAACACAGAGTCAGGTCTAGGAAGTAAAGAGAAACTGGAGTTGAGAAGGATGATAGGGATGTAGACTTGATTAGGAAAGATGGCAGTATCTACTTACAGAAAGGTCCTGTAAACTTAGACTGCACTTTAGCAGTCTTTCTTCTCCAATATTACCTACAAAATGAAGCTGTTCCTTTGGGGAGAGGTAATGTGATAGACATGAATTTCTTCATAGACTTTCAATGCCTTTCTTTTCAGTATCATTTGAGAAATCCTATTTTCTTTTACTCCACAGAGAGTTGTCTGTTGTTTGATGAAGTTTTTGTTATGAGTGCAGTTGTAAAATGAAAAGAAAGTAAGAACCTTCAAAATCATTTTGCAAGAGACCTGTGACAGTTACATGAAAAAGTGAATGAAGAACTCTGAAAAAATGGATGAAGAAAAATGGGGCTTGCTGACCTCTTTCATTTTTGCAAAGACTTTTGTTGTGAAAATGAATAATTGTTCACATAAGAGTCTGAGAATGAAATTATTTCAGATAAGGCCTGTGCTGTTTGACATTTGGAAGTGTCTCCAGTTCCATAAAGGTGAATTAGGAAATCGCATTTGAGTAGCCAACTGAATTGAGATAAAATGCAGTTGAGATGAAATGCAATTGTCTATAATGGGAAAAGTGGTTGCCCTAACTGCAGATGACTACTTTAAGTCAAATGACTAACAAATGATGTTAGTTAAAGTGTAGGACTGGAATACACATTGTGGAATATCAAAAACCCTTGAAATGTTTCTTAATAGTGTATGCATTCTTCTTGTTCACATCCTACATGAGAACATTTCTTAGTATAATTTTTAATTAAACATTATTACTCAATCGTACTAGGGTTGGTTTGTCAAGTGGTTTATAAAATTAAGACATGAGTAAGAAGTTATATAATTGTATATTTCCGCAGTCTCTAATGTGCTTCAGAAGAAAATAACCTATAGTAATGTTGTTATTCTTGTCGAAATGTATATAGAAAAAATAATTTCTTTATAATTCTCTACAGAACCTGAGGACATGAGTAAAGCAGAAATAAGTCAAATTAAATATTGAAGTACTTAAGCCTTTTAATCCTTAGCTTTGATCCAGGAATACCACCATACTGTTAGATTCAAAAAAATAAAGGAAAAAAAGTAGAGAGAATGAATTAAAACTGACTAGATTTTATTTTTTCTGAAAATGTGAATTTCATAGTAGAATTACTCTGAAATCATATTAAACTTTAAAAATTTATACCCCAGCTTTATCTTTTAAGAGCACTACCTTTCAGTTTTAGTCTGCTTTTTGTGGTGCGTTTTTAAAATTTATTTTCCATTGAGATTTGAAGTTGCCTAGACATCCCCCTTGGTTAATATCCTACCATAGCAAACTTAGCCTTGGAAGGGAGTAAAATCTAACCTTTCAGAAGTCCCTTCAGATCCTGCCCCTCAATGTCAAACATTCTGGCATCGTCTACTAGTTTCATATTCACTTTTTTGTTTCTCCTTTTTCATGTTTTATTTTCTCCTTATATGTTTTCCTTCTCTCTTCCCCTGCTGTTTCTATTATCTCTAGTCCAACAGGTTCCCAGCTGCAGTTTCCTTTGTTTCCTCTGTTTGACTAGTAGCTCTTTTGAATCCATCCCAGTATCTCTGGATTGTTCTGTTGGTATTTGGTCTCCCTTTAATCAGTGCCTTTCTCATTTAAAAGCAAGGTGTTCTCAGAATTGACTTGAAGAGTTCTTTTTTCCTACTGTGACCAAACAGCTAAGTAATTTTGCACCTTTTCTGAAGATCTATAGTCCTGCTGTCTATCATTTCAATGATGATATAATAGACTCAGAATGTCAAAGCAAACAAAGACAGAAAGAATGTAGCCATTTGAAGAAAGACTTAAAGCAAACATAGTAGAATGTTATTTGGTTAACTATTTCGGAACTTAGTGATTGTCTAATGGATTTTGACTTATGGTAAAACAGGTTTTCCTTTTGTTAACACAAATCAGTAATTCTAATATATACATAGCGTTTGTCTCAGAAAATCATACTGATTTACATCAGCTCAGAAAGACCTTTCATTCATCTACTACTAAGCTGGGAAGTGTACTATCTCTACAACTTGTAAACAATTTTTAAGACAAATATTCAAAACTACTCCTTATAAAAGAGTCTTTTCATTTCCTTTAAACTCAGAATTATCCTACATCTATATTCCTTTCACTTTATTTCAAATAAAGTAAGGTTTAGCAACTAGGTATTTAAATGTGATTTGGTTTGAATATCAGGTTGTTGAGAGAGGAAACAAAGACCTCATGCAGATAATATCCTGCTGCCAGCCTGCTTAATAGTTCAGCATAAAAGGAATCCTGTGAAATTATACAGATACATGTCCTCCCAATATAAACCGTTCTAAAGATTTTTAAAGAATATTTTGCTAAAATTTTCTATTCTGTATTGCTGTTTTAATTCTACAGAACATTTCAAACTGTATTTAATAACCCATTGACCTTATCATTTCCAGTTTCTTCAGAGTTTTCTGAGAATATTGTAACTTTAATATATCCAATGATCTCATCTGCCTAGAGGAAAGCAGCAGCCTCTAAGGTAACCAGACCTAATGCATTCATGAATGGACAGATTAATTTCAACACATTAAGTTGCAGCTGGGAACTACCTGCAAATTGGTTACAATATCTAGCATGTAGGAAATGTTTTCAAGTATTTGAACTCTAGTAGATCTGTGGAGGAGGCATTTTATTGCACCTAAGAACTGCAATATGGGAAAGATCCTCACAGGAAGTAGGAAATTGTCAGCCTTAATTAATAACAATCAGAGACTGCCATTTCTTTCTGTGTGGCATACAACACCAAACAGATATCTTAGTGGGTGCACAGTACACAATACCTTGCAATAGATGAATGAGTTGCTCTGCTCTTTCCTGCACTTGATGAACACTCTTTTTAAGTAATTCTGTCTTCTCATGCCTCCAGTCTCAGTAAAACACTGTTAATCAGGCATAGATAAGACTATATAAAATGAAGAAACTCAGACAAACACCATCTACAAAGTGCATATATTCAATTACATATTAGTTTATTTTCTTCTGCAATATTCTTACTCATGTACCAGATAGCTGAAGTAATAAAAGTGTGTCTGTTTCAAAATATCCTGCCCTTTTTTTTGGTTTTTGTTTTCTTTTTTTTTTTGTTGTTGTTGGTTTTTTTTTTGTTTTGTTTTTTTACAGAGATATACAGTTGCACCAAAACTGTAAATAGTCATATTTGATTTTGGCAATTTTCTTTCTCTAGCATTGAATAATCTAGAATTTAAATGTTACTGTATATTAAACAGAAGTATTTCCATTCAAGATAGTTTGATACCAAATCTGAACTGTTCTGGAGCTTTTGATACAATGCTGTGTTGCTCATCTGCCTCTTCTGTGTCTGTAGTCAGCTGTGTAGCAGAGAGGCCAGGATTCATAGACTCAGGAGAGAAAATGAAAGTGTAAGACACTGCAACTTAAACTCCCATGAAGCACTGGCTGTTCAGACAGATAGGCCTCTAGTATCAAACTTGATGTCCTACCTTGTTTACCAACATTTCCCAGTATCAGTTCAATTCCACAAAATATAAGCTTAATCTTACTGATTTTTTTATCAGCTAGATGATGAAAACAAATACCAAAAGTATGGATTTATGGTGGTATTACTATTCCACTTCAAAGATTAGTGTTAGTGGAGATGTCTGTCTGGTCAGCTCTTCTCATCTCAGAATGAAAGAACAGAGCACCATTTTGTCTATTCCTGGCATATTTTACAAAACAGCATCAGTAACGCTTCATGGCTAATTGTATCAAACGCAGCTGCAAGACCCAAACAAATTAGTCTGAAGACTAAACTCACTGCCATTGCCAAGAGGAGATAAGCAGGCAATAAAACATTTCAGTTCTCCTGTCATATGTGCTGATTAAGGTTAAGGATTTCAGGTATCAGCAGAGACTGGGATAATTATATCTATGACCATAGATTATTTCTTTCTATATGGTCTGCCTAGAGAGGAGCTGGTATATTGATTTACTAACTCGGGGCTTGAAAAAGGCTGCCTGTTTCCCTTGGAACTCAATAAAAAACTTGCCTATGTTTTTAGGATGTGAATCACAAACTAAGGAAAGAAAAACTGGCAAAAATCCCCAGCAGAGCAAGTTCTGCATTTGTCTTAAACAGATTTAGCCTTGGTCAAGAAGCAACGGGAAAGTGTCTCACAACAATTTGGTTCAAGACTGCTGGTAATGTAATCCTGTATGAAAAAAGGAAACAATTACCTATGCTATATTAGCCAGTAGATTGGAATTTTCCATATAGTAATGTTGAATCTGGTATTCTTACACAAGAAAAAGATGTTTAATATTTCAAAATCTACTCGATTCATCAAACAGTGAAGAGACCTGTTAGATCTTATTCCATCCCATTTGGATGGAAATTACCCCTTTTATCTTGCAAGTAGATTTTTTCTATTATATAAACTTCCTTCAAAACTATTAAAGATATTACTATTACAGGGTACTAAATGTGTATGTATGATATGTAATTAGTAGCCTGATTTTGATGTTCTTCTGTCTGTTACTTGACTGTCAGTATTGCAAGATCCCATCCTATATTTTACCCACAGTTTTTCCCTAACGAAAGATAGTTTTAACCATGTTATTATCCATTGTTCATGGTATTCTTGAAAAGCTAAGGGAATATTTCAAATTTTCTCACCTAAATACATGTTAATTACAATGTTTCTTTGGACACAAGAGGAAGCATAGTGGAAAGGAAGGATTTGGCTTAGGAGGTCTGTGTGTGAATGGACACATACAGGTAACCAACGTGACCACCAAGCCACAGCTGAAATGCAGGGAGAAGATTTATTCCATTTCCTCCCTAACAACACCAGGCAGCAGAGACACGCAGGGACACCAGCTCCGTTAGGCTCAGTTCATCCCGTGGACAGTGGGCAGGCACTGCCTGCCCCACTACACTGAAGGGCTTCTCACACGTGCAGTTTGCGACCTCTCTCCCCAGCAGGAGGCTCAGGCACGTCTGTGAGAGCGTGTTATCTCTACACAGAAATCCTACTTCACATAACAGGCAGAGGATGAGCAATACTAGGCATTTTAAATGGCGTTTTCCCACAACAATATTTTAAGCATTCCCATCTGCAAGGTCACTTTGAGTGAAACTACTCCCTCCTCCTCAACAAAACTCTTTATTTTAACCCTTTTCTCCCAACAGTCTGTTCACAGAATCTTCGTCTAATTCTGCTGCTTGAAGATTCCCGTGTGCCACCATCGTGAACGAAATGAAGGCAGGCAAGTCCTTGTGAATCTGTGACTATGTGTCACTGGAATACACACACATGCTTAAACAGGAAATGCACCATCTAGAGTTTTGACAACTATGCAAATTCTCTTCAAGTCACAGAAATGTTTCCTTTCCAGCTAGACTACTTCAGTATAAGCTCAAACTATGTGAATAATTTATCTCAAATACAGGTTTATGTGTCTTTAATCTAAAGTAAAATATATAGTAGAACAAAAATATGAGATTAAGGGTTTTTTAATCTTCCAAGTTGTTTGATGTTGAATAACTCTCTCAATACTCCTGGGTTTCCAGGGTTTATTCCATAAATTGATGACAATGCTAATGGCAACACATATTTTCAGAATGAAAAGTTTTCTAGAATAAATGACAATATCACTGGAATACTCAAAGGCCTAAAGCTCAGCAAACAGTAAATCAGAAATTCAAATGCTTTCTCCCTGATGATATCAAAGTAGTTTTTATTTCTTAAACTCCTTATGTTGCTTTGCACCATGAAGAATTCTGTTTGATTCTGACCTATGAACACTCATTTATATAGATATATACAATTTATATATTATATTTGCAGGTAAAATATTGTAGAATATATGCCAGCTATTTCTGGAAAATAATTATGAACAAATATATTTATGACTGGTCAGTAGAAAAAATAAAATTAAGTGGCAATTTTTTTAGGATTGAAAATTCAAGTGGATGTTCACAACCACAAATGTGCAGCATTTACACAAATTTTTATTTTAAAATTATGCCGCTTGCCTGCTTTTGAATATTAATACTCACACATCTTCCTGAGTTGTCATTATGTTTATCTTCCTAACAAACCAAAAAGGCTAGCAAAATGAGGTCTCAAATATTCTAGCCTCTGATTCTAACACCTGAAAGAGAATTTCAATCAGCACAACATATAATTCATGAAAACTTGTGTTATATAACCAGAGCCTTAACCCACAGTAAAAAAAGCTTTAAACCATCCTTACATCAAACCATTCTTACATTAACATATGGCATGAAAAAGCTTTTTTTTGACTGAGAAAAATCTAGGTTTTATCTGATCGTGGAGTCTAGTAAACCCTGTTTCAAGAGGTTTGTTTTCATCATTGCTGATATTACTGGCTATGCTTTTGCAAAGCAGGTGAGTAAATATTCCATTGCCTGTAGACCGTGCCTCACCAAAAACAGAGGAGAGGATAAAAACATCAATTTCTGCAAAATGGAAGAGGACAAAACTCGTGAGGTATAAAATTCTGTTCTTCTTTTTCACTGAAATATTCTGAAAGGCTGAATCAAGAGAAGAAATGAGAGGAAGCTTTTGGTGTTGACAGTGTAGTTTGACTAACAAAAATCAATTCTATAAGCAAACATTTCTTGTTGTATCTTAATTTTGCAGCAAAGCTATAGACACATATGTGAACCATATTTTTAACTGAAAATGATAATGGTGTACATACGTGTATATGATTTACATAGAATGAGGCATTGAAAATTAATATTTTACATTAATTTAAGTGAAAACAAGACTGACCTATGAGCTCAGGAAGACTGACCCTGAAGTGACGGCAATCTGGTATCACACACCTGCGTCATCGCCTGCTGGTCATCACCCATGACATTAATTCTAAGTTATCTGTAATACTACGTCAAGGGAACATTTTAAATGTTGGAGTCTAAAGGAGATTGCAATGCCCCTTTGGTTCCCTTTTCTCTATACAAGTAGAGTTTGTTTTCCCTTCAGATTTCTATCTTCTTCCACAGGCAATGAGAAAGCCATTTCTGCAGTATGGTACCATCACATTTTCGTTGTAGTAGAAGTATGAGTAGACTATGGAGGTAAGAGTGAAGAAATAGAACTCGGTGCCTGTGCTCTGTGCCACATCTTCTCAAGAACGAGGTCAGACAGAGGATGTATTACTATGGAACGTTGCGTATGTCCCCAGATGGGGAACTTCTGTAAGACTAGTAAGCATCTACCAAATACTGTCTGAGAAGGAGAAGACCCAAGATCTAGTAAAAACAGGCCTCTCTACAGGTGATAAATTTGTTTTTTGTGGACACTGTGTGATTTTCCATAGTATTTTGAAGGCTTTTCAGTTTCAGACTAATGCAATTATTAAAGCACAGTGTTGCTAAGGCAACCTCCTAGAACATTCCTTCCCTGAGGTCCACAGAAAATCCCAAGAAGCACAGAAAGCAGTTAATTCCTACTTACCGTGTACTCAAAATTTAATTTTTTCTAGGATCTAATTTATTTTCTCACATCTTTGAGCTCATTTACTTGCAAAGAAAAATAAGGAGAAAAAAAAAATCCTCTTTAACATTCAGGAACTTGTCTCACATACTATCACGTCCCTGAATGTTCTCTATTGTAAAAATCATACATCTCTTCTGACCTTGTGGTCTTTGTTTTGTTACATAAATTATTCAGTTTTGACATGTTCTATAGGTCAGACACTGAACAAAAACCATTTCAGAGACTTGAAAAATCAGGAGGAAGTTTGGGTTTTTTTACCCCCTGCGATCTGTTCAAATACAGGCTACTGCAGTAGTCGATTAAATACGCAATATCCAAATAAAGTATGCACTTTGGAATGAATTAAGTCTGTGTTAAAGCTAGACTACTCTAGGGGTTTGCAACTCAAAGAAGGAAAATTAGCCTGGAATGGATATTCCCTGCTTGGATGTGAAAAAAATAATTAGAATTATCATTAGCAAACCAGTTCAAAGGAAAGTACCTATGTTAGGTATTCTCATATGGTTTCTGATACATATTTCCCTGTCAGAAAGACACCTTTGCTTTTTTATCACATATAATTTTTTTTATTTAAGCAGTCCAAGCAACGTAACTCATTCAATATGCAACGTTTTCAGTTTGCCTATTTTAAATGAAGCACAGTAGAAAACAGATTTTTATTGAACTACCAAGAGACTGCGATACATAGAGCTTCATTTTAGTGACTTTGCAGATGTCTTTTTTATCCATCTCTCCTCTACTTATTCTTCTTTAGCTGCTGCTCAGGAGAAAACCTTCATTTAGGGAAAAAAAATCAGGTTTTATTTTCACGTTAGTTTTAACATGCCCATTAAAATCTATAGTACACTATAGATATAGATATATAGTACACATTGAGAGTCTGAAAACAGTAGTTTGTAGCCTCAATGGACTCCTGAACAAGGCAGTACAGCCACTGCAGATTTGCAGGTTGCAATTAGCTTTGCTATGTTTTTTTATCTCCACTTTATCATCTGACACTTCTCAAACTGTCATCACCCCTAGTATCTTTTAGTGCCATACTTTTTTTAGGACAAACTCATAAACAATGCATACCCTTACCAGGCTTATTAACAGACCTTTCTCCCACACACTCCAATTAGGCAATTTCTCATCTATATTTGTCATGCTTCCACTGTAAAAATAAAAAATTAACAAGCATTTTGGAAATCAAGTATGCTAATTTGCATAAATTCTAGAAAATACTGGTTCCTTGGATGTTATTGTGGACAACAAGGAGAAAAAACACCACTCTTTCCAAACTCACGATTTTCTATTTTATCAGGTTTTGATTCTATTGTTTTCCTTTCCTTCTCTGTTATCGTCATATTCTTGATAAGAATGCAAATCTTTTAGCTTTGCTGCTATCACAGATTCAAGTCAGATAAAAGACAGAGAGAGTAAACTATAAAGTTACTGTTCAAGTGAAAATATAACCAAAGTAATAAAAAGATGCAAAAGGTATCCTCTTCCTTCATGTTGTTCTTTATCTATAATTTGAATTTCTATCCTGTGGTGTTTGAGGTTGTCTCATCCCTACCTGCCTTCTCTCTCTCTTGTATACTGAAAGGAAGGAGTCAAAGAGGAGGAGAAAATTTAATTTTTATTTATGAGTATTTGCAATTACATTTGTGCTAAAATGTGAAAAATCAGAAATTTTGTAGAATTGACCATGGAAAGGAAAGACATAGTGAATTAGCTAGAAGATAGATTGTTCTTTCTGTCAAATTCTCTCAATTCCTGTCAAACAGGAATTACTGACAAAGTTATGCTGAAAACTGCAGAAGCTACAGTAATCTAAAGGGTAGGTTCAAAAAGAAATCTGCATGCAATTCTTTAGAAATTGAAAACAACATTCCTCATCAGCTAGAATCAACCATTCCTTCATCCTCATGGCACCTTGAAGTTTTCTGTCTTATATAATCTGATTTTTATAAAGCCAAGGTATGAGATTTGGAAATGAGAATTTATTATTCCGGCTTTATCACTCCATAAAATCTGTACACCACAGCAATGATTTTGAGTTGCTTCACTAACTTTTGTGTATATGAAACTCAGATATCTCATATGAAAGTTCTGAGAACAGATGCTAAATAAATTATCATTATATAATCTCCAACTTATACATTTGCAGTTATTGACTGAAAACCAGCGAGATATGGTGCTGAATGAGAAAATCCTTGAATTTATTTAAAAAAAAAGCTTGACTGGACTAAAAAATCTATTGTTGATTATCTTGTTTAAAGTTCAGAGGTCAGGATGTTTGATTCTGGGACTCAGATAAAGGAACAGAGTCCAACTCTTTACCCTGACCCAGGTGATGCACAGAGCTTCATCTTGAGTAAGGTTTCCTTCAAAGAGAAAGAAAGCTCTTCAGGGACATTCAGGTTCTAAATCACTTTAAAATGTAAAATTCTTTTCACAAACACTTCTTTAGTGCCACTTTGCTTAATTTTCAAGAGAATATTGTGAAGGTTATCTCACTCAGTTACTTGAGATAATTTACATTGGAGATGCTTGGCAGTAGAAGCATGAAAGAGAGGTAATAATATAAACCCTTCCACCTCTGATTGTTTAGGACTTTTAAACTACTGCCTAATGAAATCTGACATCTGCAGTTATGATGAAGATTGGAAATACCAATTTTTAAACATCTGTGCCTATATCTCATCTCACTGTGGTTTTGTGGCAATCGTGCCTCATATTAGGCCTTCTGTACATCAGTTTTCAAAGGCACTAGAGTTGCATTTATTCTCCTTAGACATATCCTCCCATATGATGATTCTCTCTAGAGAGTCCGTTTCAGCAACAACTAGGAAAGAATTAAGAATTCCAGCTACAGGTAAGGATCCCTACTTCCTCTTTCATTCTTTAAGATGAAGACACTGACACTCTTCCTGGAGTTTCCATCTACTTCAATGTCTGTCAGTAGAATGAAGCACATAAATCTTTTTAATTCTGTTCTTCAAACATTTACTTCTGAAGCTGTGGAAATGAGATTTCTGGGATGTTGAGGATTGCTTTAACCATTTTCAATGGTAGAGAGTAAAAGTCTTCACACAAATAGATTTATCTGTTATGTAGATTCTTACTATTTGCATGTTAGAACGTTTAATCTAGTAGAAAGAAAAGTTACTGTACTCAAGGGAAACAGAAATTTTACTGAAAAGTAATCTTTAAAGTCTTTTTACAACATGAAATGGAAGTTCTCTTACCTATCAAAATGTCCTCTCTCTGAAAAGAGAAAATGAATGTATAAAACAAAGACAAGATGGTAAGCTTCCTATAGGTTATAAAATAATAATTTTTAAAACTATAATTTAATGGGTAGAACAGATAACTTCTCATCAGAATACCTGAGACATTTGTTCACATCCACTTTGTAAAAGAATTTTATCTGTAGGCATTAAACTTTTGCAATTAAATGTTGTGGGTTGGGTTAAAAATGTAATGTGCATACTCGAGCATGGAGGGAGAAGAAAGCATTCTCCTTTCTAATTTTTCATTTTTAGTCCAGCTATAATTCACTGTGTCATTGCATTTAACCTTTTTTATAATAACTTTTTTTTTTAATGCAGGTAGTCCTTCAATCATTAAGTACCAGTAAACATTATCTAAGTAAATATTATTTTACCTACTTTGAGAGTCAATGACAGAAAAAAAAAGGTGCATTATCAAATAACTGTATTTAAAGTATCAGTGGAAAGTGTCCTGAATTTTACAATTTCTTTGATTAATTACACGTGCACTCTCATAAGACTTCACTGTAAATCACAAATTGAGAATATCGAGCTTTACTTTTTATTCTTGTCAGAAGAAAGAGCATGAAACTCCTGTTGAACTTAGTAAACACTTAGTAAAAATACATCAGTGGAACTCAAAGATGAGACCAAAGAATCAGTTTGGAAACATTACCCAGTGACTGGCTTGACCAGTCCCAGAGACAAACTAGAAGACAGAATCACTTTAGTTCCCTCTCAACAGGATCTGTAGCATATTAGTCAGAAAATCTGTGAAGAACCACAGAACAGCTGAGGTTGAAAGAGACCTCGAGAGATCACCTCGTCCAACTCCACTGTACAAAGCATGATCAGCCAGAGAATGTTTCCAGGATTGTGTTCATTCAGGTTTTGAATGCCTCCACAGATGGAGACTCCACAATCCGTTTCTTCCAAGCAGCTGATAGCCCTCAAAGAACTTTCCATATTCACAGAATCTGAAACCCTGCTGCCAACAGCAGCTGTATAGTCAGCTGTTAACCTGCAGAATCCATTGAGTCTTACTCAGTCTTTTCCTTATCATGACTGAAAAGAATACCACCTCAGCCCCCATGCCCCCTAAGCAGAATTTTCATGCTTAACATTTCCCAGGTCACCTCAGTAGTATTACCAGTGCCTACACGGAAGGACAGTTGGTGGTAGCAGTCACAGGGCCAGACACAACATCCTGAACGTAAGCCTCTGGCAAGCAGCAAACCTCCCTAGGTGAGAAGTCAGCAGATAACAGCCTCTATCAAACACAGCAGGGAGTCCCCTACCACTATGACTCAGTACTACTTCCTAATGGTCCTGAGTGGCTTATGCTTAGCCACTCAAGATGCTCCAGTCACTCCTAGCTGTCAAGGGCAGTGAATCTGTCCGCTACACGGGCAGTGAACCTATTCCATAACTGCAAATCATGAGTTGGAACAGGAACCTTCCACCACCATACGTAAGGATGTACGGGGTAAGACAGAGAAAGTTTGTAGACCATGGTCCTCACATCCTGCTACACAAACTGTTACATTTGTTGGCTGTGTTCTGGGACTGGCCTCTCTCTAGCGTAGCCTAAAAGGAAGAACTTGACTCTTCCTATTTAGGTATAAGCTAGAGCAAATGTTGCAGGTGCTATTTGATAAAGAAAGGACAGCTGACAGAATTTGTCAGAATCTGCTAGAACAAGCCTTACCTTAGTCTTACCTGGCAGCAACAGGCAATCTCATGTTCCTCTGGAGGTTCTCAGGAGTTCCTAGGTTTCTGACAAAATGCACAGAAACTCAAGAACACATCAAAGTAGCACCCAGAAACTGCTTTGCAAACTGCTACATCTGCTGGCTGCCTCTGATAGCTGTGCTCTGGCCCTGGTTGTTATGTAGATCCATACAGAGGAAAAAACCAAGCGTATGCAGCTACACATAGTCAGATATGTTGCCTAACGCGAACATCTGGTCAAGCTTCCTGAATAGGGGCCCTGCAAGAGGAGGCCAGATTCCAACTCAACCTCTAATAAATTCGGAGTGAATCATAAGCAGCTTATACAATTAAGGTAGAAATCATGACAATGCAATTAGATCTTTGAGACATTTCAGAGTCTTTCCACTGGGATCCATAGGCTTTTGATTGAGTCCCAAACACTCTGAGTTTCATCGGCTGTTCTATTAGAATTGCAATATTCAAAGATATTCAGTCCTTTTTTCTATTGTCTTTAGATATATTTGAGCTATTTATAGATGTGGTACAGCTGTGCAGCTCCAGACCAAATTCATATAGGTAAAACATTCAGAAGATTTAGACTAAAATAGATAGTAAATTTAATTACTGGAAGATGCTGCATAACTGGAGGTCCTGTTACTGAGAGGAGTTATAAAACTAATGTCATACCTTATCTGGCACAGGGACAGTGGTCATGGTTGAAGGAGACATAATTCAAAGCATATATAATATTAGTGGCTTTGTGTGACTGCCAAAGTCACTTCATCCAGACATGTAATTTATACAGTGTTCCCAAAATGCTTTGACTTACACTGAATGGTCTAAATGCCTTTATATGCCAACATAATAGAAGCCTTCACAGAGAGTATTTATTTTTGAATTATCAGGACCTTTAAATGTTCTCTGAATGCCAGCCTCTGTGATATAGTAAAAATGAGGATGTGCCACTAATTAGTTACTTTTCCCTTCTCAAAAATGTTATTGTTATCCAAACTCTGCAGTTCCAATTTATTTTAGGGGTTTTTTTCTTCTTTGGTGTGTCTACATTTTTGGCTAAGTATATTCCTTCCTATGGCATCAATGGATTCTGCATGACCTGTGTTTTCTTGGTTGCTGATGATTTCTCATCTGTTTGGACAAACAAGACAGGACAGGCCATTTTCATCAATGTAAAGTCAGCCATCAACTGAATCATAATCACTCACATCTTGATATCAAAAAAGGACTTGAGATTGCCTGTCTCGGAAAGACCTGAAGTGAGGGCCATCTTCATATTTTACCCCCTTCAAGCTACTCCTCTATATAAAAATAACCTCCTCTTTCACTTGTAAAGAAGGTATAGAAATCCACAGATAATTTATTCAAGCAGAGATCTGTGCATATCCACAGCACTGCCATATTTTTTTTGTAAATTCACATACTTAAGTTGTTACTTAACCAATATTTATTTTTATGGTTTCCGTGGCCTTGCTTCTGAATATGCCATTATATTTTCTGATGACATTGATGATTCACTGAAAAATCATATTGGCTGACAGAACCAAGTCAGAAGTTCATCACATCATGCACAAGTTCATCAGTTAGGAGTTAAAAAAGGCAAGAAGATTCACAGTGGTGAAGATTTAGGTTTTGGTCAGTACTGACTATCTATTAAGTTCCCTTTAAGTTGCTATCACTGGATACTGGATGCAGAAATAACATGCGATCTACAAATAATGTAGTTGAGGGTATATATTAGTTACTCTCTGATGACCATATAGAATTTGAAAAAAGACCGACTGAATCAAAGGAAATGTGACTACAAAGAAACTTGAGAATCCATCTAATTCATCTGCTACCTTAAAGGATTGGTTATTCTGGAAACAGTTTATTTCACCTATTTTGTAAAACCTTCAAACCAAAGGCATTTTCCTCACAAAACTCCTGTGTGCTTCATAAAGAAATTGTAAGAAATGGGAACACTCCTCAGCTTTCTATTTGGGTTGCTAATCCATTGGACTTTCAAAATAATCCAAACCTCCACAGCTTTCTCTTCAGAATTCCCTGTGAAGCTAGAAGTCCCAAAGAATGTTCTAAAAGCCAGGGCTTGTATGGTTTGTAAAGGTCATATTCATTATATTATATGTCTGCTCAGGTCCCTTACTGTTCAAAATCTAATTGTGTTTGTATGATCTATGTAAGACTTTTTAGGCAAAAATGGTCAGATTCAGACTTATACAATTAAACAATGATCAAACATTTGAAAAGATTATATGCTTTATATGGTTAAAATTTCGAAATAAAACAGTCTATACGTCTTCATGAACAATCACTTTCCAAAAATGACAATAAAGAAAGGCTTTGGATTTTTTGTCTTCTCAAAGAAGATCACAGGTCTAACACAATATGAATGCACAGAAAAAAACTAAATCCAATCACTGGATGCCATTCTGCTGGTGCAGACTTTGGAGAAGGAAAGGTGAAGCAAACACTGCAGCAAGTCATTCTCTATTGGTAGATTCAGCTCTTGTCATTAGGGCCTTGCATTTCTAAGTCTTGTACTTGGTGAGGAAAGGAATAATGGGAAAGAAGAGGGGTGGGGGTGAATGTGGACTACACAAAAGACACAGGCATGGGGGAAGAGTAAGGAGAAGAAAAGCAAGAGAGAATTATGAACTGTACCCTTCCAAAACCTGATCAAACTTTAAACCATCTTTCCCAAGGAAATCAACTGAAAGTATTTCATGAAAATGAAATTTTACCACATTATGAAATGATTCCAAAACAGCTCAATAGCTTCCCAGAAGTAGCAGGAAACTAGTTGGGAAGCTTTTGCACAACCCTATTACATAAATTTCAATGCATTACAGTCTTGACCCCACCCCACTGAAAAAAGTCTGCAGCATTATCGTCTTAAGCACATACTTATCATATAAAGAATGGATCTGAAAAAAAAACAAAAAAAAGGAACATTAATGTCAAGAGGAACTTCTACAGTCTTTGCTGTTACTGTGAATTAATTAAGATCCAAATCCAAGAGAGAACCTCAAGCACAGATGTCTAGTAATGGAAAAGTAGTCAAATTTGGAAGATGTTCTGATACAAGCAGAATGGCATACAGCCTTGTTTCTGATATGGAAGAACTATAAACATTTGTCCATATTTGCCAAGTTGGACTTAAGTGCTCAGTGCCTTCTTACCTTACCTGTTGGTAAAAGGTAATACAAAGGGAAAATACGTTGTGAGGGGTTTTGGTTCTTGCAAGAGTAATGCCAGGGAGAGTATGGGAAAAAAATGTACAAAAAGATAAGAAGAACTAATGGCCAGGTCATCAAAAATGAATAAGGATTGCAAAGAAGAAGAGCAGAAAGTGCAGTGATGAAAACAAAATTGTGATACCAATCTGTATTTCCTGTCTTTCTTCTCTAAGATATGAGACTGCTGACTGCAATGATACATTCAATTAACCTTCTACTTTATCCTGTTATTTACATTGAATTACCCATTTCACTTTACTTGAAGTTGACACTAATTTTTATATATATACAGTTATAAATTAGTATGAAATTATTGCATAATTATCTACTTGCATCTACATAATGAAACAATGTTTAATATTCAAAAGAAATACAATTTAATTTTTATTTTAGAAAAGAAGTTTCTGGCATTATTTACACTTCTTTTAAGAAAAGGTTTCTGCTTTACTGACATTGCAAATGCTAGACAAAATAAAGTACCTCTGTCAAATATTCAAAATTTACATTTGTATATTTAGACTTGTAAAGGAACCCTGTATTTAGCCTGAATGCATATGTATGTGTGAATATGTAAATGGTTTGCATCATTAAAATTAAATTAGTGTTAGATAAGACTTTCAAATGAAGTGCAGCCATAAACCTCCAGTTCAGAAGCATTGTATATGATAGTAAAAAATATGAGTACAAACTCAATGCAAATCCTGTGATTTATAAATTGATTTTACTGTGAAATATTCTCCAAAATGCTTGAATTATTTCCATGTGTAGAGACTCAGACCCTTCATAGCTCATGAATCTAGCTTCTGTATTTCAACGATTTGAGAGTCCATGCATCAACATCCGATTGCAATGACATGGTGAATGGGTGGGAAAGCTGGTGTGAGCCTTGCAGCTGGTGACTGCCATGTGTGTTTGTTCATCACTTACTTTGTTTAAGGTGAAGAACCTCTACTCTATTACCAACAAATTCAAAAACCTCTGCAAATAGAAAAGGAATGGAACCTGAAACTTCAAGTGATTTTGAAATAAATACTTGGAGTTAGATAATCTAAGTCAGAATGTACTGTTCAAACCAGAAAGTTGGTTTGAAATACTTATATTTTCTTTGTATTACATCAGAAAATCTGAAACACTGCATAGGTGCTTTTTTAAAGGATTAGCTCTACAATCACTGCCTTGAGTGCATATATTGACCTCAGCAGTGTATACAACTGAAGATCTACTTCCTTCTGGGAGTAGCATTTACTGTGGAATCAGTGGAGCAATGACAGCTTATCATGTGATAGGGAGCAGGATAAAATGCACTCATATATCAGCATTAGACCTGTTAGAGAAAACCAGTGTAGTCCTCTGAGTGTTTACCCAGTTCCCTGCAATCTTAGGGACTTTTCTTTCTCTTAAATCCACATCTTCTCCTTGTCTCTAAGCTTCACTGTTTTTTTCCAGTCCATTTCTACACAACTTCAGTGTCCCTTCCCAGTTCTTTTGTTCCACCTACATCCATAAAAAACCTTTGTTGCTGCTGAATATGAAATTGATGGGAAACTTCATGCCACCTCTGGTATCACAAGCCTTAGGAACCTGGTACCATGATTCTTTAGTGAAAGGTAGAGAAGTGAAATTTTGATTATATTGGATAATCTTGTTGTTTTGGAAGCTCCTAGCTCTGTTCCTAACAGGTGGCCATATTTTTTACTAGAGTCACGCCTAGTTATGAATTGAACACAACATGGACTAGCAAAAAAAGTCCTAAACTTGGAACATTTGTTGAGTTTCTAATGCTAAGAATTATTTTTAAAAGAGTCTTATTGCATTTAATATAGTTAATAAAGAATGAGAGACTTTTTCTAGGACAGAAAATAACAATTTCCAAAACAAAAATATAACTAACCTTTTGTAGGTTTAGCCTTCAAGGCAACTAAGCAGCACAGAGCTTCTCACCCTCTTCCCTGCCCAGAGTGTGACAGCAGAAGAATAAAAGAGTAAAAGCAAGAAAACTTATGAGTCCAGATAAAAAACTATCTAATACGAAAAGAATGGAAGAAGGAAGTGATGCAAAGGGAGTCACTCACCATCACAAAACCAGTGATGCAAGGGGAGCCACTCACCATTAGTCCCATGGGTAGACTAATTTACCAGAATATGGCTCATTAAAGTAGTACTTATACTACTACTTGCTGCTCTGTGATTTTTGATTTTAGAATTCTCAAGGTTTTCTTAAAATTAAAAAAGTATGTGCACATACTTATATGTATGCACACACACACACACACTCACTCACATATGCATGTGTGTAAATAATGTGTCTCCTAAGGTTCACCCTGAAACTCAAAATTTATTCAGGAATACTGCAGTATTGAGGAATACTGCAGATCATATTTTGTCATTTGAAATGCAAGTAAAGAGTTTGAAAGAAGTTTTACAGTAATGTACTGGTGCTAGTCCTGAAGAAACCAAAGTATTGTGATAGACTTGCAGGTTAAAACTTAATCCAGTAGTATTTGAATGCATTCAATTGGGAAAATGATAAAAATTCTGAGATAATCCAATAGAATAAATTAACAGAGGATCCTGAGTGTCAGGACTGTGCTGGGAGGAAATTGTGACTTTTGAAAAGCCATAATGCCTAAACATTTTAAAGTCTGACTAATCTGTGCTGTCATTAAAAAGTGTGGCATTGGAAGGATTTTAACAGATGACAATCCTCTTAATTTTCTTTCTCACTGCTATTGACAGCTTACCTTGACTTTAAGAAGTGTTGCATGGTCAAAAACTAATAAAGTCAATGACATCACTAAGAAATTGTGTGGAGTTTTATATTTCATTCTTTCTTTTAAATACTTGAACATATTACATAAATCTCATTCACAGTCATAGAACACAGAAGTCAATCCTTCTCTCCTCTGTGCAAACACTAAAGCTGTTTATGGAGTAACCACTTCAATGGAAATAATTGTTCACATAAAGGGTTATTACAGATGCCATCTGTGGTAGTGGTAGAGAACGACGTGGTTTAAAGGATGGGCAAGAATGTATTATGGGATAGGTGAAAATTTAAATGTAACATAACATTGTGAGTCACTTGCTTTAAGTGTTCAAGATACTCCAGTATAAATTCCTTTCCCAAGGTTAGAAGGACTTTGTGTTTGGCTGCCTTCAGCTTCTGGTAAGGAAACCTACTGCAAGCAAAATATATGATTTGAACACATTTTAAATGGGTATTAATTTCAGTGTTCTATGGTGTGTTATTTCAGAGTTGAGTGGTGATGTTCCCTGGTGATTTTCCACTATTATACATCCCTATGACTGAAAGAAAGGAGCTTGTAGTGAATGACACATTCAAGGTAAAGTGAGATTACTACCTGCTGTTACAGATGGTAAAATGAAAAGCAACTAATTTATCTCATTTTTTGTTCCCACACATCTTAAGAGATGAGCAACTGACCCAAGACTTATTATAAAAGAGTTATTTTCTTAAAGTTACATTTATTTATTTGCAATACAGTTGATAGTGATGTTATGAACCACAATTTTTACTTCATTAAAATTCTTAGGTACTTCCATTTCCTTTTAAGACATATATTCCCTTTAGCATCTGGCAGAAGAATCATACTAGAATCTTCGGAAGGCAAGAAGAGGAAAGAATTTATGCTACCAAGGCAAAAAGTACAGAAGAGGTGCTTTTTGAAGACGGAAGGGTTTTGAGGATACTTTAATACTTTCCTCCTTGGCCTGAATATTCCCTTCTTGCTGGTAGAAAGACTAAAGCATCGAGAGGGATGTGGAAACTCTGTCCAACACATATCTCCATGCCTACTTTTTTTTTCTCTGTCTCCAGTGTTGCTGAGATTAGTTACGATGCAAAGTTTACACTGAATCACTGGGGTAGACGTACCTTGCAGCCCCTTTGCACAGATGAATTTAATGAACTGTTTTGCCAGATGGTTTATCACCCTTCAAAAAAATGGGGCTGTTGAACTCTATGACTTTGGCATTGTCAACAGCAAATGTTCAAAAGTATGCACCAGGTAATTTTCCTAACAGGAGTTGCAAAACCACTATAGAATTCACAAGTGATATTTTTCTCTTTCTCAGGATATTAAAGGTCATATTTTCCAGCCTCGATTACAAGACTTACAATAAAAAGTCTTTATTTAAAAAAATATATTTGCATGCAAAGTAATGGATGGTATATATTATTCTAGATTAAATCAAGTATTGCTTTAAGAAAGACATTAAATATGTTAAGACTTATGATAAAGTCACACAAAATGATGAATGGTAATCAGTTTTTCAACTGGTTTTCTCTTTCACAGAAAGTTAATTCTGGTATATTATCATAAAAAAAGTATTGCTTTTCTGGAAATAAAGAATTAGGTGTGCCACTGGATTCAACACAAAATTCTTCTTAAGTACGTAAAATAAAGCTTGTAAAATATGAATCTTGATACCTTTGAGATAATAAAAGAATAAAAACATCTTCTTCCTCTCACACCAGAATAGATGTTGAAGGCTAAATTTTAGGAGTGCTTGCTGCATTGCTAAGAGGGAAGAAAATATGAGAATGACATTTATAATGTATCAATCATTGCTGCTGGAGCTTTTCTAGACATTGTCATGCTTGATTCTCAGAACCCAGGGAAACACCAGAACAGTAACCATTATCTCACTTAGCCTACAATCAGGAAATAAATAACCTGGAACTTAAACACAGTTTTATACTTTTTGCAGCAGGTTTCCATTGTGTTGACGGTTGTTGATAAGAATCAGGGTGAAATTTTGATGAAGATTGGACCACTGTTGACAAAGTGCAAACCCAGAGACTTCCTACAGCATTCCCTTTGAGTGCATGCTTGAGAATTAAGAGATTGTATCATTATTATTATTATTATGAAAAAACATCATTTTGAAAATTAGAATTTTTTTGTAATAGCAAGATAATTGTAATAAAATTGACTACCCATCCAGTGGCTGTGTAAAAAGCAATGAATTGACAAAACATTACTACACAAGACAAAGTAGCAGTATTATTAAACCACCATAAGTAGTTGTAGGGAATCTTAAAATTGTCTGGCTTCTTTTTGCTCTCCTCCTTCTAACTTGCAGTAAAGGTTTATAAATGTGAGTTTTAAAATCATTTCCCCAGCATTCCTTGCTAGTAATTTTATTCACCATTACTGACAGTAACTCTGCATCAGTACAGAATATACAAGAGTGCTATTTCTTTAAATGCCTCTTCCTTTGATCACTGCTTCTCTAAATAATATAGGAGACTACCAAGATTTTTCTTTAGTGTCAATTTATCACAAAAAAAGAACCATTACTTCTTATTGGTTTTAACTGATGTATTCGTGTTGAAATCTGATTTTGTACCACAACTATTGCTAAAATGCAGTATTACCAGGCTGGAGGAGTGGATTTCTCATACATTGAATAGATTTACAAAATTTATTCACTGATCTGTTGACATTAAAAAATTCCTTAAAATGTGTAAGCTAATATTGACCTAGCACCTTTGATTTATAGTATATCTCAGACACTACAATACTTTTCATGTCGTGGGGGTTTTTCTATTATTTTTATTATTTTCTAAACCTCCCCTCCCCCTGTTTTTAAGACTATTCTCTCACTGCAGAGCTTTAAGAGGGAGACATCTATTTTACATTTTATGGCCCAGTACGTGACATGGAAACCAAACTCCAACAGCATTCTCAAAGAAAGCTTCTGCTGTGTGTCTACATTATTTAGCTTTAACCTCTTTGCACGTGAAATTATCCAGTAACTGCCTGGAATTTTAAAAGCAAAGCAATTAACATGAAATCAAAACTGAATAGTAACTCAGTAAGTGAAAAACACAAAGCCAAATAAATGGATAAGCAAGCCTATATAAGTACTTCATGCTTTCAAAGCTTCAGTTTCTGGTTACCAGACAACAGCATAGAGCATTAAGAAACCTCCAGGAAAAAAAAGTCTCTCTATTTCTAGGTATATGTTTGTGTTTAATCCAAGGGGTTAGTACAACACAAGTAGCTGAAATAGATATATAATATTAATTTAATCTCACATAGATTTAAAATTCAACAGCCCGAGTTGGTACAGAAGATATGAATTTATTATAAGAAAATATGAATTTATTCCAAAACATACTTTTTTTTGCATACTGCTGTTATAAGTTATTTTGCTATCCACTCATAAACCACATAATGCATATACAAATATATGTATTTTATCTCCTGGTTAATAGAATTTCAAAAGAATATAAAAATTCAGAAATTGCAAATGGAAAGGCATATTAGGTTAATTTTTTTTTCTATCTTTCTCTCATAAACTTCTAGAAAACTGAAGTGATTAGAAGCTTGTCACTAATTTTCCATTAAGTCTTCTGTGAAATTGCACATGTAGTCAGGAATACTTCTTTATTTAAATATTTTCTACACATATTATCATACTGGGAATAATGGTCTACTGATGTAATATTTTCAATTTCCACAAAGTTCAAGTGCTGAGTAATTAAAACACTTTGCCTAAAAAACAGAATGTAGGGAATAAATGTTTAACATGATTTATAAAAGTGTCTATGATAAGGAGGCATAGAAAGGAATTTGCCCTTAATTAGAAATGGAAACACCTGATCAGAAATTGATTTTATAGAATCACAGAATAGTAAGGACCTTAAAGTTCATCCTACTCCAACCCCCTGCCATGGGCAGGGGCATTTTCCAGTCGACCAGGTTTGAGGAATCAAGTTCTTCTGACGGTTCAGTTCTTCCTTTGAAATGCATGAACTATACCTTTGAGTTCAGGTATGTGAGAGAACTTCCCTGATTTAGTAAATGTGCTTATATCAGCTGCATACAGCTCAGGAAATGCAGAGTAAAATGCAGTTTAACTGTGTATCTAAGCTGACAAAAAACATTCTCTAGAAATTTGGAATTAAATCATCTGGCCAAGGACGTTAAGGCAAACAAGAAGGCCTTCTCAAATACTTCAATAACAAAAGGAAAACAAAGAACAGTGTGAGCCCAGGCCTAAATGGCGGTGGGGGTACCCTGGTAACAGAGGATGCAGAGAGGGCAGAGCAATCAAATGCCTTCTTTGCATCATTCTTTATTGACAAGACCAGCCTACAGGAATTTCTGAGCCAGGATGCCAGGGTAAAGAATGTTGGAAGACTGTCACTTGGTCAAGGAGGAGTGGGTTAGAGAACACCTAGGCAAACTTGATATCCACAAGTCATTTACACTCCTTTGTTTCCCTCTTAATAGCACAGCAGGCCTTGACAGTATGGAAAAATTTAGTCCTAAGGAAGTAAGAGGTCCTCAGTGCTCAGGTCCTTCAGTTGAGGAGCAATTCATAGACACAAAGTATGAGGACTTTGCATGAAAACTCAAGTACGTGCAACAGTGATCTGAGAAATTTCAGCCTATTTGCTTGTTCAGGAAAAGAATAAACTCCTAGTCTGCAGTTTGATTTATCATAGATGCAAAAACGATTGGAACATGTCTGTGTACTAATGAGAAAAATTCCACATTCTAGGAAAACAGGCAACAGTTGCCTTTGGATCCTGCTTGTATTTAAAAATGACCAGGATTAAAGATATTTCTAAGACATATCTTGGTATGAATTCCAGTTCATATGTAGTACATTTGCTATAATATAACAAAAAAGAAAAAAAAAAAAGAAAATCCACAGCGTAAATAATGGGAAAAGAGAATAATTATGTTTCTAAACAGAAGAGTAATACAAATATTAACAAAAGGAAAGCTGGAAAATGAAAAAATATTCATACCTTTTTGAGGGATTTTAAATTACATTTGCCTGCGTTCTTACATTTTGTTTGATTTTCTCCTACGAGTCTCACAGAGTATTATGAAAGAATGATACATAAATATTTCCATAGGATTTAAAGGTGATCTTGAAACAGTTGCAATTAAACTAATAATATAAGACCCTTTAAGATTCTATACTGCTTGCCCAGAATTATCATGGTAGTAATACAGACGATGCATTAGTTCCTTAAATTAAACAAAGTTTTCCTTTTTTGTAAGACAGTCAGAAACTTTCACTGTACAAAAGTAGGATCCATTCTCTCTGAGGCCAATGAAGCCTCTCTCTGCTGCAGATGTCACATTTGTCATTGAATCCTGATTGCACCTACACAGGAGAAACAAGTTTGTTCTTGTTCCCTTTAATATTGGTGGTAGCACTCACAGCAACTTACAAGGCAGGAGTTGAGGCAGGACCTAAGCACTGCCTTCATGGTGTTACCCTCCCTTCACTCCTGCTGCCTGCTAAAAAACCCTTGAACTTTAATGTCCATTAATCACCAAGGACTCATTCCTACATAGGAAAGTAAAATTTGGTTATGCATAGGCCAGCCCTATACAAAGGCTTCTATTGAATGTGCAAACCCTGGGACAAGAATGGTTCTTGGCTGAGCATCTACTAGCAGATATTTGTCAGTAGTCATTGAGAGAATTTAATTCCTGAGAATGAAATTTTTAACGTCAGCAAAGGAGCTTTAAAACCAAAGATAGTGAGCGTAAAAAGTCCTTTGTGCAGAATCACTCTGCTGAGAACAATAATTGACAAAAATAAATTTATCCTTTCCAGGTCAGCTGTCTCCCTTACATGAGACAGAAAAGATATATGGTTATAGATTCTGTAAACTGTAGATCGGATAAGACAAGGCAACCTGGTGTTTCACCTAAATAAGGTTTCTGGTATCTCCATCTTCCAGAGGTGTGAAATAGCTCCAGTTCAAACACCTTCAATAACCTTGATTTTCTGCGTCAGCAGTCTACATTTTTTTGAGGTGCAAGACAGACTATCTGTCCTCCTTAAATGGAAAGCTACTCCTTTAGTTGTGTCAAAAGCTCTGGTCATATTTGCATGGTGCCACTCGCACTCTCTGTGGAGTGATATCAATGTCTAGAGAAGATAATGACTATAAATTAATCTTAGAAAAGAGCATTAAGTATAATGTTGAACATATAAAACTCATAGTACTGAGTTGAAAGAGCTCTAAAATATCCTTTTATGGCAGACTTCTGAAAATTATGTGATTCCAAAACATTCTGAATGGTTTTTATTACAGGAACATATCAGCTTATAAGGATGAGGAAGGGTAAGGTGAACACTGTGTTTTAGCTGCTCTGAGCACTTCATCTTTTTCCTTTAATCTGTCTCACATCAAGCACTAGATTCTCTGATTTAATTTCTTTTTAACAGCAATGAATGATGAAAAGCACAGTGGCCTTCACAGGCATTTCTGAGCTGACAGCTCTATTCTTTGTTTGTGGACAACCAGATACATTACTACTGATAAAATTTTGGCTTTCACCTTAATCAGATTTTCTAAAAAAGTGTGCTAAAAAGTTAATTTTAGTAATTTGGGAACTCCAGTACAACTTTGAATAACAGTCAAACAATCTCTGAATTATGCTTTGCTTGCTTTACACATCTCTTCTCCATAGGTACAACATTTGTCCTAAATATGATTCCATATTGTAAAGTTTAACAGGGGAGAACTAGGATTAAAACATGCTATCATGTGCTTAACAGCAAAAGAAGTATAGGGAGAGGATATTTTGTGTGGTTTGCCATTTTGTTTGGTTTCATTCTTCCAGTCTAACCTGAATAATGTGTTACCGCACTGGCGTAGTTTCGTATGAATTATCGTGAGGTACACATAGGTCTGCAAGTATTGACACTGAGAAATTGCAATTATTATTGAGTTGGACTTGGATATATTTCGTTACACTGATATTTATTTTTCTCTCATGAACTGCAATATATAGCTGTCGTCTTCTCACCAAAGTTTTTAAAGAACTTGAGTACATTACTGAAGTCACATTGCAATAACTCTAATAAATTGCACCTGTGAACTCCTCTCTGGTTTATTTATATACTGTATCACAGGTTATTAACAGAAAATAACCCACTGAGATACAGCATTCTTGTTTACAGTGAGATGCTGGTAGTGACAGCAGGAATATAAAACATAAACTCAACAGGGAACATAGAACTAATAAAAAGACAAGGGTCTATAAAGCAGAAAAAAAAAAGCCCAAAACCCAAAGACAACTGTGAAGGCAAAAATAAAATAAAATAAGGTTCCATCATAAAACAATCAAAATCTGCAGTATATTTATAGATACTAGAGAGTACATATACCTACTGAGCTAGAATACTTATGGCTGTCACAAAATCTGTAAGGTATTCAGAATCAAAATTTGATCAACAGAACATATCTCTCAAAAAGCTGGTTATGTCTACTTCACTATAGCAAATGAAAAGGATAAAAAAGAAAAGAAAAGAAAAGAGAAGACAAGACAAGAGGGGGAAATCAGAGAGAAAACACTTATGTTTAAATGCAAAAAATAAAAATAATTTAAAAAAATATTTGAGAAACTGAGAATTTTTTAAAAGAGTTTGGACTCATTATTCCCCTTAAAATTATTTTCACATGAATATCCAAAACTGTTTTGAGTGAACATCTATTATCTTTACAAGTATCCTGATACATACATTGGATAGATGCCTTGAATATATTAACCATTCAGTTGCTCAGTATCAGCTTTTGTATCACCTAAGTTTCAAATGGACAGAAGGATTTTTCAAAACAAAGAGAAAATAAAGCTTTTTTTAAAAAAAAGAGAACAGGTGGGGACTATCTCTTCCTACTTCTGACTACAGAAAACAAGAAGTGTTACCATTTTTAGCACTCATTAGTTGACAAACTCAAAAGCGCCATCAATCAAAATAAATGAAAAGCAGAAATATTTCTTAGCTATAAGTAATAATACTTATATGTTCAAGCTGAAAAACGTAGCCACAAAATGCTGGTGGGGTTGGAAAATGCTAAACTTTGGTATAAGGCACACAATTACATCCTCATCTTATGCCGGAGTGCATCTTCGCATTTATGCCATAGTGAAATAGTAATTTCTGGGATAAAGACTCAGTCCCAGAGAATATTGCCAGGCATAGAGTAACAAAGTCCTGAGGGTTGTAGATGGGATAGAAAGTTCATGTTTATGTCAACAGGGGAAAAACAGCAAGAGCAACAGGTAAGACAAAAATGTTGCTGATGAGCTCTTGAAAATCCAGTTCTGCTTCTCCTCCTCTGAACCAAGATTCTCTGGTTCATACAATGAACTCTTTGAAGTGATTTCCCCATCCCTCAGACCTATTTCATTATCCATGCACAGAATAGCTACACAGTTACTCAGAAAATCTTATCTGCCCTTTCCAGCAGGATGTGGCTTGGTTCAGACAACATGGAGTCACAGATCACCCTTTCTCATAAGTGTGGACTCTTCAGGAGTGTGAAGGTTTTACAACGTAAATGATATTATACCTCATTCCTCTTCCGATTCTGGCTGTTCATAGTAAAATACAATAAACTAATTTCAGTCAGTACAGGTACTGCTGTCTGCGCTAGTCACTGACCTGCTGCATTAATTTTCCATACTTTGCAGCAAGGTTAAATGAAATCACCAGCTTCCCAAGAGCTGCATCTTGTGGGGTAATTTCACTGAGGGTCTACTCTAGCTGGATGCCTTTCTGGCATTCTGTAGCGCTAGCAAGGAGTATTCCTGTATTATAAGTTTTTTTTTTCTTTCTTTTGTTTTACTTTAATTTTTTTTCCCTGCTTCATTCTGAACAAAATACTTCGCAGTATGGTCAAGAAAGCTGAAGCAGAGAACAACCTGTGTTATTTTTTCAGATGAAAGGAATCATCATTATTACAAATAACTTCAGTTTATGTATCAGCTCCATGCTCACCCCTCCTAATGAGCAGAGATATCTGATTTGTTCACTTATTTCTGGGTTTGAAGTCATTGACTATAGCAGTTGCAGTGGAAGTGATATACAACCTGTAAGTCATACAAATCCCTTGTGAGGTTTTCCGAGAAGAATATCAGCATTCTTTTATGTTTTTGAGGAAAATATTTTCCTAATATTTACTTAAAAATAGTGGGCAACAATTCTCTGCACGGTTTCCTGTGCACCTATATGCAACCTATCTGTACAGGGCTGATTAGCATACATATTCTAAGAATGATATATTAAGGTAATTAATATAATCTGATTTTTTGCCACTCCAGCAAACACCCTACTGTCTTCAGCAAATCTTGGAAATTAACTGATCTGATCTGCCTTGGATAATTTTAATATGTAATGTAACCTACTCTTTGTTCCCCTTCATCCTATATACATCACTCTGTATACAAAATTGCATATTTAATTATCAGTAATAATTTTAATTGTATAAAAAAGTAACAAATAAAATATATTTTAGTCTGTTTTTCTTAAGCAGTGATGTAAACTGATTTTTAACTGCCAAATCAGAAGTGGCCACCTAATCTACAGTGCAAAGCTATTTTAATTTATAATTGACATTTTTGTTTAGCTCATATGTATCTGATGGATTTAAAAGAAAATAGGGGGAAAAAAAGCATTTACAAAAGGGTACAATGGTCCCTGAAGACACAACATCTCATTTTCAATTCAGTTGGCAAGAATACTAATTGCATTATCACATATTCAGCAGCATTCAGCAAAGTTATTTATTCATTCATCCTTAAGACCTGGGATATCTGGCAGGTCACTGCCAATAAGCACTACCTTGAGAATCTCAGACAATGGTATACACAGAAAATTAGAAGAAGAGCTGCTGGAAAAAGAATCTCTCACAAAGAAGAAATCTCTCTGAGATTTCAGTCTTTGCCAGCCTCATGACTGAGTGAAAAAATGTACTTTTCTCCATGAACTAAACAAAACAAACACCCCTGCATCTTTCATGAGCATAAAAGAGAAAGTAGGAAAAAAAGAAATGGAAAATATACAGGATTATCTGCAAATCATAAAGAATGAGATTATAAAGGGTATAGAGGAGCCAGGAGTCAACATTCCAAACAAAAAGCTGCATCTCACAATCTTAAACTCTATCATGTGTGTGTTGTGCTCAATTTCACTGATTCTGAGATATTCTTTGACCTTCCTGTTCTGGTTAACATACCTGTTATTTTCTGTGTCTCTTCCCACGTACAATTGCATCTTCCCTTTGCTTCCCTCAACCCATCTCTACACAACCAAACTTCATCTCTACACTCTTCCCAGGCTATCTGTCCTTGTCTTCACTGCCTGTGCATTTGCTTCCCTCCCTTTAGTTTGACCAGCAGTTCCCCACTCTGCCATGCCAGCCTTGCCTGCCTTGTCCGATTTCTTCCTCCTGGGAATTGCTAGATACTCTGTGGANGGGAATTGCTAGATCTTGCACTCTGTGGAAGGTTTCCTCAAAGATCTGCCAGCTGTTACACTGCCTTGTTCCTGAGGGCAGTCTGCCAGGAGATCCTACTGACTATCTCCTTGAAGAGCTGGGAGTCTGCTTTCCTAAAGTTCAGGGGCCTAACTTTATTCCTTACCTGATCCATATCCCTGAGTACTGCAAACTCCACCAATGCATGATCACCGTAGCCCAGGCTGCATCCAGTCTTGAAGGCCCTGATTAAACACATTACATTAGTGACCATCACATCCAGTATTACTTCACTCTGGTAGGGCTGTCTATTACCTGGCTCAAGAAGTTATCCTCCACGCATTCCTGGAGTCCCCTGGACTGCCTACAGCTCACCGTGCTACTTTTCCTGCAGATGTCAGGGTGGTTGAAGTACCCCAGTAGGACAAGAGCCTGCAAGTGCAATGCCTCCTGTAGCTGGAGCAAGAAGGGTTCTTCAGTAGGTATTCCTTGGTCTGGCAGCCTGTAGTAGACACCCACAACTCGCTTCCCTTTGTTGCTTTGGTCTCTGATTACCCACAGGCTTTTGTCCTGCTCATGTCTGCTCTTCTGAGAGAGCTCTCCATACTTAGCCTGCCTCATGATGTAGAGGGCAATACCTCTGCCTTTCCTTCCTCCTCTGTCTCTTCTCAACAGCCTGTAGCCATTGATAGCTGTAATCCAGTGATGGATTTATCCCACCAAGCTTCAGTAATGACAGCATGTTGGCTTCCAACTCCTCCTGTTTATTTCCCATGCTGTGTGCATTGGTGTGAAGGCACCTCAGCTGGGCTATCAGCTGCATTGCCTTCCTAATTTCTTTGAGATATTTCCCTGGTGTTTCCCTGTTGGCTTCTGCTGCCTCAGGAGTCCCTGGTTTGTCTCCGTAAGACTGCAAGTGTGCTCCAGTGTGACCAGCACACTTCAGCGTCACTGGCAAAAGGTCGCCAGTAATGACCACATAAAAAATTCCTCAGAAACACCTTCTCTAACATGACTCAGTTGCCATGTTTAAATTGTCAAACAATATCCCTTTAAAGCACAGCACTATCTTAAAAGGTCACTTTTTACTGCCTCAGTGATACCATGTTCCTTTGTGTTGTTGCTGATTCTAGGATACTGTTTTCCATCTGATGAAGCGGGATGTAAGTGACTTCTTGTTTGGTTAGGTTTGTTGGATTTGGTTTTTGTTGGTGCTGGTTTTGTTTGTTTGTTTGTTTTTCTTTTAAGCTACGTGAACATGAATTTTGCTATATAAAAATTAACATAGTTCAGATTAACATCTGCCAAACAATTCAGAATGGTCAGTTTAGTGGATTGTACATACTGTTATTTATCACTTCATTAACTTTTGCTATCTTACAAGTGATTGGTTTGGGTTCGTTGGGGTTTTTTTTATATTAATGGTAATATTTTTGTTATATTTTCAGTGGTAAAAGTATTCCAGAGCTGCAAACACCAGTAGTCTGGACCTCGCTATTAATTTAATTTAATTTAACTTAATTGACATATACAGTATTTCTGCATTAATCCAAACCACTGGACAGTATTTAAACACATTTTTGTGTTTGAGCAAAGGGTTCAGAGTTGTCATTCTGTACTCCAGTCTGTTCCCCAGCATCCTTAAAGTGATCATAATTTAGCAATATCCTTCTTTCCTTAGTATTTTTGCAACTTCAGTATAACTTGACTACCAATAATTGTAGGATCTTTAAGCTATCTTTCTAGCATCCATTAAATCTTATCACTAATGGTTTTTACAACAACGCAGTATCAGCTAAATTTGCTAAGTAGAATAGAGTTCATTTTTCAAACAGATCACAATAAGGATATTGTGTCCTCTTAACCGATGACTAAAAAGCACTGAAGCAAAACTTTAAACAAGTGTTGTGTTTTGGCTTTGTTGTGTATAATTATTAATAACAGAGTTGAGGAAACCACTCACTGTATTTCAGTGGGGGTGATTTGTGGAGTGGGCTATTGTCAATGTAATGGCAGCAGCATCAAATTCATGGACTAGACTGTTCTATGTTGTTATGTTAAATGTGGTAAAGTCCTATCGAGATTGTTTTCATAGGAGAACGCAGAATGAAGTATCCTCCAAAGTGTAAGTTTAAATTCACCTTTTTGATCTCTTGCAACAGCCCGGCACAGAATCTGAAAGAGAAGAAATCTCATTTCCAGTTCAGTGTTATGTACAGGTGGGAATCTCTCTGCCAGTCTCACACTGGTTTTGATACAGCTGTTTGGTATTAGTGAGTCTGATAGATGTGACATTGTCAAGAAAACAGTATGGGATTTTAATAAATTCTCATCTCCTTCTGGTTGTCCATCTAGCTTAAGACCGTCTGACATTGCTTTCAAAAGTGGACCAATGTTAGTGTGAACTGTGTTAGCAAGGTGAGGACGGCCTGCTCTGCATTATCTGGTTGGTACAAGAACAGAGGGATGCCGTCCCAAGCAGAGCAGCTGCTACATACTATACAAGGCTGTAGAGTTCACTGACCACTGCTTCTAGGAGGGAATGCAGAATGCCATTTTCTCATCTATAACCCTTAGGTTTTGAAAGTTAAGAGTCTTGCCGAAGAGTATCATATTAAGAGCAGAAATATTTCTAAAAAGAGAAACCAAATTAAACCAAGCATCTTTGCTTTTAAAAGACTTAAACCAAAAACCACTCATTAACATGAGTTAGTGAACTTTATAGTTCTTTCTAAAGAAACTGTGATTACAGACCATGCTTTATGAACAATCCCAAAACATACATTCTTTCAGTACTCTCTACCTCACAAACATACACACACGTATGAGAAAAAAAGAACATTTGTGTATACAAAGCTTGTCCTTTCTAACTCAGGCCTTTTGAAATTGCTCAGTTCACAGCTAGAGAATATTTCCATACAGACCACATTTGATTAATGAGGCCAGCTCACATTAGTCACAGTTCTTTCAAGAAAAACTTTGATACAGGCCATCTGTTGGAGTCTAGTAAGACTGTACGCACATGCAGGCTAAAGCATTAAGCAAAGTATCCAAAGAGAGATTAAGAACACAAAAACAGGCTGTGTTCTGAATAAGTTCCTCTAATCTGCTAAAAAGTGATTTGACATCAATAAAAGCAAAACCAGGGTGATTTATTTTCCACTGCTTCTCAGATAAACTGTAAATTCAGATCCTGCATTTTTCTTCCAGATATTCAATAAAATGGACCCATTTCTTTTTCTTTTCTTTTTCTTTTTTTTTCTTTTCTTTTTTTTTTTTTTAAGTACAGTGTTAAAGACATGTAGTCTCTGTTAAAGAAGATTGGAACCCCCCAGTTTCATGCCTTTACTTTCCTTCCAAGTCAATAAAAGTGAAGGCAACTGTGAACTGCAACGTGCTACATAGAAGTCACCTTCCTGCTTTCCTCTGGCAGGCACTTTTCATAAAAGTCATGGTCCAGATAGCAATCTTCAGGTTCCTGTGAACCCTGGCGATTTGACTGTCATAGTGAGAAGTCTACTCATCTTGGTCTGCTGTAAGCTTTTAGAAAAAGCATGCCATGTGTGGCAGCTTGGGGAGGTTGGGGAAGGAAAGTGACAAGTGAACTTTTTATGTGGACCAGGTTCTGTGATTTTCTGTGTTGGACCTTCTGAAGACAGACTTACAGAACACCAGTAGAGTCAACAGTGCTCATATTGCATGTGAATGTCCAGGAGGGAGATCAAACACGCAGAGTTTACAGCCTTTGGTACACAACAGGTGGAATGTTACCAGTAACTCTGAACCCACACCTACAGCTTATGTAAAAATTGATCAGAGAATTTGGCTGTGAGAGTACTTATGTACCAAGTATAAATGCAGAGAGTATACACATATTGGATTTTTCCCTTTCAGTTCCCAAATGTTGTGCAAGTAGCTTTTGACTTTTCAATTGGAATCACCCTGAGTATTCCTGTCAAAATTAATGCCATAATCAGGTCCTTTCTGAACAGTGTATCAAGAGTGTTTGGTTTTGAAATGCCAGATAAATAGTTTGGTTGTGAATATACACAGAGGCTGCAGGGGAAAGATTCTGTTCTGTCTTAAACTTACTAGCTCTTGAAATGAGGCTCATAATTTTTCTGTGAACATTTCTCAATCAGTGAAAATTCTGATTATTACAATATTTTTGACAACAAGTGTGAAAATAATACGAATGCTCTGAACAGATTTTCCATGTAACTTTTGATTATTACTCACTTATGGCATTGTTTCTGTATCACATGATCATAGTTTACTGTGGAAATGCTTCTTTTTATTTCCTTCCTTCCAGCTGCTAGTGTCTGCAGTGAAATGAACTAGATTCTTGATTGTCATCCTTGACATTTTTTGTTCCAATAAAAACCCACACCTTAAACCTCCTTTAGGATGTACTTGTTACATGGGACAGCTGGTGGAACAAAAGGGAAAATTGGTTGGAGAGATATAGTGTCTAGAAGGGGGCTGAAGAATTATGCATTAAGCATTAGATTTCCCAACATTTTAAAAGTAATGAAAAGTACATAGCAATAATCAAACTTGAAGGGAGAGATAAAGAAAAACAACAAAATGGGAAAACTATCTAAGCAACAGCTGTGGCTTGGGTAGCCAGGAGGATTTAGAGAATTAACAAGGTCTACAAAGGTTACAAATCCTTTAAAAAAATGGTGTGCTTACCTTGTCAGCTGTATAAATACACTTTTTCTCGTAGTTTCTTCCATTCAGAAGTTAATTCTTTTTATATGTCTTGTATTTTAATAAAAAAAACCACCAGGTATTAATTCCTTTATTTTTCTTAATTATTTTTTATTCTTTCTCCTTGGCCATGTACTGATATACTCCTCTTATCTACGAGGACAACAAGGGACAAAAGTACTGAACTTGACACAATTAGTTAGTATATGATTCTTGATTAAGTACTTCTCTGACATTCTTGACAACACTGGAAATGAACCAAGGCTGATCCAGAGAGGAAACTTCATCTGGACAGATTACACCACTACACCATCTCAGATACAAAAGTAAATTCTTAATATCTCCATTATGTTTCAAAAGCATGTAAATACTTTCCGGCCAATAATTCAGAGAGGTCAGGGCAGACACGTGTTTCTGTTCTATGACAGAAAGAGAATATTAAATGCAATCCCTACTGCTGAAATTAACTGCAGTCCCCTGTGATCATGGCATTTCCCCAAACAAAGAGCAGCTATAGTTTTGTTTTTCTCCTTGCCTCCTCCATACCCTGTTAAATTCTGTATGCTCATATACAGATATTTATCAATCCTAATCCCCACTTTAGTGAATTTCCTGAACTCATCTGACAGCTACTTTCCCAAGACCAAGTCTGCAATGTATTCAGATAAGAATGGACTGGTTCAGAGAGTTCAGATAATTTCATAAATTCTCTACAAAGCTATAAATCACATTTCTTGATAGCAATCAGAGTCACAGTATGCTTGATAACAGGAGAGACACAGTATGCTTTGCCTTGTTAAGATTTCCTGCATGGCAAGACAAACTTTCATACTCTACAATAGAAATGCACAGGTGATTTGCACTTCCTGGGTGCTTTTATTTGGTCATCTCACTTCTTGCCTGAATGGCTTTAGGTAGAAGCATGAATGACAGAATCATATTTCAGACACCAGCATCAGACATTCAGTGGTCTTAAACACTCTTTAACCTTAGAGTCATCTTTTATGGAATGAAGTTTAGAATCACCTTCAGCTTCTCATTCATTGCATTGTTCAATATCATTGTCTTGATAATTAGAAATTTATGTAATTATGTGTCAAGACAAGGTCTCCAAATGTATTCCAGCTGATTTGCAGCATCTGCTCTCTTCTTAAATGATCATTTGAGTCCTATAACACTGATGCTTTACAAATCCTTGTCTACTCTCTGCAAGAATATAGTCTATGTATTTTATTGGCAAGAACCTAGGTAAAAAAAAAAAAATCCTTACAAGCATGTAAAATATTTAAAATCTTTGTTTTAGCTATTTATTATGAAATATGAATTTCTAAGACCTTTCTGATAACAAAGATATGCATATTATTTTTATTCCAGTTAAAGCTCTTGACAAAACTATGCTAGACTTAAGTTGAATAAAATCTGGCTTTAACAGACGGATTTATATAAGGATAGTATTGTAAGACCCACATAGATAGTTTTCTATATTACTATATTTGTTTTACCTGGCAAGGTTTGGTTAGAGACTAAGGGTTGTGTTGGACATAGCTGGTTCCAACCAGCTACAAAATTGACCCACCACTGACCAACCCAAAAGGTTAAAAACACAGCTGTGAGAGAGAGGATTCTATAAGGATATTCTCATAGGCAAACTCAGGAAGTATGTACTTGATGAGTGGACAGTGAGGTGGATTAAGAACTGCCTGAACAACAAATCCAAGAGGGTCACAATCAGTGGCTCAAGGTCCAGTTGGAGGCCCGTCATTAGCAGTGTCCCCCAAAGATTAATATTGGGTCTTGTTTAACTTATTCCTCAATTACTTGCATGAAGGGGTAGAGTGTCTTCTCAGCAAAATTCACTGGCAGTACAAAGCTGGGAGGAGTGGCCAACACTCCAGAGGGCTGTGAGCTCTTCAGAAGGACCTTGACATGTTGGAGAAGTAGGCAGAGAAGAACCATATGAAATTCAACAAAGGCAAATGAAGAGTTCTGCACCTGGGGAAGAATAACCTTTGGCACGAGTATAGGCTGGGGGTGACCTGCTGAAAAGAAGCTCTGCAGAGAAGGACCTGGGGGTCCCAGTGGACAACAAGATATCCATGAGCCAGCAGTGCCTTTGTGGCCAAGAAGGCCAGTGGAATCTTGGGATGCATTGAGAAGAGCATTGACAGCAGGTCAAGGGAGGTGATCCTGCCCCTCTACTGAGACCTAGGGAAGCCACATCTGGAGTGCTGTGTCCACTTCTGGGATCCTCAGTATAAAAGAGATGTGGAGTTCCTGGAATGAGTTCAGTGGAAGGTGACAAAAATGATTAAGGGACTGTAGCATCTCTGCTATGAGGAAAGGCTGAGAGAATTGAGTCTTGAGAAGATACAAATGAGAGGGAACCTTATTAATATGTATAATAACCTAAGGGGAGGGAGTCAAGAGGTTGGATCCAGGCTCTTCTCAGTGGTGCCAAGCAATAGGACAAGAGACAATGGGCAGAAATTGATGCACAGGAAATTCCACCTGAGTTTGAGGAAGAACTTCTTTAGTGTGTGGATGACCAAGCACTGGAACAGGTTGCCCAGAGAGGTTGCGGAGTCTCCCTCACTGGAGATATTAAAAACCAATTTGGACACAATCCTGTGCCATATGCTGTAGGATGACCCTGCTTGAATAGGGAAGTTGGACCAGATGACCCATTGTGGTCGTTTCCAACCTGACCCATTCTGTGATTCTGTGAAAAAATGTGGGAGAAAGAGCCCTGCAGAGCAAAGTCAGTAAGGAAGGATGGGGAGAAGGACAGAAGGATCCACAAGCACCAGAGATTCCACTGTAATCTACAGATAAGATCGTGGTGAAGCAGGTTATCTCCCTGCCGCCAGTGGAGGACCCCATGCTGCAGCAGGAGGCTATGCCTGAAAGAAACTACAGCCCATGGAGAAAAAGTTTAAAGTCATCTCCTGAAAGAAAATGCAGCCCATAGTGAGAAAGCTGTGGAGAAAAAGATATCCTGACAGGACCTGTGATCCATGGGGGAGGAACACTAAATTTCTTCAGGAGAAGTCTGTTCCTGAAGGATTGTAGTCGGTAGAAAAGACCCATGCTGGAGCAGAGGAAATGTGTGAGGTAGGAGGAGTGGCAGCAATGCAGTAGTTTGAACTGACTGCATAGCCACTCCCCATCCCTCCTGCAGCGATTGGGGTGGGAAGAAGATAGAAGAGACAAAAACAAATTTAAAGGCCATGCAGACTTTAGCCCAATAAGGAAAGTTAATTTTCTTTTTAAGAGAGATGTAGGCGATAGATGAGATTGGAACTAATTTGAATATCAAGTTCCAACATTGCACAGAAACAGGAGGAAAGCCCAAATTTATTTCTATTTTGCTAATTTTTTTCACATTTGTAGGATTAGATAAGCTAAAAGTACTACAGAAAGGGTAATGCAGATATTCTGAAACAGAAATGACAGGAAAATCACATTAGAAAATTTGCCTACAAAAACATTTGACTAAGAACCTGAATGTCTGTGCTGGTATCAACAGTACACTGAACATAAAATTCCATCATATACAATCATAATTGCTTTTTGGAAAGAGCAGCATTTTAAGAAAACTTATTAAGAGGAATATCCACTTGTTTTGGTTTCTATATATATCCCTGTGTTAGGCAGACAGCATCTTCTGCTGTTAAAAGGAAACCAGTAGCCAAGATAAGTACGACAAAGTACATAGACTTACATATTCAACTTTTTGAACAAGTAGAGATGTATTTGAAAAAGAATGCAAAACTTTAAAATGCTCAATCCTGATGTAGTACCAACCACAGCAACATGAATTAATCTCCTATGTGCCGAGGCAAATCCTCCATTTAAGGAGAGTGTTTTAGAGAACTGAAATCCCTTAGTCATTGTGTCATTCTATCTCATTGTGCTCTTGTTATTTGAACTCTGTCTTCTCAGAGTTAGAAAAAAGGTCATCAGGCCTGCAAAATTTCCAAAATTCCTAACTTCCCTCTTCTTTTTCTTTCACTTTGAAATAACATACTTTAAACAGTAGCATCAAAAGCAAATACTCAAATCAAATTATCTTTTGAAGTTCACTTTAAGATATTGTGTTAGACTGTGGCCTTGAAACTCTATGTTTCATGGGGAAATAATGGCTTTGGTGATGGTAGAATATTTTATCCAATAACAATAGTACTAATTCTTATCACCACTACATGCTCACCATGATTTAGTTTGGTTTTTACAGCACTGTTACAATGAACTCCAGATATCTTATCTAGCTAAGAATATATTATGTTCTTGTTTTAAATTGCATCTGCCAGACAGCTGTCTATTCACAATAAGTAATGTAATTCAGTAATTTTTAGATCTTACTCTCTTTCAGGCTATTGTTCCTTCCACTGATCTGTCAGGGAAAAATAATCAGAAAACTAACTAGTTGAGAATTCTTTCAATAAAAGTGTTTTCAGTGGTGAAAGCCACTAGTGAATCAATTTGATGAGAAAGCCTTATTCACAACCAATCTCCGTGTGGGACTATTGCACTGGAGAGACTACTAGTTATATAATTTAAATTAACCTCAGAAACAGGGGAATGCACAGAGGAAAGGAAAACCTCCTTCCACATGCCTTCATAATAAACATATTTTAGGGAAAACTAAGGCTGTATTATCTAAAATGACCTTGCCTTCATCATTATTTCCTTTGGGAATGACCTCCTAGAAGGTGTTTTGTCATAAATGCCCATGGAACTATGCAGATTCATGAACATTCAAGATACGGTCCTGAAAATGTTCATTTATGGAGCACTCAAATTATACACACATATTCTCCTGATATTTCCTCTCTAACAGAACAAATCACAATACAAAAAAATTGTGCAATCAGAAAGGTGATATATATTTGCTGAAAAACAAAACATGCACAAGTACAAACACAGAAGTTTTTTAACAAGGATGTAAAACTCTTTGCATGAAGAGACCAGGAATTAGTAAGAGTCAGAATGCGTTGTCTCTTTCCAATCAAATAGACACAGAATTGAAAAGAAATGCTAGAAGCTGTTGTCACTGTAAAAAGTCAACAAGCCTCATCTGTGTACTCAGGGTTACTCTTGGGCTGTAATTTGCTGTTTCTACCTGTATGTCCTTTCTCTTCTTTTGAACACTAACATGAAGTATTGATGAATGATGTGAAAAAATTGATCCTTCATTTCATGCCAGTAATTCAGTTGGCTGTATGAGGTACAAATGTATTCGGAGTGGAAAAAAAAATACTCTCTCATTAAAAGTACAGGATGGTCATGGTAATTCAGGAAGAGGCAATGAAATCCAGGTGAAATTACATAACCAATGGTAGGTAGAAATCACAAGAAAAATATCTTTTCAGAAAAAGCAAAGGAAAAACCCATTGTGGTTAATTTAAAATTCGTAATAATACTTTTTATATACAGTTTTTTTTTCATGGGTTAATAAAAAGAAATAGTTTGCATTATGCAAGCACAGCATTTAGACCCTTTTATGCCACTGAAAACAATGATGCCCGTATAATCTAGGCTGTTATAAGCCAAACCATGAGTAACAGTGTCTCTGAATCTCACTGGAAAGCATACTCAGCTGCCTTTTTTGCAGTAAAAAATATGCTGTAAAATGAAGAATCTAAAATAAGGGAGTAGATTTAAACTACAATTTAGTCTTCAAAAAATCTAATGACCTTTGGGAAATGTTGCAAGACTGATCTCTTTCTGCAGGCATTTCCGCATTCATAAATCTATTTTAATTATGGTCCATGGGCAAAAGTGCAAACTTGGCCTTGATCCACAGCCGTGCTCACCGCTGTCACTTTGGGAGGTTCATGGAAAGATCAAGGATAGTAACTGTAGCAACTAAATATTTAGTCATTATTATTCCTTCAGTACCCCATGGTTACACTCAGCATCATTAATAAGTGAATGTACTCATTGTTAGCTTACAGTTTCTGCTCCTTATTCGTTCAATATATCTTTTGCTCTCTCCTTAGGGAACTTTACCCCTTCTTCTTTGGGAAACTGCCTTTAACTATTTTTTATTAGATTTTTTTATCACCATTGGTGAAAACCATACCACTAAACTGATCTGCAGCAGAATTAATGCAATTGCTTAATACTGATAATGAAATGTAATTAATTGGTCTGGTCCCTTTTTGGAATAAACAGGATAATAATTGACCATTTTGTAAATGTACCATTTTGTAAGGCTTTCTACAGACAAAAGTTGATACTGACACATTGTTATACTCCGTGTAATACGCTTTACATGGAATGAATTACCTATTGTACTTCACAGATAGAAACATACTATTTTTTTTAAATAAATGATAAATCTGAGTGCATGCAGTGAGCCACATAAATATGTCACATATTTTTGCCTGATAAAAATAAGGCTTTTAACAATACTACCAAACTTTATTTAAGAGATTTTGCAAATAAGTGATCTTTATCTTTACCAACTGAGGAAGTTTAACAAGGGCAAGTGTCACATTCTGTGATGGAGCAACCCTGGGTGTACATTCAGACTAGGGAATGAGAGACTGGAGAGTAGCACTGAGAAAGGGACCTGGGGTCCTGGTTGAATATAAGTTGAATATAAGCCAGCAGTGCCCGGGTAGCCAAGAGTGCAACAGGTAGCCCCTGTTAGTCAGCTGTGTCCTGGGCTGCATCAGGCACAGCACTGCCACTTTGAGCCTTTCTTCAAGGCAGGAATGGTGTGAGGGGGACGAGGTCCAGGCGCAGCGACTTTCCAAGAAGCATCCCTTGTTGAGCCACTCTCGCGGGGTTCGCAAACCCCTGCACACACACCAGACACTCCCTGCAAGGTGTACACAGGCAGCCACAGGCACACACGCACTCCAAGCTTTCGGTGGAGTTAAAGAGGCGGGAGGGGCTCTTTGTATGGAGTTCCGTGGAGTTTAATAAGGTTCCGCACACAAAAAAATCCAGTGACAAAGAGCAAGACTTCCACGCTTACACAGGGTTAAATACTGGGACAGCAAGGGGCGGAGAGCACATCAGGGTCCTATCACATGAGGGTCCAGGGGCGGAGATAAGGCGGGGGGACATGGGGAAAACCAATCGGGGAAGGAGCGGGGAGGAGAAAGGGAGCCAGAGCCTATGGGGTGTCAAGTGAAGCAGAGCTTTCCAGAACAGGGGAGGGGGAGGCCAATGGATTGACAAGGGGATTGACATAACTGGGTGACATAACCATGGGAGAAACCAAACAATAACTTAGGGGGGAGATGTCAAGCTTCTGCTGCAGTGGCAGCTTCCACCACCACCACACAGCATCACCAAATATCCCAGGGAGGGGATTGTCCCACTCTACTCTGCACCTTTTGAGGTATGGCCTCACCTCAAGTCCCACGTACAGTTTTGGGCTTCACAATATAAGAAAGATATCAAGCTATTACAGAGTGTCCAAAGTAGGGCTATAAAATTGGTGAAGGGCCTTGAGTGGAAGCTGTAGGAAGAGTGGCTGAAGTCACTTGATTTGTTCAGCCTGGAGAAGAGGAAACTGAAGGGAGACCCCATTGCAGTTACAACTTCCTCAGGAGGGGAAGAAGAGGGGCAGAAACTGATCTCCTCTCTGTGACCAGTGGCAGGACATGATGAAATGGCCTGAAGTTGTGTCGGAGGAGGTTTGGTTTGGATATTAGAAAAAGGTTCTTCATCCAGAGGGTGGGTGGGCACTGGAACAGGCTCCCCAGGAAAGTGGTCACAGCACCAGGCCCGACAGAGTTCAAGAAGCGTTTGTGCAACTCCTTTGAGCACATGGTGTGATTCTTGGGGTTCTGTGCAGGGCCAGGAGTTGGACTTCAATGATGGTTTTGGGTCTCTTTCAACTCAGGATATTCTATGATTTATCATCAGTAATGATTAAGTTCACCTGACTTTGGCCAATGGGGCCAAAAATCAGTCACTTTAGAGTCTAATGATTTGCCACGCCTGTTCAAGTTGAGGAAAAGGTAAAAGATAACCCATGAGCTATCTGTTGTATTTAAGCTTTTTGGATACTCTTGAGAGATAGCAACTTGTTTGAAGCTACATGTCTGTGTCTAATTCCATCCTTTGGTCTAAATCTCTTTCTCAGTCCAGGCTTAATGTTTTTTTAATTTTGTGATCATATTTCTTGACTGACATCTTGGCTTACTACATTCCTTCATTTGAAGCTCAGGTCACAAACTACTTTAATTTCCAGCAACAGCTTGTGGTTTTTTATTCTCGTAATGAATACCTAAATCTTCCTCAAAGTCATTATCAACATAATTTTAATTCAATTTCTGCAATATTTATTCTAGAAACTAAAATTTTTAAAAAGGTACCGAAGAGTGGTTTTTAAGTGTGAGTGTAACAAAGCATAAATTAATCTATAAATCTAATTAATTGAAAAATTAACCAATTATTCTCATTGCTGTCTCTGTGAGTTGCTTTTCCTGGGAGCAAATAATATATAAGTACAAAGATTTATCTCTAGAAATACTACTGTGAAAGTAAATAATTTTGGATAGGTGGCATAATGAACTTTTCATGTTGATATCTTGAGGATACTTATGTGCTCAGGATGATCTATGAAAAATCTCTCTATGAAGAATTCTTAGTTTACGTAGCTAAATCTGCTTACATGAAAATTTAGAACAAAATGAGTGGACTGTTTTCCTTTTGTATCATATTCTTGTAAATCTCAAAGCAGGCACTCCTCATTTTTTTCCAAATAAAGCAGATTGAAATCCAGCAGGAACAGCCTGAAACTTTTCAGTTTGTTTGCTTTTCATGAAAACTGTTGCCCTTAGATACAAAAGTCAAGAAATAAAGGCATGTTCCAGCAGTAAAATTCTTTTCAACTTGCAATTTCATAAGGTTATTTCATGTGCATGTTATTTGATGAACATTCATCAGCCTTTTTCCAAAATTAATTATTTTGTTATGACAGAAGAGGAAAGGAGAAAAAATACTACTAAATTCCAGGAACACAAAATTTTCAAACTAAAAGTCTTTTCAAGTCTGTTGTAATGGTAGGTATCATACAGGAAAAAAAAAATGTATTTGATTAAATATGTATACTATAACAGGTTTTTGATTTGTATTTTCTCATGTACCTTACAGACATGTTAAGAAAACAACCATGAGTCATAAATAAGACATTAAATGAACTCTGTGACAATCTTCTTACTCTATTATTGTGCTCCAGTCTGGTAATAATTTCATTTCTTGGTTTGTATTTCTGTTGGTGTTGGCTGGGATAGCGTTAGTTTTCTTCACAATAGCTAGTATGGGTCTAAGTTTTGGATTTGTGCAGGAAACAGTGTTGATAATACAGGGATATTTTTGTTATTGCTGAGTAGCTCTTGAACAGAGTCAAGGCCTTTTCCACTTTTCACTCCACCCCACCAGTGAGCAGGCTTGGGAGTGTGAGGAACTGGGAGGGGAGACAGCTGGGACAGCTGACATCAAGTTATGAAAGGGATATCCCTTACCATGTGGCATCATGCTCAGTATATAAAGCTGGGAGAAGTTAGCAAGAGGTTCAGTGATGGCATTTGACTTCCCAAGTAACTGCTACATACAATGGAGCCCTGCTTTCCTGGGGATGGCTGAACACCTGCCTGCCCATGGGAAGTGGTGAGTGAATTATTTTTTCCGTTTTGCTTGCATGTGTGCCTTTTTCTTTCCCTATTAAACGATCTTTATCTCAACCCACAAGTTTTGTCACTTTTACCCTGCTGTTTCTCTGCTCCATTCCATCAGGGGAGAGTGAGTGAGCAGCTCTGTGGGTTTGAGCTGCTGGCTGGGATTAAACCATGTAAGCTTTTGTGGTTTTCTTTTATTTATTTCTTTTTGCACTGCAATATGCTTCTGTAAATATCCTGAAATAGAAAAGAAACAGTGAACATTAACTACATTTAAGGTATGTGAAAGTAGGATTGCAAAATTATATACATTACAGATTAAATTAATTTTCCTTCCTTTTTACCAAGATAGGAGTGTATTATCATAATTAGTCAGTTCTATTGTGGTACTCAGGCAGAGATATTTAAAATTTATTCTAAGACTCCTTTTCTGTACAGCCTAAAATAAACTGAGTCTTATCTTTTAACTTTAGATCTCCTTCTTTAGTTTCCTTTCTATTTGATGTCTTAGTTTTACTTAGCCATATATTAAGATCTAAGTAGAAATGTATTTCCTTCTTAACTTCCTTATGTCTTGTGAAGGGTTCCAGCCCTTCTAGCTCTGGCTTTTGTATCATATGTTACCATATTTTCATGAATTCTTTTTATTCCTTTCCAGATAATATCCTTCACCCAGAAGAAAATTAGAATACATGTTTTTAACATTGTATTGTTTAAGAGGTTTGTGTGTTCTATTCATTTCTTTGGGAAGCAAGGCACAACTTCTAGTTTGCATTTGTCAGTACCTTGCATGAATAGATGTTTATTAACTGCATCTTTGTATTTGATTATTTCAATGAATCATTATTTGAATAACATTAGTGTAGCAAAAGGCTGTTATCTGGTAACTTTTGAATTACAGGTCTTCTGATATTTTTACTCAATCTGAAATGTAACCCATTATTTAAATAAAATTGAAGTGATCCCTGATGTACACAATTGCTGAATTTGAACTAATATGTCAAAAAATCACAGCATCATGAGTTAATGGGACCTATATTCCAGCCTTTCTTATGGTGAATATAATACTCTGTTTAATATTAGTAAGAATGGAAATACTGGCTTCCTGATTTTTTTGTGTTTGCTCTTGCAAACATATAGTAAAACTATCTTGTAATATCTCTGTACATTTTCCTATTAGAGATTGCCTGAAAAAAGTGATATTGATAAGGTTCTGCTGCCCCTGAACACTGACATATACCTTCCTGATGGTTGTGTGAAAATTATATACACAATATAGGTGTCAGCATACACTCTCCCTAATTTTTTTTTAACTCTATTTTTAGGTTATAAAAAATCATGACAAATTACATAACAGCTCATGAAAATGACTTTCTGTCCCATCAGAAAGATTGAAACAACAAATTCAATGTTCTTAAATTTCTTCCCATTAACTTTAAGAAACATTCATTACATTACCTTTGTGAATTTCCTAAACTTTCCTGATAACATTTTATCATATGACATGCAAGCAGTTTTCTGTACTTACATTTTGTTTATGAGTTTTTCAATTTATATCTTGCTAATGCTCTCATTTTAATAACAAGAAGATTTTGATTCTTGCTCAGTGAATTCACCCTTTCCTTTGCCTAATCTACATATGAGAGATTAAAGGGATTTCTTTGAAATGACAACAAAGAGAACATAATACTCCAGACCTAAGGATTAAAGAAATGTGGTAATTCCATTTGAGAGAAAAAAGAAGTAATTTTCCTGCTGTAGTATGTATATGTCTAAGCATAATTATTTCAAATCAATGACTTTGTGTGTTTCCTGTATTTAGCCAAATCATTTTTACTGGAAAACTGATTTTTCATTAACAAAAAAAGTTAAATATTTTCATATAAATTAGTGCTTTAAAACATACAAAATACAGTGTAACTGAACAGAACAAAATTTAATAAGCCTATATAATTTACTGTGTCCTTGGAAGATTCAACCTCTGTTGGAGGCAGAATACATCAAATTTAAAATCATGCATTTCTCACTATTTCTTGTCAAAAAGCAGCCGATACACAATGCAGAAGGCTAGTGCTATGAACAATCATTTAACACTGCTAATTGCTCTAAGTCAGTCCATCAACATTGTTAAGTTTCTTCAAAAATATGATGATTTTGCAAATACTTGCATCTCACTTTAGATCAAATACTCATTTTTCATCTTTTGAAAATTGTCTACGCCTTATGTAGAAGTATTTTCAAATTTTCCTCTTCCCTATGTTGTTTTCTGAAAAGGATTTTTTTTTTTTGTTAAAATTGCTAGAAGTATTATGGTTAATTTCAATGTTATAATTCAAGATCAAGTTGATTTCCTTAGGAACAAATAAATTACCTTGTATCCAAAAACCTCCAAATACTCTTCTGCTACTTCATCTAATGTTGCCATAAATTCAACGTTGCTTTTTGTGTCATCTAGCAGTGGCAGTGTAGTAGCACAGCGTAAGAAATGCTAAGAACCAAGAACTGATCAAGCAAGTAATAAAGAAAGAGGGAACCTTCTGAACATCTGTAGTATTCACACATGAATTATCACCAGACCACTGGTCTAGTCACTCGTGTTTCACATGGAAATCTCACCCATTTTGTCAAATTCTGTCCAGTTTCTACAAATGTTTCTCTTCATTATTGACGTAGGCAGCTTCTGGGTGACCGTTTCTGTTGCCTCTCAGAGCCAAGATGCAGCTGATTCATTTCTTTCAGAAAAAGGGGAGGCAGGTCACCTCCTAGGTAAACCTCAGCAGGCTGAGTGGGTCCTAGCAGCCCATGTATTCTGCAGCAGCAAAACCAGAAAAGCTAGTATTGTGCCATGCTTGCTTCACTTTCTGGCCCAAAAAGTCAGATTTTGTTTCCTATAGTGTGAAGTTTCATAGTTCCTTCCCTTGATCCATAAAATGGATATGGGTATTCCTTTAATGTCAGTTTAAATTAATGAAATTGGCACAGGCACCTTCAATAGAGCAACAACAGGCTTTGACAGACTGTTCTTGATGTTGGATTTGTAAACATTTGAAAATATTACTCTTGAAATCTTTAATTAAGAGAAGTCACTAAAAGCTACATGAACATACATTCATGTCCAACTGAAAACACACAAAATTCATGAGGATTCTTATCCGGCATTGAATGCAAACTGTATGTTTGTTATGGAGTTAATATCAAGAATACTCACATAACTACAGGTGTCCCATTCCTTGAGGAATAGAGGCATCCAAATTTATAATATAATTGTCCTTATCTTAAAACCAAACACATGTAATTTTAAATTTTTGTTTTATGACATAAGAACAATTAGCATATTCAAGCAAAGTAAACACAATTTTTATTCTATTGAGTTTTATTAGATATTAGGAATGGGATTATCTTTTCTAATTTCTTAATTTTTAAAAATAAACCCAGGAAAATAGATATGTAAATGTATTAATATAAAAATATGGTTTTCACCCGTTATTTCTAATCCCTGAGAAATAAAACAAATTCCAAAGATAATTATGTTTGTGTAGCAAAATCCACACCATTGCTACAGGTAATGCCCAAGAGAAAATAGGTAGAAGAACCACCAGAAATAAATGAAAAACGTCCTGTAGCATCAAGACCAGTTGATAAAATCTCTGTCATGCTGGTATATTTCTGAAACAAATGGACATATGTATGGAAGTCAGCTTAAAGACCTGTCAGGAAAATTTCATAATAAGCTGTCAGTGCACACAACATGTGATTCAGAACATGGGAAAAGAAGGACCAAGGGACATGCAAGAAGCAAGAGTCATAAAAGCCAATAAACTCATTTTCAATCATATTGACTCAGTAGTTGTTGATTTCCATGATTCTGTATTTTTAAAATCTTTTCATGGTCTTTTAAAATCTTTTTATTGATTAAGAAAAAAAGCAAGTAACATTCTAATGAGGAGAACATCCAACAAAACGTCCATGTCATTACACCATGTAAGCTGTACACCAAAGAGACCTTATAGAAGCCCTTAAGTATTTAGAAAGGGCCTACAGAAAAGATGAGGTGGGACTCTTTATCAGGGGTTGTAGTAAGAGGACAAGAAGTAGCAGTTTTAAACTGGAACAAGGTAGATGTATATTAGTACTAGAAAAAAAAATCTTTATTAGGAGGTTGGTGATACACTGGAACAGGTTGTCCAGGGAAGTTGTGGGTGTTGCATCCCTTGAAAGTGTTCAAGATCAGGCTGGATGGGCTTTGAGCCAACTGACCTAGTGGAAGGTGTCCCTGCTCATGGCAGGGAGGCTGGAATGAGTTGATCTTTAATGTTCCTTCCAGCCCAAACCATTGTATGATTCTAGGTTTTACTTATTGTATGTCCATCCTCTAAGGCTATCTGTGTATGCCATGGAAAATATAAATGTGTTTGGGCTAAATAAAATTCCAGTCTTGGTTACCCTCTCTGTTACGCATGTCCTTATCAGTGGTCAACAAGCAGTTTGTAAATAGCTGAAAATAATATACTCTGATTTTTCTTTTCATCAGAATTTACCATGACCCTAAAATGCATCAGAATTTTACTCAGAATCATTCTTTTGAGCAACTGCAATTCATTCTTCACATGTACTGTGCACAGTGCTTGTCTGAGTCTTGTAAATGATGCTCCAATATTTCTTCCATCTCACTTTAAAATGTAACAAAGAAACACAAAAAGGGTCAGCTTTTCACTGAAAGGAGGCCTGAGTCTTCTTAACAGAAAAGGCTTTATTTGACTTTCTATCACATTTCCATTGTCTAAATTGCATTGGTATTTTAGAGATAAATTAGTGTCTCTCTGAGAAAAAGAAGCCTACTGCATATTACTCTTCAGGCCTCCTCTCTTAGACCTGTGCAAAAGGCAGGAATCTGAATGATAAAACCACTTCTCCAAATGACTGAGATATTTCTGTGCAAAAGCAGTTCTCTGCTGCCTTAAATAATGGATCCTTTTTGTGATTTCAAATCAAATTATTATGTCAAATTCTGATGCATAAATTAATTTCCTATTTAGATGTATCTTTTTCCATGGTTAAATGTTGGGTGGCTTGCTTCCATAACAACAGAAATTAATGTCTGCTCAATCATTTCAGAACTCAAGACTTTAGGAAAACCTCACATAAACCATGCACAGTGATGAGCACTTAGCACTCTTCTGCCATGTCAGTTTGTTACTTTTTCACTTTTCACTCTGCCCACTTACAGACTGACAAGCCAGTTTAAATAGATACAGGTGAACACTGATTCTTGACTTGGATAAGCAGTTTGCATAATCTATCAAACATCATCATTCTGACACAATTTAGGACCATAAAAGTACTTTGGAAAACAAGTAAAACACAAGCAACACCACAGCAATCCTGAAGCAATAACGAAAAACTCTTGACAAGACTATAAGTCTGAAATTCCTAAAAATTACTTATGTCCCTAGAAAAGAGCTACAAAAAATAAAGCATATTTTATGTTCAGCACATAATCAGCTGGATAATTCTTTAAAGAACTATATTTTAATATTGATTTTCTACTGGACTTTCTCCTTGGGAATGAGACACTTTGTACTTTTTTATTCTAGGAAAGGAAGAAAAAAGTTTGAAAATATTTCACTTCTTTCTTAAGGTATTTACTAAAGCTGGAGATACACAACCTTTCTTCCTCAACTCTCCTCCTTTTCTTTTTTAAAATAAAAATGGTAGAGTAAAAAGTGAGTTTTCAGTGTCCAGCAGAGCTGTTTTAGTGAGCACAGTTAGCATCTGTAGGTGACCAGCTGAGAGATTAATAAAGCCATCTGAAATAGGAAATTTAAAACCAGAGGGATAGCTCTATATGGGTCTCTTACCTACATAGAAAGAAACAGGCACATCCAGTGGATTTTACCTGGTAGAGGGAAAAGAGAAACACTTTAAGAGCATAAAGTGGCTTGCTTTCAATGCTGCTGCTGAAATTTTACAAAACTGTCATTCTCTGAAAACTCATATGTATCATCTGTCTCCTTTTCTATTTATTTGCACTGTGAGAATGCTGTGAGAACAAAGCAAATATTATTAACTTTATGTTGATTTTCTGTGATAATTATATATTGTAAGAAAGGAAGAATCTGATAAGAACAAATGTTACTCATAAGCTTCTCCAGATGTGGAAAATCCTGTGTGATCCCTTATTAGTAGGTCCAGCCACTGCACCTACACTACTTTCACATCTTCCCTTCTTTTCCATCATACAGTAAGGCTCTCCTGAGCTGGGAAGGGACATTTCAAAATCCCATTACTTTAAGTAAAATTCCCTGTAGTAATAGGCATTAAGCTGAAAACATATAACAGTATCTCTCAAATGCAAAGGGTTCCTTGATTTTTAAAATTTGAACTTAATTTTGTGAATAGAATGTTGCAAAAATTCATTGACTGCTCTTTGCACAGCATTCGGCATATATACTATAAAGCACTGAACATGTACAAGTATTAATTATTACAATTACCATGAGATAGAGAAGAATGAGAAATATTCAAAAGCTAGAAATGCTCTGCCCTAAGCTTTCAGTATTACCAAACTTTAATATTATGCAAAAAATACTCTGAATAGTACATTCATATTTCTAAAGAGGTTATAGAATTTAGCATAAAAATAAAAGAAAAAAAGTAAACTGTTTGTCATTAATTCCAACACTAATGAGTTCCAGTGGATCTTCTTCCACAACTGCATTGCCTGAAAGCTTAAGTGCACTCAGATAAGCAAGTCATCAATCATGAAAACTGGGGTGCTCTTTAAAGCCTATATCTTAATTGTATTTCTCTCTAAATAATGACTTGCTGCTCACATAGTGTAAAAGACTTTGCCTTAATCCCCAAAAGAGTGGGCTTTTACAGGTTTCTACACATCAGTGCTAAATTTCTGCTGGTGGAGAAACAGGACAAACTATATGGGAGGCCATGAGTCATTGCTCTTGCAGAAGGACAGATACCTAGAACTAGGAAGAAAGTAGTTTTAAGATGAGATCCATTTACAGCACCTATCTGTGGACACGTGCTGCATAGTGTATGTGGGAAGGAAAACTTGCTTTGTAATTTATGGACTAATGTTGGGTAAGGTTTGAACTACATGCCTTGTTGAATCCTTGGTACCTCATATGGGTAAGTTTCAGGAACTTGTTCACCAAGTATAAGAGCTGTCAGTTTGGGTCCTCAGAAATATGAACACAATATATGTTTTTCAGAATGAAAATTGAAGTTAGATGGACATGCTGAATGGCATAAAAATTTCTGTGTTTAAGGCTGAAATTATTGTTATTCTATAACTCTTCTTGGTGACTTAGTCATATATTTTTCTGGAGAGATCTGTAGGCCCCAAAACTTTAAAGTCTGATATTCTTGGTATTAATATTGACATTTTCTGCTTTGAATGTAGATAACATTATATGTGTACAAATCATAGAACTCTAAAGAAAGCTTTAAAACCTTGGAAAAAAAAATCTATATGGCCATTGGTTTCTGTGCAGCTTTGTTTTTAAGAAAAAAGTGTTATAATCTACACATAAAAAATGACTATATTTATGCTAAATATGAGTGATCCAGATTATCGCAGGTGGCAACTCAGAGAGACAGGGAAATTAAGGGATGCAATTATAGTTATAATTATGCATAATTATATGCAGACTGCTGCCTTAATACACAGATCCCTCATTGTGCAAATGGGGCACAAAACACCTTTGTCTCCTTTGGGGCAGATATAACTTCATCTTGAATGGGTCCTTTGAGAAACACTTGGGAGATATGTAAATAAATACTGGGCTATTTATTTGTCAATGTGGACATTATGGTCTTTTTTTTCTTACTAAAATTAATGCCAGAGCATAGTCTCCTTGAGAACATGACATAACAGGAAGGATAATTTGTCTAGTCCCAAGGTGACTTTTCAAACACTGTTAAAAAAACCCCCATCTGTAGGGATAAGGAGTCATAATGAGTCCGGGAAGCCAAATGAAACTCATTCCACACAATACAGCATGTTTGATTTAGAAAGTGAGTTTTCACCTTTGCTGTTAGAGATTCTGCTCACATGAAAACAACGTTGAGTTTTTAGATCTTTTCTCTCTCCTGCCTGAATGCAAGAACTTTCAGAGCTTTTGTATCATATAACATTTTCCTTTGGGAAAGATGAAATATATCTGTCATTGATGTTGCAGTGGTTTCAATGGCTGCTCTGGACTCAGACACATTTGATAGCTCATTGGGTGTGCAAAAAAACAGAAGTGTATCATTCTAAAGAGCTCACTATCTCATATTATTTTTGAAATAAAACGCAAACTGTAATTTTAATTGCTAGGGATTACATGTCATCAGTATACAAGGAACGGTGGTTGCTTAAAATGGAGGAAATTCTGGTAGAATTTGCTCATAACCATTTTCTCTACAGTTTGCTCAAGATCATATTTCCCATTGGGCTAGTAAAGAAGATTGTACCTTGATGTACCAGGTATAAATATAATGTTGAGAACTTGGAACATCTTTATAACAACTGTAACTACCACTTTTTAGACAACATGTTTCCTGAAGTATTCTGGACTCCCAGGTAATAAGAAAAGTTATCACCTCCCCTTCATCAGAGATGATGGACCTCACAAACTTTAATCAAGATTCATTGGAACTAAAGCAGACTTTTTACTTCTCAATGTACCTCACAAAGTCAATACTCCCTGCATGTTGAGTGTGATTGCACATGCCATGTGATTGGCAGTGTGTAGGGTAAGATTTTACCTATATAGGATAGCAGTGAGCTCAAACAGAATGAAAAGTAAAATATGCTTCCAATAAAAATCCTGTAGTGTCTCAATAAACTATGTGGAAAATCTCATCTTATAGCCTTTAGATTTTCAGACAGTGTGGCATCTTCTAATGAAGAACCACATGCCATGAGCTTTAATAAAATATAACTGTAAAGGACACATACCAAGTAGTTTGAAAAGTAAAAGACATCACACTCATTATTAAGAGAAAGAAAAGGCTTTTAGTCGGCAGAGACAGAGAGAATCCTTTCTTATACTCACAAAACTCTACACAATGTCACAGTGGCAAATTAAAAAACCTAATTTTATCTTAATTTTACCTGGTTTAATTTCATGATTGCTAATGTACTTTATTCTTGCTGCACCTTTCTCATGTATTGTCACCTATGTGAGCTGAAAAGTAATCATTGCAAGATTACTCATTTTCACTCTTTTTAAAAATAAAGACAACTATCCTGGAAACCTGGTCTTCCAGCTGTTAAAGAGTAAAGAGATCACCATCTGCTGAGATGACTCTGTGTAACAATCTCCATTTAGTTTGTCCTTCCAAAGTCAAGAGTGTGATTATTCTATAATTCTCTCACCTGATTAATTCTTAACTATGAACATAATTACACTCTCCAGAAGGTAAATCACTCTTATAAATCAGCTGCTGCTGTCAGTTCCCTCTTCTGCACTCTAGCACACTGCAGCAAAGTCAGTTTCAGATTGTAGAAACGGATGATTGTTAAAACACATATTTTGCAGAAAGTCTACTCATTAATGAATTACAGGTAACATGAAACTGCAAGAAAAAAAAGGAAAAAAGGTCAGACTGAAGGATTTAAAAATCCTTCAGCTATTACAAGAACGTTTTTTATGACCACAATGAACAAAGAAAGCAGTCCCTGCATATACAGTCATACTGCAGCAAGCTGACGTGAAGAGACCACTTGACATTTATGAACTGTAATCTAATATTACATTGCCAAAGGTGGGCTTGGAACTGGGACTGACTTCAAACAACAAATCAAATAAAAATAAATCAAGTGAAAAAACTGCACAGTACATATTTTTCATATTCCCCCCACCTCCCTCACCCCACTGCTCCTGATTTAGCAGATATTTTTTTCCTAGTTCCAGCTACTGATCACTTTATGCCCTAACATAATTTTTAATAACACCATGTGACTGTAGCACCCAATTGTATGAAAAGCACTCCAAGGGACTTCTCTTCACATGCAGGAAAAGTCAATATTTAATACTCCTTTTCCCCATGTTTCTCCATTTTTTCTCAAGCAGCTAAAAAGCCCAAGTTTTGGCTTAAGAAATCAGAAACTTTTAAAGTAGATTTTCTGAAACATCCAAGACAAGAAAAACCTACATTGTCCCATTATGCACAGAGCAACAGCTCCCACTGTCTCATCTTGAATGGTTTAAGACCTTGATACATTTGAATCCTGAGTAATGTCTTTGCAAGTCACAGAGGAACAAACTAGCTTGACATAATGATAGGTATTGAATTGGTTCTGGGCTTTAAATTAATTTTTATTTTCTATAGGAGAATTTGTACTGACTTTGCTGAATAACCTCACATATTTTTTTCCCCAGTATCAGTGAACTCCATGGAGTGATTCAGATAAATGCTATATATTTCGCCTTTGCCAAATAAATACTCTAATCTACTGATGACATGAATTATTATTTCAGAAAGGATAGAAAAAATATGATAAATCTTTTATTTCTCAGCTTTTGATGCATTATTCACTTTATTGCATTTTCCTTCTGCTTTTTCTGCAGAAAACTAAATCATAGGTTTTAAATTCTCTTTGGATACAGGAGAAATTACTAACACAAGTACTTTTAATTGTTTCTGGTTCCTTTTGCTGGTTCTTTTACATGTCTTTTGTTTCCCAAGTTAAAAGAAAAATTACTATGAGATAATGAAATCTTTGAAAAATATATCTCCAAATAACTGGGCCAGAATTACTCCTGAAATCAATGACACTACATCAGGGATGAATTTATTATCTTACATTTATTCTTTGTATGTAAGTCCACTATCTCAAACTCACAGTTTGAAAAGGAAATGTAAAATAAATGTGCTATGTTTTCAGTTAAATCCAGTTAAATAGCTTAGAGAAAGATTTCAGATGAGGCTTGATGTACAAGCAACAGATTAAAGGAGGTAATTTTTAAGGGATAAAATTCTACACAAGACTTATTTAAAAAATCTGAACTTTCCAAACTTTATTTTCTATCTTTTTATCATAATTATATTTGAACTACTTTAATGGTCCAAGAGATTAAAGTTTAAGGAAAAAGGGTGAAAAATCATCTATTATCTGTATAGGATAAGCTCCCACCAACTTCACTGTGTTCTGGAGAATACCTGCTTTACTTTTACTTTGCTTTACTTCAGTGTACTTTCTGTACGCTGCCATATTTGTATCTGAGCTCTATACTGCTGAAAGCTAACTTCAGTTGTGATGTCTTGCTTACTTCAGAATTATCTTGTATATATAATACTTGAACTAATTCTTTACTGTACATACATATTTAGCTTATATATGGATCTACTTAACTAGACACGTAGTCCTAACTTGTTCTTAAGACCACTCTCTGTTGTATGGACAAGCTCCGCATAGCATGTGTTGAAGGAATTGTGAGTGTTATCCTTCAAACCTTTCTATGATAATGCCCTTCAGCTTTGTTCTCAATCCTATGTAATTTCTGAAATCTCCCATAATATTCAGAAGCAAAAAAGAAATTTGTGATGAATCTTCCATGCAATTCCTAAATTGGATGTTTAATATCCACTTGTCTTATTATGTTCAGAATACAGTTCTTCATTTATTTTTTCTGTTAGAAAAGGAGAAGATATTTTGCAAAGCAGTTTTATTCATATAACTTTACATCTCAAGTTTTAGCTCTACTCTCAAATATTTTCCGTGTGTGGGAAATTTCTATTAAACAAAAATACTTATTTCTGAAGAAGAGTCACAGAATCACAGAGTGGTTGGTGTTGGAAGTGGGTTCTAGAGATCATCTAGTTCAACCCTCCAGCTAAGACAGGTTCTCCCAGAGGAGGTTGCACAGGATTTCATGCAGACGAGGTTTGAGTATCTCCAGAGAAGGAGACTCCAAAACCTCTCTGGGCAGCCTGTTCTAGTGTTCTGTCAACCCTGTAGAAGAGATGTTTTTCCTCATATTTAAATGGACCTCCTGTGTTCTAGTCTGTGCCTGTTGCTCCTTAACTTGCTGCTTAGCTCCAGTGAAAAGAGTCTGGCCCCATCCTCTTGACACCTGCCCTTAAGATAATTTTTGCATTGATAAGATTCCATCTCAGTCATCTCTGCTCCAGACTAAACAAGTCCTGCTCTCCCAACCCTTCCTCACAAGAGTTCAGGTCCCCTAATTATCTTCACAGTCCTCTACTTAACCCTTGCCAGTAATTCCTTCTCTTTCTTGAACTTTGGGGCCCAGAACTCAACACTACTCCAGATGTGGCCTCATAGGGCAGAATAGAGTCTTCTACTCTACCTTCTAGAGCCCTCAATGACGTTGACTTACTGGCTAGAGAAGTCAGAATTCCTTTGTGCTGCACTTCAGGTGTTTCTCTGCTGACCTGTGATCCTTTTCCAGTCATCTCTTTCTAGCCCTTTGCATCAAACTGCTAGGAGTGCAATGGAATGAGATTCCCCTCCCCTGGTTATTTTAGTTTGAAATCTCCTTCATCAGCTTGGCAAACCTGTGACCAAAGATGCTCTTCCCCTTTTATGACAGACAGACCACATATGTTCCTGGTAGACAAGGTTTCCGAAAGTGAGTCCCATGGTCTAAGTAGCCAAACCATGGCTGTGGCACCAGTCCTGTAACCTTTTGCTGACTCTTCAGATCCTACTGGCCCTTTCAAAGCCCTTCCCTTTGATTGGGATGATTGATTTTAAAACCGCATGTACTCCAGAATCCTCTACTGCCACTCCCATGGTTCTGTAGTCCTTGGTTCTGCTCAGACCGCTCATGGCTGTATCACTGGTGCCCACAGGAAACAACAGGAATGAGTAATAGTCAGTGGACTTTATAAGTCCTGGTAGTCACTCAGTAACACCCCTGATGCGAGCCCACTCTAAACATCACACTTCCCTAGAGAGCAGCACACTTATTTATTCTGAAGGGCATTTGGTTTCCCCTTTCTACAAACTCTGCCTGTTCCCACTAAAAAAGGCATAACTGAAACACAGAAAAGAAGTTGTGATAAAAAGCTAGATAGCAAGTATAGTTTTGATACAAATGCTATCTTGTGATTCCAAATGGAAACTACTGAAGTTAATACATTCTTGAAAATTGCCAAACTCTCTCTACTCATATGGGACTCTTCCATCTGCTTTCATCAAAGAAATGAAGATTTTTTTTATTTCGTAAAGCCAGGTTTTAGAAGTCAGTAACACAGCTAGGAAATGTAATTTTTGAGGTTTGTCTCATACATAGGTTCACACAGGTGTGTTGTGACTCTGTCTATAAATCATTACCTTCATATAAGTATTTATATACACAATATGCATAGATGTAGAGTAACAAAAGCCCCACAACAGTTGAAGTTATGTAGGTCTAGGATTAATACAGATAAATGCACTCCTGAGAAGCCAAAGATTGCATACACACTATTTTAGCAAAAGGAGGCATCCAGTTCAAGGTTTTCGTGCATGCCTGTCTTTCATGATAAGCAAAGTAAGGTGAGCAAATCTCTTATCCTGCTTATGCTATTGCACACTACAGTGGTTTGAATCACATTTTATAAACCATACCTGATTCTAAGATACCACATGTGCCGCATTCACCTGACAGATGGATATTGATATTTGTTCTCGTCTGCATGAACACTAGGTGAAGCATATGCAAAACTGTTAATGATATTAAAGCTATGCCAATTAAGACCATATTCAAGCCTCTGATGAAACCCAATAGCTTGTTTCACAAATTCCTCTTCTGAACTTTTTGTTGTGATTTTGATATATAATTTGTTAGTACTGCATAGCTAAAATAAAATTTAATACCATAGACATATTATAAAAGTATATCCAGATACTTTATTCCTCAAATAAGTTAGTTCTAAAGAATAGTCAAGACACTAGTATACAAAGAGGAATGTAAAGAAAAGTTAAAATGTAGGTATGTATTAAAATTTAGAATTAATGAAAGTTTTATCTAGTTCCTGGTGCTAAGGAAATTGTTATACTCAGAACTTCAAATGAAAGAGTGACTTTCAGGGTAAATATGAGAACAAACCTCAGACACAGAAGTGTCTTCCCCCCACGGAAGGTTTGCAACTAAGAGGAACTTCAAAAATAGAAGATCAAATTCTGCCCCAGACCGCCTACAGTATTTTTTCTAATGAGGAGACTCATTTAATGTTGTATTATACTCTGTATAAATCTCAATAACTGAGGATATATGTTACACTGGATGATGTAGGAGGGGATTCACATGGTTTTCCATAACCAAGCAATGTAGGATATTGATGGGCAATTAAGGAAAAATTCTAGGTATCACTCTGCAGACTAATCAGATACTTCCTTCTATAATCTCTATTTCCTCTCACTAGAAGTTAGCTCAGTTGGTTAGAGCAGGGTGCTAATAACACCAGGGCTGTGGGTTCAATCCTCATATGGGCCATTCACTTAAGAGTTGGACTTCATGATCCTCGTGGGTCCCTTTAAGCTCAGAATATTCTGTGAACTCTTCAGCAAAGTAGGTGGCATGCCCACACATCAGTAAAAAAGTCTAGCATCTTCTTAACAGTTGAGAGTAAAGTGCTCTAGCTTAGTATAGTGTAACTGAAACACAGCCACCCTTTCTCTCATGATGAGCACTGGAGACATGGTCATATACAGACAAGAACAAAGTAATCAGTGATAAGTAGTAATTTTTTTCATATACTGCAACTAGAGTCATCAGGCCTCAACTGTCAGTGTTGTCCAACAAGATGTTCTGTGTCTCAGTTTAAAATGATCATAATGAATTTTTTTTTTTTTTTTAAGAGCTCTGAGAATTACTGGTGTAGTACGAGATATTACTATTTCATTCAACCATACCTGTTGGGCAGTTAATAGTAGTCACTTAATCAGGAACTGAGAAACTGATGACATCCTTATTATCAGATTTACACAAAAACTATCAGGAACACAAGATCCCAGTTTATACTTGTATTTTGTTGGGAAATTTATACTGTAGATACACTATGCATTATAGAGTAGGGAAAAAAAGGTCCCATATTAACTGCAAATTTCTCTTGCTTTGCTTCCAGTACCCACACCAGGTTTTGATTAGATCTAGTGGGAGCACTCCTTTACAACATATGCTGCATATACACATTGAAAAAAAAAAAAGAAGACTTTCTGACACAGAAAGTACACTTTGAGATGAAAAAATCCCCCCAAAAACCAAAAAAGCCTCTACTGTCATATTCAGGTCAAACTATTTAGATAATTACATAACATTGCTGAGTTTAATTCTGATACTTGTTGTGCCTCTTCTCATTCATAGTCACCATTTTCTTTCCAGCTATTCAACCCAGTAAAGTGTGCCGTTCTCCTATTTTCCACAGGAAATGTTTTCCAGACAGATCACTTAGCCTTTCCAAAACATGAATTCATTTATGCAAAAATGTCATTCTAGGAAGACCTGGTAATTTTTCCAAGTGTGTTCATAATTGAACTTTGAACTTCATAACTTAGCAGGCTAAGAAACTTACAGGCACCTAACTGCAATGGTTTGTCTGCCTATCTGTGAAATGAATTATTCTAAAGCCTCCAAAAACCCCATAGTTGAAGTCCTTGCAAGTACTAATGTACAAGTTTGCACAATGTTGATCTGTGAAAGAGCAGGTTGCAAACTGAGATATTGAGAAGCAAATAAAATAAATGTAGAGAAAAAAACCCCCCAACTTTTACAGAGTTAAAATAAATTTATATTCTATAACAATACATTAGGCTTGTGGAAGAAGAAAAGATACCGACACTTAATCCCAATGTTGGACCTTAGTCATAAGGGTATTCTCTAGGATCACTGCACAGACACTGGAAACAGAACTTAAAAAAACTCTTTGTATTTTGCCATAAAAAATGTTGACTTACTTGATTAACATTTCTCCAGAATATCCTGGTGAGAGAAGAGAGAGTCTAAAGTAAAATTGTCTTTCTTCAGAGACTTGGGGGAGAACTGGAGGAAGAGGTTGGTAGGTGGCAAGAGAGAATGAGAGGGAGAGACTCTTTAGGTCTAGAAATAATTTTTCTTCCATAGTTTCTGACAGGATTACAAGTATCACATTGGCACTTCAGTTCACCATCCAGGAGCCAAAAGGAAGTATGAGTCTCTAATCTGAACTTCCATCATCTTGAGAAACCATAAATCTTTTTGATTCAATGTGTGGTTAAAAGTAGAGAGGGAAAAGTTAGGGAGCTACCAAGCTGTCAGTTAAATGAATTTCTACTAGCAGAGATTTACATCTTAATATTCTATAAATGTTCATAAACATATTTTTGATTCAACACCTAAAGGTTCCTCTGTCCATTTTCAGAAGGTGTCCACATATTCTATGCTAGCCTTCTGTGCTTTGTCACTACTGTGACCTCTAGCTTGATAAGTGTCTCTTACTACTGTGCTTTGTACTGCAGCTACAGGATGTGAGAGACATTTTAATCATGCACAAAATCACATACAGAACAGAAATCAGGAGGGAAAATCAGTCTAGGTAGATAGATTCTAGTCTGAGGTAGATAGATTCTGAAGTAGAATTCTGCATAGTTACATTTTCATTTCAGTGCCTGCCTAACAACTGACTCTTCACTGGAGCATTTTTTAACAAAATAATTGGGCACAACATAAAATTGTCTTTCTACCAAGAAATACATGAGATATAGATTACATTAGTGACAACACGGGTGAGATTGTTCGGCTTAAGTGAAATTCAGAGAGAGATAAAGACATGTAATCATACACTTTAGCGTATCTTGCATATATGAAATACTTCAAAATAACTATACTTATTCAAGTTTTATCTGAGCTTATTTAATAGAAACAGGAATGTAAAAAAATAAAATCAATTTTGTCCTTGATTTCTCTGCATACCTAAAGGGCAATAACTGTAAATCTGAATAATTTTTTTTTTAATGCCAGGATGTTTCCAAAGGTAAATCCCTTTATTATTATTATTGATTTCTAGCAGCCACTTCTTTTAATTTAAATGTAAATTTTTTCAACTTCACCCTTTGTATGAATCAATAACAATTTACCTTGCAGTATTATGCTATCACAAATGTTTAATACATGGATTATATCCTTTGACTCTCACCTTGCTATAATAAAATTGGTCTTGGAATAGATGAAGAGCAGGTTGGATAGTACCAGTACTCTGGCATAGTAACTTGTATCTATTTATAAAATGAGAAATAATGTTAAAGCAAAACCTGTTCCAATGAATGTTAATTTAAATAGATATACCTGCAGATATACAGATACAGAAACTAGAAATTCTAATTAACCAACATAAGCAGAAGTGCAGTTTTCTGTTTCTTCCTTACATGCATTAATTTAAAATTAGAAATTAATTTTACTAGGAATTTTGACAGCTGTGAATGTCTCACTTAAAAGACTCACTAGCAAATAGAATGGTAAAGTCAACTCCATTTTACCATATATATTTGATACCTCTCCAAAAGTTTAAAGTGTTATTGTTTGAGATCAGTTTTTTGGGATTTCTTCCTGGTCATAAAGCCCTTTAAAAAGCCACAAAGAGTTACTAATGCCTATGCTTTGCTCTTGTTGTGGAAATGTTCCTAACCTTTTGGAAAATGTCTATTTATGGTTTGCAAAGACAAAACAAATAGTATGATTTTAAAGAAGAAATCATAGAATAATTAACAGATCTAGATGTGAGTATTTTTCCACAATATCACCTTCTTTGTATAAAAAATATGAATCTTTAAAAACCTATGCATCTTCTAGATGATGAATCTCAATATCTCAGTATTGTTGATTCAGTTCTGGACTCCAGAGCACAAGAGAGACATGGAACTTCTGGAGCAGATCCAGCAGAGAACTACTAGGTTAATCAATAGTCTGGGGAATCTCTCTTACAAGGAAAGACTGAGGAAGCTGGGCCTGTTTCAGCAACAAGAAGAGATGACTGAGCAGAGACCTCATAATGTATGTAAGTATCGAAAGGGTGGATGTCAAGAGGATGGAGCCAGGCCAACAAGAAACAATGGACAGAAAGTGATGCTCAGGAATTTTCACCTGAATTTAAGGAAGAACTTCTTTACTTTGCAGATGACTGAGCACTTGAACAGATTGCCCAGAGAGGTTGTGGAGTCTTCCTCATTGGAGATATCCAAGAACCATCTGGATGCAATTCCGTCCCATGTGCTCTGGAGTGACCTTGCTTGAACAGGGAACTTGGACCAGCTGACCCTCTGTGGTCTCTTCCAGCCTTACCCATTCTTTGATTCCGTGATTCTCACCAGTGCAAAGCCAGAATTGTAACTGGACAATTAAGGTAACTGCATGAGGCTTCCCAGTGCTCTTAACTGGAACAATTTATTTTCCATTGTTTGATAACACTTAGAAAGACTGCGTTTCTTATTTTTATTCTGGGGCTTTCATTTATGTGTTTTGACAGCTGTCTCTTTTTTTTTCTTTTTTTTTTTTTTTTTTTTTTTTTTTTTTCTTTTTTTTTTTTTCCTTTTTCAATGAAACTGGAGATACCAGAACATTCATTTCAGGATTCTAATCTAGAGTATCCTCTTTTTCTCACAACATTCGCTGGACTTCCCGTCTTGCGTAATGCAAAAAATGCTGCTGCTTTATTAGGACTCTTGTTGGAAAATGACAGTTTTCCTCAACATCTGGGATGTGTTTGCTGTAGCAAACATATTGTGAGGAAAATGCCGGGTTTTTAAAGTAGTTAACTAATATTTTTATTATAGTTTGAAGGAGAAAAAAGTATATACAGGCTTGCCATATACTTAATTTGGAGCTCCTCTTGTTTTCAATACACTAGCAGGACAGTCATCATATATAGTGTTGTGACTTTTTGTTTTTCACTTGTGACTCATTTCATAAAAGGATAAAAATGACCAACAAAAATATCTGTAAACAATCTATGCCAAGGTACTGTGGACCAAACTTTTCCAAACATTGTTATTACTGCCATGAGAAGAAGACCAAATAGGAGAGGAAAAACTAAAACAAGTAAAACCCACCAAAAAAACCCCCAAAATATAGGAAAGAAACCAAAACAGAAGGTGGTGGGAGTGACATTCTTTTTAAACTCTTTGGACACTTTTTAAATTTCATATTTAACCCAATGTTACTGATGTATTAGAATCTTAGGATACCACTGAGGGCAAGCACAAGTTTCTGCAGAAACAATATCAATGCTCACATATATAATATCGCTTATCTGCGATACCCTGGAAAACAATAAGGCTTACATAATCACATGCATAACAAATTCTGTACCCCTTTTTTCTGGCTCAGACCAGGACAGAGTTAACTTTCCTCACAGCAGGTCATATGTTGCCATGCCTTGCATTTATGGCTAAAACTATGTTGGCAACACACCAGTGATTGAGGTTTTTCCAAACAGCACCTGGAGAATTTCAAAACTTTTTGTTTTACAATTCTGTTTTACCATTCTGTTTTACCATTTTTGTTTTGCCACTCCTGACCTACAGGGCTGTGGGCGGGCAAAAAGCTGGAAGGGATCACAGATGAAACAATTGTCTCAAATTTTCCAAGGGATATTCCAGAATGTATAAAATCACATTCAGAAATAAAATAATGGGAGTCAGGGAAGAAAGGCGGGGCAGGAGGGATGTCTTACATGGAGGCCATTGCTCAAAGACTGGGTGGGCATTAGTCTGCTTGTGGGAGGCAGTTGTCTCTGCATCATTTATGGGGTTTTTTCTCTTTTTTTCACTTATTAAACTATCTTTATCTTAACCCATTAGTTTTCTCACTTTTGAACTTTCTATTCTCTTCCTGATCTCTCTGAGAGCAGGGGAGCAAGAAGCAGCTGTATGAGTGCTCAGTTGCTGTCTGGCTACTACAATACTGTATAACTACAACCAATACTCTACATCCTCAGAGTTTCTGTACAAATAAGACCTTGCTAACATCCCTATTGACAGAGGGACAGCAGAACCAAGTACTTTCTTTTGAGCTGTCAAAAAATCTACATAGTACCACAAGTGTACAATCCACACTACAGGAAAACAAATTTCCTTTCTCTCTTTTCTGACACTATAAACTGTGTATTTGTAGTAAATTCTTCCACTTATGCTATTTATGATCTAGAACAATTTTTGTTCATTTCTGCATTGTAAGGCTGCAGATGGGATAACAGGAACTTCAGTAGAATTGTTTTAGGTTCAACAGTAGCCAAAGTATGAGGTCCATTTCTTTGCGTGTTAAACTTGGGATGTTGTGCTCAGAACAGGAAACAGCATGGTTGCCATTTCAAATCAGGCCTTTATCTTAGGGCAGAGACACTCATAGATACCAGTTTCTTCACTGTGCCCAAGCTGCAAGGACAGATTTATGTAATAACTCAGGTTGAAAAGACCTTTCAAATTCCTTTGTAGTACTGCAGCATTACTTGCATTTGCAAATGCAGCCTGAGTAAACCTAAACATACCTATATTTATGTGTTCTCAGCTGTGATATTCTATTCTTTGTGACTGAAATGTATTGTCATTGGAAATGTAAATGGTGGGTTTATTCAGGTATGATGATATATAATATTAAGTCCTCTAAAGAGATTAGAAGAGGAGAGTGAAAAAATATTAACCAAGAAATACAATCTGGGAAAGGCAATAATGCCAAAAAACATAAAAATAACAAAATGTTATAGATTTATTAATTCATCCCTTTACCTTGTAGCACAGATTTTGGAGGCACTCAGTGAAAAGTCAAAGTGGTTTCTTCCTTACCATTTCTCAGTTAACAGATTACTTATATTTAAGGGTCAATGTATGCATCCATTCTTTAGGTAATAAATATAGAATATATTTCTTTAACTAAAAAAAGAAAAAGCCAACAACAAAAAAAATCAAGAATGAAAAAATCCAACCAAAAATCCCACAAAAATGCTTTGAAGGAAACTATTTCATGAGGAATTCTTTACTGTTATGCATAATATCAGACGTCTTGATGATATTTACCAAATGGATATGCATGGCTGGATAGATCCTGGAAAGTTTTATAGCATGTACTAGAGGAAAGGGTAAGTAAGCCCGAGTACATGATGAATAACATGTTTTAATTGACTAACAAGAATGTGTTCAGAGCTCAGTCAGCTTTGGAAGGCTTTGGTTTGTGGGTAGAATAGTAAGCCATTAAAAGAAGGAACAATATAGATTTCAGAAGGAAAGTTAACATTGTGAAAGAGTATAAATACTTTAAACATTTTATAATGTTATCCTGTAACAAAGAATAACAAAGAATTCTTCCATTTATCATCTGCTGTATTTCTTATCTTCTCCACCTCAATTATATCATAATTAGAAGAGGAAGAATCCGTTACGATTGAAAAATATTTTTCATATGACCAGCGTTATTTTCTCCTAATTCTTAAATTAAAATGATATTTTTGCAATAGTAAATTTTTTTGGAACATGCAGAATCCACTACAGGTTCAGTTCTGAGTGACTTTTATATTGAAATTATAATCATAGAATCACAGAATATGCTGAGTTGGAAGGTACCCACAAGGATCATCGAGTCCTACTCCTGACCCTGCACAGGACACCCCAAGAGTCACTCCATGTGTGTGAGAGTATTGTGGAAATCTTTCCTGAACTCTGTCAGGCTTGGTGCTGTGACTACCTGTCTGGGGAACCTATCCCAGTGCTCAACCACTTTTTAGATGAAGAAGCTTTTCCTGATATCCAACCTAAACTTCCCCTGACTCAGCTTCTTGCTGTTTCCTTGAGTCCTGTCGCTGGTCACAAGAGTGAAGAGATCAGTATTTTAATTTAATAAAGTATAGTGTTTCCTAATTTTATCAGTAGAAATTAAAAGATTACGACTCTCAGAAAGAAGATCATAAAATAAAACCTAATAATAATATGGGAAACAGAGTAGAAGTACTAAAACCATTATAGGAGTAGATGACAGAATGTTTTATAGCTGCTTGAATTAAGACAGATATGTTTTTCATGGTCTATTGCAGAGGCAGAGGAGGGATATCACCCTTTGTTTAAGAGTAGATGTGAAAGAAAGCACTATACACTATCAATATCCAGCCTTCAATCTGATGTACTGACAGTGAAAACTCTGCATGCATCTAATGTAGATAGCTTATTTACCACACAGAAAATAACCAAAGACACTTCTAAATTGGATGAGGTTACAGGAAATAGAATTTCAGAGGTAAAAAATCAGCAAACCAGAAAAATGAAAATGAAAGAAGAAAAACCTATAAAAAGGTAGGTTCTAACAAAACAATAATTTTCCCACATAACTTTGCACTAAGCTTTACATTAGTTACAAGTTTTCTATTTTTCATTTATAAAAGGTAATAATTTATAATTTGTGTGAAAATAAATGTTTTTTAAAAGTAGAATGGCCAACATATGAAGAGAGGCCACAAAAGAGGTATTAGGTTTTACAGGAAAAATAGATTCTTGTCACTCCATCCTATTTTGCTGGGGTATAGAGGCTGTTAAAAATATGAAAGTGTTTTATATGTTCAGAATAAAATCAGTTAAATGAATGGAACACATGGTAAAAGTCAGTAGAGTTAATAGAGTTGCTGATTTGCAACAGTGTCTTTGCTGGATGGGTCAGGATACACGTTGCTTTGAATACTTCATTCAATTTACTGAAATCATCAATGTCTAGTATAACAACATGCAAGTAGGTAATGAACTTATTCTATAACCTGTTCTTTAACTTGTAAATACTTGAAGGGTGCAAGAGATCTGAAAAGACAGCAGGTATGAAAGCTGTCTAGGGTACATCTAAGAGGTTCAATAATTTCTAATGTATCTCATAGAATGGTACTGGTTTGGAAAAAAAGTTAAAAAAAAACCAACCTCAACTTTTATGTAGGAACATAGGATAGATCATAAGATCAGCAAGATTCAGTAGAAGAATATAACCCATACTCATCCTTCCAAGTATGAAATATTCAAGTATCCCTATAGAGACCAAAATTGAAATAAATGCAGAACATGTGAACAATTTATAAAATATTACTTTTATCAGTTGAAGCAACTTTAAAAAAAAATTACTAATGTCACGGGCCAGTAAAGGACTTGGGACAAATACTGCAATCTAGAAATTCCTACTCAGCCTGCCAGTGAACCTTTAATGGTGCTTAGACTGCATCCTTGTCCCACTTTTTGAGTGTCTAATGCCTTTGGAACTGGACTTGCACTTCTGTACCTGCCCAGTTGCCCCAGTTTAGGTAACTGGGTACCTGGTCTGGCAGAGTGTCAGGTTTGGCTTCTCATTAAGTGAAAGCTGAGTGTCTACTCATTTCTGTTCTTAACAGTGTTCAAGAGCAGGTGATGCTGCTATTGCATTCTCTCCATCTGTTTCATTTTCATCCAACACAAATCAAAGTAAATTTTAAAACACAGAAAGTGTGAAAGCTAAGTTGATAAAATATGCTAAAGACATAGCATCTTGAGAGTTTGGAAAATACATCTATAGATCCCTTTATTCAGAAGTGGGTTTGGTCTATGGACAGAAACTGAGATCTGAATGCTTACATTATTTGAGAAGAAACATAGACATTATTTGAGAAGAAACATAGAGTGTGCTTTACAACTCTAAATACCTCTTGTGTTCCCAGATTTTCGAAATTGTTTTGCTATAAGTCTGTGAAGAATGTGTTAAATCAAATCTAATACTTTTCTAATTCCAAAATATCTCCCTATGGTTAGAAATAATTCAGCTTATTTCACTACAGAAACTGATTAAGCCTTCCTTAGATGAATTTTGCTTTCTAGAAGTCTCTAGTAATAAATAAATTCATCTTTTTTTTCTTTATCACACCAAGAATAATTAGTTTCAAGATAAACATTAAGCAGCTGGTGAACCCCAGTATTATTCACTAATCCATGACATATCTAATCATTAAAACATTAAATGCTACAGAATTATTCTTTTATTACTTGTTATTCTCAAAAGGGATATTATTTTTTATTTGTGTTTTCATTACATGAATTCAGTGCAGACTCTGCTACAAATAAAAAGTTAAAAAATTGCACCTGCAAGCACCTTCTTTTAATGTGGACAAATAAATTAAAATCCAATCTTCTAGTAGCCCAACTCTGTCAGAAGAAAGTAGAAGAACCATTTCCCTCAAAAACCTAAGCTAATACAAAACACCAGTGTGTTTTAGTGGCTACAGGATCTGTAAAATGTGCAAGGCTTAGAGTGAGAGAAAACATAAATATTCTTATAATATAGTATATGTATTGAAATGACAAACAAACCAAGTCTGCCAAAGTTTAGAAATAATACAGTTGGAATAAAAGGGTTAAACATTCTCATGTAACTGAGTGCAGAGCTAGGGCAATGTTGTGATACAATAGAATTATAAATTAGGTGTTTGTTCTAAACTTATTCTAGCATAGAAAAGGGTACATTCTGAACATTAAGTACTTAACAGCTACTGCTGACTAAGATGATTGGTAAGTATGTCAAGAAAAATTACAACTGGTAAGTTATATTTCAGTTTATGTCAGATGTCCTTGACAAAGGCACATGAATCCTCTCAAGTGAGGGGCTTACTTCCCACACACATAGAGAAAGAGAGAGAGAGAGAAGAGAGCAAAACAAAATCTCCTCTTCATTTAAGGCAAGAAGCTGTCTCCAAAGGATAGTTCCAAGAATGCAGACATGCATAAGAAAGAACCATAAATTAGCAGGGGGAAAGAATGGCACATAAAAAGGCTATTAAATGATTTTTTGATAGCTAACTTCTCAATAGAGTTGAGTGAAACCAAGAGCCCCATGAAAGCATTCATGCATGGAGAAGATGTATATTTGAGAGAGTTTTAGGTTGGGGGTGGAAGGTGAAAGGGGCATTAATTAGAGACTGTTGCCAGGCAAAATATATGAGGTAAATTCCCCTCTGATGTGGTGTTTCAATGTAAAGACAAAAAGTCCACTCACCTCAAAGACATTACTACAGTCCCTTCATTACTGTATAAACATGGATTAGTCATGCCACTGAAGATGTTTATTATATATCCTTCAGGTTTTAACAGGAGGAAAAGAAATCATTGCAGAAGCAAGGAGAAAACAGGTGAAAAAATTATGGAAACACATTAAGATGCCAGGATGCAAATACTTTCTTCTGAGTCTCTTACACATATATCTAAAGCAAATGTAGTCTCTCAGCAAAGCCAGTGATCTTATCTCTTGTTTTCAGCAGTCCATTGCAATCCCAGAGGCACAAAAAAAATTAGTGCTTATTGCTGTTATCTTTTCTTACCTAAAGAAAATGCAGCATTGATGAATAAGAAGAAAAACATTGTGCCTGTCTGATAAGACAACATCCCTTCCAGTATTCTGTGTCTGTAAAGTGCAAATGAACATATTGGAGAAGGAAGAATCGAAAGTTTTGAGGTAAATTCTTTGAAATTCTGAATATAAAGATTTTAAGGTCAGATCAGTAAAAGCCTAAAGCTACAATCTTTTGGAAATCATATCCAGGGCATCCAAAAGCTGAAGTGACCTAAATCAGCAGTACTTTCTGAAAATTCTTAGTTTCTTGATTCAATATTCACAAAGTAAAGGTAAAGACAAAGACACACTGGGCCAACTGTAGGTTTGAAACTAGAATTTGTGTTTACTGACAGGAGCCATATGGTCCTACCCCTTGAAACTGAATCTCTACATTTAGATGTAAAGGATTAGAGAGCTGTAGCAAGAATGATTTGCAAAAATGTAGCTGCATTTATTGACATGATGTGACTCATTATAGTCAGTTGTATTTTGTTTTTATTTTCTATACATGTAAGCTTTCATGGAGATCAGAGGAAAATGTAATCAAAATGAGATGTCTTTTAGAGCATGTGGGAAAAAAATAGAGTAGTCTTGCTGAAGAAAAGAAGACACCTTTATTTTTCTGCTATTCACTTTGGCTGTATTCACATTTATTTCTCAATGAACTGTTTGCTGAAATCCCTATACTGGTGAGACATGAAGAAACGTTGTCTTATGAACCATCTAATTTTAGATAAGCAGGTAATATATCCTCTTCTTAGCTACATACAAAATAGTCATCATTTACAATAACGGTCTAAATGTATGTGAATGATGAATTCTAAAGATACTCTCAAAACTCACAAAAGGACCAATAATAACTTGATTTTCTGAAGCATTGAAGGGAGTAGAAACACTTGTTTAAATTCTCCACGCTATTTACTTTAGATGAAGGTGGCACAGTAGGTGACTTTGCTGTCATTGTAGTTTGTGATGAGTTAGTGAAATGAATTCAGTGACCCATAAGGTCATGCTGAATTCTCAAAGCACAACCAAAATGATTATTACACTGCACATTCTATACTGGTATGTTAGAATTAAAAAACCACTACAACTTTGCAACCTGCCTACTTTCCTGCAGAAAATTGTATAATAAATTTATGCCTACCTCTGCAGCAAGGTATTTTAAGTTTAGTTTTTGAAACTTCCTTATATATTAGTACCAAAAACAGTGTTTGTGTGTTAGTCTAGCCATGCAGTGAAATACCAACACCTAATGGAAAATGATGAGAGAGAGTTTTTGGTATATATATATATATAAAAACTATAAATATATACACAAATATATATATATAAATATATGCATNATGCATCTATATAAAAACTATATATATATACATATAACATATACATATATACATATAACTATATCTATAACTATATACATATATAACTATATATATATTAACATATATATATACATATATAACTATATATATATATTAACATATATACTAAACTGTGTGGATATAGGAATACAAGGTTGTTGGGATTTGAATTCAAGATCAGCTGTAGTTTAAACCTTTTTCTTGGGGCTGTAACTCAATTATTCTTATTTATTTTATTTATACTTCATATATTTATTTATTTATAGGCATTTCACAGCATTAAGCACCTCAGTATTACATTGTTCAACACTGCCTCATTACTTTGTTGTCAGTGCAATGCACAACACACTAAGGACATTAAAATGGTTCCTGAAGTGCCTTTAACTGTTGATTCAAGAACAGAAGCAAACAATTAGATTAGATCATCACATACAGATAAAATCTGTCATGGTATATTACTATGAACACAGGAAACCATACCATACCTGAGTCTGCACAGAAAATTTAAATATAAAATCAAAATATTTCAACTGATACAGGATTATTTGTCTTCAACTTGATCAACTTTAACCATGTTGAATCTGGAACATCATGCTATATCAATATACACTCTTTTCTCCCACTAGCTACTATTAAAATAGCTATTTGGCAAGATATTCCTTTAATAATAAGACCAATAACAATAATAATTATTTTATTTATTTCTTGTCTTTGCTCCAGAATATGTTAGCAGAATGGACACTGTTTTTTAAAAGCCAATTAGGCATCTCATCTTACAATAAGTTTTTCTGCAAATATACTGCTTTTAACAGCAGGTCAAATAAAGCAACAATGAGGAATTGTACATTTATTTCCCTTTGATCTTTAGCGGTTAGTGGGTTTAGGAACTCTGCAGAATTTATCTTCATTTTTTTCCTTGTCCACAAAAAATGGGGCAAATATTAGCTACTTCACTTCTGTCTTACAGAACTTGAGATATTACTTAGAAGGAACAGCAGTACAGAGACTGATCATTTTGAACTTAACTACAATGCTTTTAGCTATTCCAATTATAATATTTGACAATGGCAAATTTATGGTCCTTTAATTTTATTTTTGGTTTTTTCCAAACTCAGCTTACTGTCGCACTTGTTCCAGTAGTGACTGTGCTTTAAACTGCCTTCATGCATGAATGTCTCATTACTAGCCAAGACCCAAGCTGCAGCTTGACATCTTTTGGAACAGATCAGTCAGCTGTCCAGAGCCCTCAAGACTTCTGAAAGCTGTGGAAAACTGATATATTGAGATGCCCAAGCAACAGTTTCTTCTGTTTGAGAGTAAAATCAAGTACTCCATGTCTGGAAATACAAAGAAGCAGTCTCGGTGCGTAGCCTGCTCTAACATCTCCACAGAAACATCTGGCGCTGGCCACCGAGGCAGAAAGAATTATAGATCAGGTGGACTATGGGGTCTGATCTAAGTCTGCTCCTGAAGTGACATACCCTGAGCCATCAACAGGAAAGAGGTCAGACCCACACAAGTGGATACTATATTCAGAGAAGCATGTTAACACCCACTGATTTTTAATCTATCTGCATTCAACATTTTCCAGCATGATGTGTTTACCTGTGAATAACGTTATGCTGACACTTCATTTCTACTTTTTGTACAGTTATATTTAATGACAAAAGGGTTGGCTAAATCAAGCACTGTGAATATAGATAATGACAATCTTAATGAAGAAGCAGAGATAACTAAATTCTTTGTTCCCCCCAAAAGCACAAGACATGTGAAAGTTATCAGACTGTGTCAGGCCTAAGGGACATTATATGTCAATAGAACAGTCATACCATAGAAAGCTGGTGTAAGCTCTGGGAACCTTCAGTATCAAATGTTCTCCTCTATAATGACGGTGGCTGATATCAGTCTCAGGACTGCTGCTACAAATGTGAAATAAATTCTTGCAGGGTACTCAGATAAAGTTTCAGAGAAAAGCAGAATTTCAAATCAAGTCCTTAGAGTTCTGTCACTGAAACCTCACAGCCAAAAGTTCAAAGACTTACTTATAAAAAATTAGAATCTGTAGCATGACACTCAAACATTCACATTTTTGGTGTCATCAAGAAGGTTTGCATTAAAAAAGAGCTATTTTCCCTCCAGTTACTATGGCAAAATCATACCTTTTTTTCCTTCTTGTTCCTTTCTAGAGGTCTCAAAGTAAACAGTCAGAGCAATTGGCTTCCAGCTGGAGTAACTTGCTCTGCAAATGTAGTGATACAGGAGCACATAATTCTTGCTTGCAGAGGGGATACTCACATTTAAAGAAGAATAAACCAAAATGTATTTATGTTTTATGTCACTGCTGCAACTTTTTTATTGATCAAAATACACTTGTAGAATAGGATCACAATTTGTAATCAATGTGATGGTAATAGATCAGATAAGGAGCCAAAGTATTCAAGTGGATAAATGGAATACAAACCTAAGTTTTCCCATGTAAAAAAGCTTCTAGGAATCTATCAAACACTCTGACTTGTTTAGACTGTTCTGAAGGCTTCTGATAAAATGTTTTAAGGTATTTTGGTTATCTAGGCAGAATTATATTATCAGAAGTGATTTACACAGGTAGAGACAGATTTATGAGTATCTTCATGCATAAACAATTTTGATCAGTGTAGTTGGATTTACAAAAGAAATAATGTAAGCTAGAACTCAAAAAAGCACTTAAAATACCTGAAAGCTTATAAAACTGGAGATATAGATCTGAACTGAAGAAAACAATATAAAGAAATTAAGTGAAGTACATACTCTACATGTACAGTTACTGGGGAAAATTGGTGCTCCAAAGACTACTCTAAGGACCCACACTTGGCACTGAATAAACTTACATTTTAGATTACTTCTCCTGCAGCAAAAACCTTAAGTATCCTTAAGGATCATGGTGCCTAAATTCAGTTAAAAACTTTTTTCAATCACCCAGAGTACTCTTCTGGAAATCATACCTAAATGTCACAGATTTTGGTGATGAATAGATAGGCAAAGAATTTAGGCAACATTATTTCTTTTTAATCTCATTGCATGTTGTCTCCAAGGTTTGTTTCTTTTTTGTTGTTGCTGTTTGGAGTTATTTTTGTTGGTTGGTTTGGTTTTTTTTATTCTTGCAGTTTGTTATTCCTCCTTATTTTATTGTTTGTTGTTTGTGCTCCTATGTGCAAGAGGCACAGAAACTGATGCACCAGAAGCTCCAACTGAATACGAGGAAGAACTTTACCATGCAGGTGACCAAACCCTATAACAAGTTTCCCAGAGAGGTTGTGGATTCTCTCTCACTGGAGATACTCAAGAACCATCTGGACACAATCCTGTGCCGTGTGCTCTAGGATGACCTGGCGTGGGCAGAGAGGTTGGACCAGATGATTCACTGTGGTGCCTTCCAACATTAACCATTTTCTGTTTTTGTACTTAAATTCCTGAAAGTCCTTCTCTTTTCATATCCTCTTGTTTGCTAATGACCTAAAACAGACATATACCACTGTGCTTAAATGCCTGATATGTATATGTATGTACCTCGCCACATTGTTCTAAATTCATGCATGTATACTCTATCTGTAATTCCTAGACAATGCAGAAAGCATTGCAAACAAGGAAGATTTAGTTTGATCTCTGTAACAGATTCCATAGATCTTATGGATGTGGCTGAACAGGCTTGACTCAAAAATTGCTATCTCTAGTTCTCATTGGCCTTGCACCTTTTTGTTCGTACTCTCATTTTCAAGCTCTGCCCTGGACCAAGACATTTCAGGCTGCTGTACTCTTGATTGCCACAAAAATAGTCACATAGTGGGCTATAAAACTCATAAAAAGAGTAACTCTTTGGAATTTATGTCTGAAGCAGAAAACCGGGAACAGATTAAAGAAATGGGCTGACAGGAACTGCATGCACTTCCACAAAGGGAAGGACAAAGTCCTGCACCTGGGCAGGAGCAACTCCAGGGACCAACATATGTGGTGGAGCTGACCATCTGGAACCCAGGGGAAGACCATTTGGGGATTTCACAAAATGTCTTATAGAATGTTTAGGGGCGTGACCAGCAGCAGGGAAAGGGATAGATATAGGTGATTTGAGAGGAACAAGTGTGGGGAAATAGGGTTAAGAAGATAAAAATGAACATTGTGTCAATAGTTGTCTGATTGGTAAGACTGTCTGGCATGTAATCTAAATTATCTTCATACCTAATTCTTCTCTAACTCTTTCCTGGTTGAGGTACTCCCACTCTCTCTTCTGCGTGTACAGGGGTGTGGGTGTCAGAAACCGGATTCAGACCATGGGTCAGGGATTCCTGTGCTTGGGTGGTGGTGACTGATGAGACCCCAGTGAAATCCAGGGAAATCCAGTGCTGGCCACAGGACTTGGACCAAGGATCAGAGGCCCAGCTACCAGCAACTGGATTGTACGAGGATCTTTGTTCTGGTTTTGGCTATATAACGTCGGCTATCCCAGTTACTTTATGCTAAAATGAATCTCGCGCCTTTAAGATCCAGGAATGTTTCCAGCTGAGAAAATGTAAACAACAAAAGCACTTCCCGGGACTTGAACAGGTTTTTTTTTCTTCTCTCTCTCATCTCGGCTTTAGAAGCGGCAGAGAGAGAGAACGAGGTTTTTTTCTTTTCCTTCCTTTTTCTTTTTTTGGTTTTTGACCGGTTTTTTTTCCGCTTTGTTTCTCAAGGGTGTGGCAGAGGGTGAATTCTTCTTGTTTTGTTTTTTTTTTGTGGGGTTTTTTTTTTTTTCAGTTGAGACAAGAAATGTTTCCTTGGGATATTCTTTTTCTTTTCCTTTTCCTGGAACTGTTTTCAACTGATCCCTGATTCACGGCACTTGATCACATCACAGGGGGGGACCCCTTGCACCACGGGCAGAAAGAGGCACAAAAAGGACTACTGAGCTTACAGAGGTTTTGCTTCCCGTCGCGAGAGGTTTATAATAATACATTATTCATTTGGCCTGTGCCTGCAATCACTTGAACTCTTTGTAAATAAAATAGCTTTTTTCACTTTTCCTCTGAGAGATTTCTCTCTGAACCTGGTGGGGTAGGGGCTATTTTCTCCTGAGTTTATCTCAAACCAGGACAATCTTGCATGTGAGCACTAGCGAAGATCAAGCCAGACTTCCTGGAGAGTGGTGGATAAAGTGGCTGAGTAGCCAGGGAGAATGAGAGTATGTGTCTCTAAGGGTGAGACTATGGGGGAATTGACTACTGGAGATCAGGGGAGTCCCAGCCAGTTTTGGGGTTTATGTATGTGAGTGTGACCATGAGTGAGGGGTCTGTAACAGCAACTGAAGTGGGGTTATGGTCCTGAGTCTTGTATATCCCCACTCACAGCAAATGGGGCATCTGGGATCCCGGGTCACTGTTGAGCAGATCAAGTGTCTGAGCCTGGCTACTGGAAGGATCCATGTTTACAGCCTTACTATGCATCTTCACCTTGCTCAGCCAGATGGGGGAACAGGTTGAGGCCCTTGGTTCTGGCTCTGTTCATGTGAGTACTCTGTGTGTCTCACCGGTCTGTCAGTCTGCATGGATGGCCGTGGATATTTCTCTGTGTGTGTTCTCTGTGTGCACGTGCCTACTGGGAATACATGCTCAACCTCACTGTGGATGGAACTTGGGACACGGAGCTGCATCAGTTTCACTTCACTCAGCCTAGAAGAGTTGACACTGTATATTTTCCCCTAGCAGGTAATAGCCTAGAGAAAACATAAGAAAATCCATGGGTTATTCATGTATGGGACCAGCGTTTCAATTTCTGGAGAGTGTGGGTACAAGGACTAAGTTATACACTGCTGATTTAGTTTATTTGCCTTCACAGAAATATTTGAAACTGAGTTCCCCCATCCAGCACCTTTTCTGTTTGCCATCAATATACAGAACATAGAACTCCAACTGCAATTGATACCTGTTCTTTAAACTGTACATTGATTTTTGGATCATTAATAAGGAGAGAGGGAACAGGCTGAAAACCAGTAGCATTTAGCTGAAATTCACTGAAACATCCTGGAAAAGCCAGGAGGCAAATGCTGAGCGAAGTCTCTGATCACAAAACCTATCTGGTGCCAGACAGTTCTTTTGATTATATATCAGCCATGAAGAAGTAAAGTATTAAGAACAGCACAGCACCCAACCATATAGGAGGATGATGATTCAAGATTAACTTTTGTTTTCTCTTCAGGTAACACACCACATAATGTCATCCACAGAAGCTCAGTGCACGATGAATAGAAAAGGTCTCTCTGGACACTACTGTACTATCTCGTGTTTCAAGCCTGTACAGCCTCGGATATCTTGAATTTTCTTTTTACTTTGGGTTTTCTTCCAGGCAGCTCCTACTTATCATGGACTTTACCACCCTGAATTTTAAGTTCTTGAACTAAACCATCAGAGCAGATTGCTCACACACTTTACATTGACAAAAGTGTTCACAGCTACATTCACTACTTGTGAAGAGAATGAAAAACTGTGTGAATTTCAAAGGAGGGAGTGTTTTAAGCACAGGCAAGAGGAGCACTAACATTCTTAGTGGCGATTTGTCTATCAGAATGCCCTTCTTTTATGGCAGCTCAGTGCTCACAGCTGTGTCAGGCTGTCTGGAAATGGCTTAGAGTGTCCTGTCTTGTTCTTTTAAAAAGGGATCTGGAAAAAATTTTGAATGATACAGAGCTTGGTACTGTCACCACAAGCTGTTCCTGTTCTTCAAAATAACACAGAATATGTTGAAGGCAAAAATATTTTCAATATTCTTAGAAGAAAGAACAAAGAGAAGGGTCCTAATGCAAACTGTAACATATGTTCTCTGGCCAGACAAGGACTCCTGTGATACCAATAACCTAAATGGGCTGAAGACAGATTGTTAAGCACAGAGAATGACAGTCACTTAATTCAATAACTTGACTTGAAGGCAGAACTTGATCCTTATAGTTCAAAGTGGCTGGGAAAATGACAGATTCAGGAAATAGGTTCTATCAAAAAATATCATAGAAACATCAGTTTTCAGAATTGCAAACGTAATTCTGAAAAAAATTAAATGCTTTCCAGAAGTTTTGCTCAACTGGACAAAAAACTCCAACAACAACAGCAAATGTTTTTATTGTCTGTGGCAAGTGGATAGTGATTCAGAACTTGGTATAAAGCTCATGAAAATCTACTATAAACCAGTGGTGTGAGAGTCAAAAATTAAAAGGCAAGGTAAGACTAAAGCAAATTAACTAAGACTAAATCAAATAAGACATATTACCGCTTAATATACACAATATTATGTAGCCATTTTAGACATAATATTTTTCTAAAGGGATCTAAATCATAAAATGGAAAAACATTTACATTCCAAGACAAAATGAATAAGTAGGAAGTCAGTAAGCACCAGTATCTTGTCTCCAAAATGCTGAATTTTTTGTCCAAGAAAACTTGTTACATTTTCAGAGAATTATCTTGCAAAGAGGACAATAAACATTTGTTACAACAGTGAAAGACTGAAATGTGCTCTTTAATTGATGCCATGGCAGTTCAAATGGAAGAGTTTAAATTCTTGCATGATTTTATATAGCAATTTTTCAAGGGCAAGTTTCATCAACAGAAGTCCAATCTTTTACAAAAATGCTGCTTCATTCCATCTATCAATCAGACAAAAGCTTGCACCTAGACTGTGAAAAAAACCCACATAGGAGGCTGGCAGTTTAGGACAGAAAAAAAGTTAAAGCTTAAAAAAAGTGAATAAAGCAAATAAGGACAGGCGACAATACCAAAGTAATCCATTCAAGTTCAATAAAGTAATAAATTTTATAAATCTATTTCAAAATGATTAATTTTGCAGTGCCCAATATTCAATCCAGATCTTGCAAGAAAGACAGCAATTTGATGGAAAATATTGAGAAACATTCATAGCCCCACCAAACATAAGGAAAATATATCTCCATGACAAGTTTTTGTCTATAGTTCCAATTTCAGCTACAATCAAGTGATTACTTAGCTGCATCTGCTTCAAGCTGTGTTATTACAGAAAGAGCACTGAATTCCATTCAGAAAAATCTCTGTTTATTCATCCAAACTGAATACTAGCTCTTCTTTTGAAGTGATGAAGTTGATAGAAATTGTTTTAAAGATACTGGCAGAACAAGCTGTAAGTGAGAGCTATTTCAGTACTCTGTGCCGTATTAAAACATGGCTTTGATCCATAGTGAGATAATCTTGGCTCATACAGTATGTAATTTTATTCCTACCAAGTATTGCGCTAGCCTAGTCAGTACAGATGTTGTAGAAGGGCCCACTTTTGAGCAAAAAGAAGTGAAAATTGGTGTTTGGAATTTTACTGTGAGTTGTAAAACATTTTTTGCATGCATTTTAAGAATCACAGTCTCACTACACATTATTGGGTTTAGTTTTGTTTTGTTTTTTAATCTGACAACACTTTGAAATGAAATAAACAGTATTTCACCCTAGTATATAGGTTTTAATTTTATTAGTTCAGCTGCTACTCTGGGGTGGGGAAAGTGGAAATGATGGAAGACCTTAGGAGAAAAGTCAATGAAAAGTCTTTTGAGATTGCAATCATCTCTGTTTGAAAATTACATTTTGTGTCCTCAAAATACACTGGTCCCTGGTGGAATCTACATACTTTAATTAGCAATTTCTTTTCATCAATCCAACCTAAATCTGCACTGACCTGAATTAAAGGGATGCATCTCACACAATACCTCTGGGAGAATGGATGACAAATATCATTGCAAACTCTATTTCTCTAAGCATTTGCAATAACTGCATTAAAAAAAATACCAAAAAACCCAAACAGAAAACCAACAAAACAACATTATAGAGAAAAAAAGCTTTGTTACTTATTTACATATTATTGGTCTCTTAAGACCAGACAGGGTAACCTGGAAAAATCAATGTACTGCACAAGCTGTAGAGACAAGTCATAGGTCAGTGTTACCTCCTAGTAAAAAAGGAAAGGGAAAAAAAAAAAAGATAATGTGTAAGTAATTCCATTGCTGAGAAACCTTCTCTACTATTCTTTCCTTTCTGTCTCTCAAATCATGATCTTTCACATACTGGTGCCAAAAATATCCAACTGCAAATACAGACCTGTCCAATAAGCAAGCCATAGTTACAAGGAATTCTGTTACCAGGGTCACAGCTATATAGAAGCTTTGTGATTGCAAAGCTGTGTGATTCCCACTGGCTATAAAGGTGGTACTGCTCACCTAGGGTGTGGGGAAAAGTCACCAGTTACAGTCTGTGTAGGACAATGAAGGTTATCAGAACTGTGGAGTGCCTTCTGAGCAAGAAGGGACTGAAACTTCGGTTCTCTTCAGTTTTGCAAACAAAATGATAAATAAATAATAAAATAAATAAAAGAGTGAATATAATAGATTTGTGGAATCACAAAAAGTCATGGATAAAATGAATAGAAATGGGTATTCCCTATTTCCCATGGTATAAAACTATGAAATGCCAAACTTACTATATTATCATTGAAACATAGTGTTATAGTGTGCAAAGGGGAATGCAATGGGGACAGTATTCACTTTACATATACAGGAAAAAGATAAAAACCAAATTTTTTTCCAGATAAATATTTGGATTGCTTTTCATTTTGTATTGACACCCTCAAAATTATTTATCATCTTTTAGAAACTGTATTAAACAGAACATTACATATATTAAGCAGTTTTTCTGCAGCTGTCACACTTTCCTCTGTGTAGAAGTTGGCTCTGCAATGAAGTCTTAGACATCCATGAAGTGTATGCATACACAGAAAAATACTTATGTAATTCAATAAATTCACCTACATTAAGGAGCAGGCTGAAGGTACGACACTTAGATTAAAATTCACAGTGTTCAGTCTCCTACAATGTAAGAGTATTTGGTGTTTTTTTAATCTGTTTATGTAGGTGAAACTTTGTTTACACAACAGAATTATGAACAGTGTGAGACTGTTTACATCTAAGGTTGTGCTTTGGAATCATTTCTACTCAAGTGCTGAATAAAGTAGAAGAGCAATATATTATGAATCTTTGGTAAGCAGATAATGCAGCTGCTTATTTTATAATGAGAAAGAAAAGTGCCAGATAAGCTGTATTTAAAGTTTTTAACTTGGGGAGGTCAATACATTATTCTGTACTTTCAGAGAGTGATGATCTGATAAAATTTCAGCAATCTTGGCATAAATTATATTACATGAAATTCACATAAATTACTATTAATATATTTGCTGAGTTACTTGCAATTTGTCAAAAGTTATTTCCACTTATAGTTTAAATACTGTGCAAAAGAGATATGATGAAAGTAGTCATTTAGTCTCTATGTAAGTGAGTAAATGTCAATTACCTTTTCTTTCTACTGTTGCATAATCAGAGACTTTGCTGTTAAAAGGATGTTTCCTTTTCAACTTCTCCTTGTTTCCTCATATGAATAAAACAATTACTTTTTTTTCATTCTTCATTGAATAAAGTAAACTCTATGCATTATTTTTATGAATTTTACTATGTTAAAAATAATACAGTGGATTTATCTGAAAGTCCTTTAATTTAATACTAAATTGTGCAATAATTTTGCAAGCAGGAAGGAAAATCTACATCTGTAATTGAATTATGTTAAGCACATGAGAAATAGAGAAACAGCTTTTAAAGGTAGTAGATATATAGAGGGGAAGAAGGACACAGGTAAGAAAAGGAATATTAAAGTAGAAAGGAAGAAATCATACTAAGAGTGTTCATATATCTTTTATGAAAAGGAATAAGATATGCTCTTCGGTAATTCCAGAGATGTATTTTAGATGTTACAGAACAGAATTAATCAACCTTGTTTCCATGAATGCAGAACTGTGTAGTAGTTCTTAGGAAAAGGTTTAGTACCACTTTTATATTGATTTATACACAGATGCAAGAATATTAACGTTCTCTAGCTACATGTTCTTACTATTGGTCTCAATCTGGCAGTCTAAACAGAAGTGGCTAGAAATTAAATTCTGTTAAATCAGCGCCATTGGACTCACCATCCTCACTATCTCAGGGCAACTGAGTTTCAGCAAATATGCCAGAGGACACAAAATACACTGTTAGAGCATTAGGGAAAAAAGTCTTTGGATTTAAGGTTTTTTCATTACTTTTTGAAGAAGGGCCATGAACAAACTATAATGTTTGTTTGTAAGGTTCGACACAAAATATTGCACTTCTTACCTAAATGTATGTATAGCAGAGCTGATAGTGTATGTTCTATCTCTATAATCATGTGCATGACCTTTTCTGAATTAAGGGATGAATATCATGCTATGTTGAGAACTATTTCTTTTCTACTCTACAGTAATTTGGTTTTTTTCCTTTTCAGTTCTTCATAATGGAAGTGAAATAGTGAGATGCACGTGATTTCATTCTGAAAAGCACTACTCTCACAGTGGCTTATGCTATCTTCTTTTTCCTTGTCCAATATAAACAAGAAAATTAGATGGAAGTATTTGCTATCACTTTTGACTAATGTTGACCATCAAGTATTATGCATAAAATCTAATTAGTTTGTTGATTTCATTCACTATCTTTGGAAAAATTGTTTCATTACTATGCTAATAGAAATAGCTCTTGTTTCCACACTGTCTTGATAGACTGTAATATGAAGCCACTAAAAGTCAGATTCCTTCCTAATTTATAGCCTGTGTTATAAAGTGTTGGCTAAAGGCTCAAAAGCATTATTTAAGCCTCTGAAGATATACCACAAAATTTGGCTATTGGTGGCCCTATAGTAGTTTAAAACTTAGTTCTCCACATAAGCATAAAACAGTATATAAAGTACAAACCTCATTTTTATACATTATATTCTGGAAAATAAATTATGTTTTGAAATAATACATTCCAGGTGATATAATAATATCACCAGTATATTATAATATTATAATAATAAAGAATGATAAAGAATATATTTTTTAAATCTTAACAATTAAGAATAAGTGCAGATGAGTCAGCATAATTTGCATAAAATTATGTCATTTTTTCATTTAGATCATATCTTGCATCAAACAATGACAAAATGTACTAACACAACATCTGGCAATTATTTGGTGTGGCGCCAGGAAAGCGAAATACCATTTGTCTTTCATATACTGGGTGAGTATAAAGGTGCAACGAAAAAGAGCCGTCAGGTTGAGTACGTAGATTTCATAGTCACACACATTGCAATGCCAACAGCTAAAGGCAAAATCTCTATTTGATTTTGCCATCTCACTTGTGTGAGCCCTATAGTAATAACATTTCCAGTTAGCAAAACTTGTTTTCCTTCAGTTGTCACCAACCAGCCCAGTAGTCATTCACAATCTTTCTGTTAATGTATGCTGTTTTAATACCCTAGGACTGGATTTTTTTGAGGGGTGATAAGTTTCTTGAAAATTAGCCCAAACCACCAGTAAATAGATCTATATTATTGATTGAAATAAAAACTTTTACTGATCTAAAGTTCAAATATCTTTCTGACATAGCCGAATTATAAAACAATCTTTTTTTTAACCTATAGACATGTTTGAAGTATGATTATTTAGTACAGAGAAATTAGAACTGCTGTTCAAGAAACAACCAATACAAACTCAGCACACTTAACTGCACTCATCCCCATCCTGTGATCAACTCATTGTTATGTTTAAGCTGAGCTATTTCATTTCCTGAGGCCTTCTCCCCAGGGATCTTCCTTCCCAAGCCATTTTCTCAGAACTATGCATGTATTTTGAAAAGAAATCTGCTGGGATAAGAGCTGAGAAAATGAAATACAAGGCAGGGGATCAGAAAGTGTGAGTATGCAGAAGAAAATAAAAGATGGGAGCAAAAAGGGATAAATAAAACCGTTGGATGAAAGAAAGCAGGAAAGCACATGGCTACAGGCTAAAAGAGAAATTTCTTTGACTCAAAATCCTAAGGCTGATTACAGGATACAAATATAAGAAGTTTTGCTCTTGGAATTAAAAAGATAATTTATTAAAATCTGAATATTCCAACACATAATTTATTTTATTCTTCAGTATTTAAATTTTCATGCCATGTGCAAGTAGAAGTTTCACATGTTACTTTCATCTAAGAGGAGCATCATTTTATTTCTTCTAAAATGACAGAAGTTATTTTTTTTAAGTTATGGAAATGAAATACACTAAAACCAGATGTTCATTGAAACACTTTTACTTCCTATTTTTAAGAGCTTTAATGACAATGAATTATTTCTCTTATTTTGCAAAACTGATATATCATGTATGCCAAACACCAAATCCACAGGAAATTGCAAAAAAAGTGCCAAATGATTTCTTTTTCAGTATACAAGCCTAAAGATTTCAGCCAGCATTACCTTCACTGTACTCATAATAAAACACTGATCTAATCTAAAAATATGTTGTTTATATTTTGGATCACCAATTATGAAAAATTCCTTACCACTTGATAAGGAATGAGTAGTGCTAGACTGATTTTATCCCATGTTCTGATAAAAAGGAACCTAACAGTGTTAAAGTGCCAATGTGCAGGAGTTCTAATAAGCAGCTGCCATGTCACAGTCATGTAACTCTTGCTGGACCCTGGAATGGATTTTTGTTGCTAAGAATTAAAAGCTGACTTATGGGGCTTAGGCCATTCCACCCAGGCAAAACAAGAACAGATGGATATATACACACTATGCCATGTCTCCTGTAAAGCAACATTATTTGCATTGCCTAACTCTGAAAGGTTTTTTAAGATTGTCCTTGGGTTTGCATAAGAGGAAATACAAATTTAATTCCAAACTCATTATAATATTTTATAATACTATGTGTACTTATCAATCACACTTTGACCATCTTTGGGGAAATTCTTGGGACATTTTGGGATGGAAATTTTTAGGATTATAAAGAATCACAAAATATCAAAGCATCCTTTGCTAATCTCAAGATGGATACTGCAGCATTGCCTTGACTAACTGAATAAAACTATTTGCTTTATTTCAGAAAATTCTTACTTGACAAATAGATCTTCCTTGGTCCACAAAGGGTCCAGAGGATGTCCTACCTGGACTCCAGATGCCACTGCAGAAGTGCAAGGGCCTCCTTCAAGCTCTGTGTCCCAGCTGCCAGTCCCCTGTTGTTACCTGTGGTGTCCCAGAGAGTGTCAAATGGCACTAGACACCTGTCTTCAGGGAGCTATATAGTGGCACACTCTACTTTATCTATCACAGTGAAAAAAATAGGACGTGAAACCCAAACATCTGATTGTGGATGAAATGAGAATGTGACAGAGCACGAAAGAGAAAGCTGTTACCAAGAAGGATAGGGCCTTTGGATCAGAGGACCTAAAATCAACTAAAGGATACTTTTCTATCTATCCCTGACAGAAAATGGAAACAATCATTTATTTCCATCAGCCTGTTGCTCCCAGTGAACAGATAAAATAATAAATGGCAAAAAAAAATGTAGCCTTGTATGGACAATGCTGAGTGGGTAATTCTTCCTCCACTAAGAAGGGAGGAGGTGTGCATATGGGCCCTTCCCCCAGGAGCTTTCCCAGGTCTCTCTCTGCATATGTAAGGTGGACAAACTAACACATCTGCAGATCATCTCACCTCAGACAAGTCAGTCTAGCACAGATCCAGCATTTACAGAGCAATAAGCCTCTCAAAGGAAAATGTCATATCATAGCAATGGAGAACTGTCAGCCTCCAGAATAAAAATTCTGTACAGCATTGGATAAATGCATAACAATTGATTACATATTTAGGTTTTTTCCTTGGAAAATTCATTTGTTTCTTATGTTTAATATAAAAGACAAAGAGAGCTAACATTATATTTCTCTTCTGTATATGTTTCTCTTGCTGTTTTTCCTGAGACAGAAAGATAAAAACTTCAAAGCAATTCTTGAAATATTTATAAATTGACCAGAACCAGAAGCATTGAACATGTCCACATTAGTACATTTCCTGGAAGAATTTCTAAACCAATTTTCTCTTTTATATCTACCATTTCAGGAAGACAATTCCTGACAAACAATTCCTTTTTATGTTATGGTCTGCCTAAGAGTAGAATCATAAACTAGGTATATAGTAGAACTCTCTAATATTATTTCTTTCAGTTATAGGCTTTCTTTAATAGTCTATAAAATATAGTCCCAGTCTTGAAGTAAATATGGCCTTCCAGAATAAAACTTTACTGGATGACTCCCCATATTGAATCTTTTTTAAACTTTGTAATCTCCCATTTACATCTAGAAATGTAGCTAATACCAAAAACCCCATAAAATTTGGAAGTATTTTAGGAAATTCTAACCAGATTTAAAAGCCAAAGAGAGAGGTCCAGACAACTGCTAAATGTTGGATGCTTATCAGAGATAAATTGTCATATTTAGAGAGGCTAATACTTCTCTGATTTGTTATGATCATGTTCTTAATATTAGAGAGAGATTCCTCTGCTCGAATTAAGGTGCAAACGAGACCATATGCTTAAGTCAATAGTATGGGTTTTATTTGACAGTAAATGAGAGAGAGAGAGAGAAAGACAGAGAGAGAGAAAAAAAGACAGTGAAAGACATAGAAAAAGGTGGGGGCACAGAAAGAGAGTTACAGAGACAGAGAAAATATCACCACTCCATGGATCCCAAGGATGTCCTGTCGATCCTCTCCATCAGGTCTTCTTGGTGGTGAGGGTCCCCCTGAAGCACAGAGTCCAATGGGTTAACATGAGCTCAGGCCAGGTGCCAATGTCCAAACATCCCCTGGGGGAGGGGGGGGCAATTTTGCATTGTCTGTTGCAGCAGACTTTGGATCTGCTGCATCACTTTGCATCACCTGCAGCCTTGTGTTGCAAGGCCCCGAGAATCAGTCTGGGGAGCACTTCAGGGGGTCTTTGATGGATTAGGACACCCCCTCAGATGCTTCTCATGTGAATGTCCCAATGGCCTTCCCTGGGTTGGGACTTCCACAGCCAGTTTGCACAGGGGAGGATGGTTTCCCTGCCCCTGAGCAGAGGTTACCACACACCCAAACCTGCTCCCCACACCTCGGCTGGGGGAAAATACGTGCAAACCTGCTCCCAGCAAATGGGTCTGTGGGCTATGGCCTCCCCCACCCCAAACCAAGCCAGGGATGATTCCTAGCACAGCTGCTGGGTTTGGCTTTCTGTCTTCTCCTCCAGCCTTGTTTACTTCTCCCCAGACCTGAGACGACTGAAGAATAGGTTTCTCTTTATCTAATCACGGCAGTTTAATTCTCAGTCCAAAGTTCCAGTCAGGCATCTTCAGGGAGGGGTGGGCTTCGGTGCCTTCTTTATACAGTTTTGCTATAATGAGTGAAACTTTATAACAGTGTTTGAGGCATGAACTAAATCAGTCTCTGACAAATTTCCCCTTGAGAAATGTTTCCCATTACAATGTGAATTTGTCCATATAACCAGGATTAGGTTTAAACTTTGATTCCTCAGAGATGACAAGCACCTTTTCAACAAGTGGAACCAAATGCCAAGACCTAGCCATTATAAATACGTTTTATATTTCACTGATTCCAAGAGTTCTGCATCAAAGATCAGTGTATTGAAACATTACATCCACACAGGGCAACTGCCAAAGTCAGAAGTGTTAAGGTGCCATTCTGCAATATGAAATTTTATTGATGAAGTAATTTCTATATGAGGAATTACTGGGGTTTGATGAAAATTATAAGACAGCCAAGTGGGTTAGAATATGAAACAGCTATTTACCACCTTTGTAGACTGACTTTTTGAAAAAGACTTTTGCTCTAAAGAACATGGGAGGTCAATGATGTCTTGATGGTCTCTGTCAATGAAATGGAATAAAGACATTCATTTTTATTTAAAAGGGCAGAGAGATAACTTTGCAGAAATAGATTTTTTTTCTGATTTTGCTATTCAAATAAATGTCCAAGATTTTTTTTTTGTTTTAAGCATGTCATTAATTCATCTCAACAGACATCTAAGCATACAGCCTATACTGCAGCATTTCAAGGCTGAGAGAAGTAAAAATAATTTTAGTGTGAAAGATCCAGGCCTTGGTATTTCCTAATTTTACAGATTTTACTGAAAATATTCATTTTTCCTGAATCACATTTCCTTAAAACTCAGAGGAGAAAAGAGTGAGACAAATGTCCAGCCTCAATCTTTATGTTACTCCAATTTTAATATGTCCAAAGAAGGGCAGGGAAGTTGATGAAGGGTCTAGGAAACATTTCTTATGAGGAGTGGCTGAGGCAAATGGGGTTGTTTAGCCTGGAGGAAAGGAGTCTCAGGGGGGACCTCATTGCTCTCTACAACTGACTGAAAGGAGATTGTAATGAGGTGAGAGTCATTCTCTTCTGCCATGTCTCAAGTGGAAGGATGAGAGGAAATGTCCTTTAATTGCACCAGAGGAAGTTCAGATTAGATAATAGAAAAAAAAAATTTCACTGAAAGAGTGATTATGCATTCAAATAAGATGTCCAGGGAGGTGGTGGAGTCACTATCTCTGAAAGTGTTTAAGAGGTGTCTGAATGTGGCACTTGGGGATATGGTTTAGGGGTTATCATAGTGGTGCTAAGATGACAGTTGGACTAGATAATCTTGAAGGTCTGTCCCAACCTTGGTGATTCTGTAATTCAAAAAGTCCAGCAACCCAGCCCCTAAGGTGCATGAGAATTGCCTGAAGGTTCAAATACAGAAGACAAAGCCAGAAGGTGGTTTTCTGCACCTTTTGTTCACTAAATTAATCACACTCTCACTCAAAATCTTGTTCTCACATTATATTAATTGAATGATGCTTTAACTAATGCAAAAATTAGCACAGTTTCAGCTTGGTGACTATGTGGAGTGAACATTCACAACCCATCAAAACAGACTAAGATTTTGAGATTATGTACTGTTATCTATTACAGAATACAAATGTCTTTCTCACTTGCTTTTGTGTTAGCTATAAAACATATAAGTGAAGAATGATGCATTTTCTTTTCATAAAGAAAATATAATACTAAAACAAGTATTGGAGATGTCAAATCAGCATTGCAAATGCTGGAAAAATAAGATGACTAGTCTGTGAAACTTCATTAAAAAATAAAAGGGGATTTTCATCAATTTCCTCTTTAAAATTTTATCACTCCTGTCTAAAATTCAATTTGAAGCTTAATTTTATTTTCCAAGTTGAGGATAATTTAGTCTATTGAGAATGTATCTTTGGGGCACTACAGGTTTTCCTGAGTAACTCTGTATCTCCTTTCTGCTGGTTTCTAGCAAAGAGCAAAGGAGAGGAGTAAAGATGTATTACCATTGGAACTCTATCTGATGACAGGTGATATTACAAATGCTATTAAAGATTTAGCAGTAGGAGGTTGATGATGGAATACTGTCAAAAGGCTTTTTCAGCTGCCAGATAATATACTGAAGTATTTCTATTATTGCAATTAGGACAGAAATATGTCAATTGCTAGAGAAACAAACAAGTCTTTAAAGCTTCTCAGGCCCATAGATAAAAGAGACACTTTTTCTGTTTCAGTGAATGTCTGAAGTACCCCACCTAACCAGAAACAGTGACACACATGCACATAGCCAAACTTAGGTAAAAAAAGGCACCTCAAGTGCATTCAAGTGTCTGAGCCCCTGACTCACTCCCTCAGTGGGATGGGGCACAGAATCTGAAGAGTAAAAATACAAAAAATCTTGGGTTGACATAAAGAAGGTCCAATAGGTAAGGCAAAAACCACGCATGCAAGCAAAGCTAAACAAGGAATTCATTCACCACTTCCCATGGGCAGGCAGGTGTTCAGCCAACACCAGTAAAACAGGGCTCCAACATGCTTAACAGTGACTTGGGAAAACAAACTCCATCACTGCAAACATGCATCCCTTCCTACTACTTCCACCAGCTTGATATGCTGCTACACCACGTGGTACAGAACATCTCTTTGATCAGTTGAGGTCAGCTGTCCAGGTGTGTCTCCTCCTAATTTCTTTTTCACTGCCAGTCTCCATGCTGGTGGGATGATAGAAGGAGTAGACAAGTCCTTGACTATAAGCCCTGCACAGCAGGAAAAAAAATATCCCTGTATTATCAATGTTCTTTTCAGCACAAGTCCAGAACGGCTTCACCCTATTCACTGTGAAGAAAATTAAATGTATTCACCAGCACATATATGAACTCAACCATCAGAAGAGCACTTGTTGATGATAGTTTCATAATACTTATTGACAATACTTTGGTGATCCTGATGTGTCCCTTCCAACTCAGGATATTCTATGATTCTATGATACTTTTCACTAAGTGTAACTCCAAATCAATTTTGTCAAGACCATGTCATCTCTAGTGGAGATTAGGACATACAAAACTGAAAGACATTGAGAAGAATGACAAATTTAGTGCTAAATTAACACAGTGAAAGCCAAGGAAAGTTCCTAACTAAGAAATTAGTGAGTAATTTAGTTCTATTCAAAAAAGAGATAACATGTTAAAACTTTTACAGCAACACTTCCTCAAAAGTTTCAGTATTGTTTACATAGAGACCCACATGATCAGAATAAACCAGATTTTGCTCGGTCTCATTAGTTTGGCTTTGCAAAAGTCTGATTAATTCACCAGAATAAAGATATATTTATTTTATTGATTTGAGTCAAATCAGTATACAAGACAAAAGCTTTTTGCTGTTATTGAAGGAAAATAAACCTTTTTGTTACTTACACTATTCTTAAAAAATAATTTTAGGAATCATAAATAAGAAATTCAGGAATTATAGTCAAAGGAAAACTGGAGCACATGATTTTATATCAGAATCTGGAACAAAAGACTTTAAAAAAATAAAAAGAAGGAATTTCTTAATTGCTGTTTTCTTAAAGACTTACATGGCCTTATTAAATCTGGAACCAGTGAAGAAGAATGAAGCAGCTGTTAGGAGTCTGAACAGAAACCAAATAGCCACTTAAGAGCTTTATTGTTTTCTTTTTGTTCTTAGAGATTTATTTTATTTTATCCCATGGCAGTTTATGAAAGAACAAGAGAAAAACATTTGCTTATGAGAATGAAAACAAGCATCAAAATTGAAACAACAGAAATGAAAATGTTGTTATTGTTTCATTTCTCTAGGATACATCTTCATGCAGAACATTGAACATCTGTCAAAGAGTAAGGAGATACTTATGAGGTTCAGAGCCAGATTTTCAAATAAATAGTTCCATGAGCCAATGGAGCTTGATTGTAATAATTTCTGCTGTGCAAAAATTCTCCCTTATAAAGGCAATAAAGTCTCTGTCACATATATGGCTTCCTAATTTCATAAAAGTTATAGGAAATTTTACAATATTTGAGACCAAAACCCCTTTGTCAAATTAGTGGATGGATTAAAAAGTTACAGATTTGAAGGAAGCTCACTCTCACAAGCAGAATCTGACAATGTATACCTGTGCCAAAAAAATCTCTGCATCCCTGCATTAGTATGAAACTAAAGTACTGCAAATTGAAACATAATCAGTGAGACAAAACAAAGGCATTTTTGAGGGGAATCCTGACTATCAAGCACGTTCAGAGCCAAGTGAGAAATGTAAGTTTGTCTGTCTTTCCGTATTTATTATGACACATGCAGAATAACTTCTGAGCCCATAGTGCTCAGCCCAGTAGCAGTTTCATTAAAATACTCATATTAGTTACAGGAAGCTTGGTACTCGGGAAAAATTGCAGCTTGCATGATTGCATCCTCTGTCACTAACCTCAGGAAAGATTGGATCCTTAGGTTTCACTGATGGGCAGTGGGCAACTTCCACTGCACTTGTGATTTGCAGACCAGCAGAGTGGTTGTCGGGAACTCACTGTTCTGTTTAGCTGCATTTTTAAAAATGTAGTTAAGAATTCTGTTAAAAACACAGTGCACATAATAATATGAGTTATTTTTAACTCATACACTAACAAATACAGTGATGTTACTCATGCATATGAATAGCAGAGAAAGTAACAACACAGGCAGAAGGTCTTGCAATGCAAAAGAAGACATCCTGCTTAAAATAACCTTCCTTATATAAATCTATATGCAGTAAATCTATCATGTTTTCTATAAAAGGTTACAAAATATTTACCAAATAATCATTGAGAGCCTTGAGCACATTTTTTTTCCCTGATTCTGACATGTTTTGCTATATGTTGGGACATGAAAAGTAGTATCAAGGAAGAGGAAAGCAATATGCTAGAGCCACAGCAAAGTCAATACTCTAAAAGCGGGCTAAACTTTATCTGAGAAGCAGAGCTAGTTTTTGCTGCTCTAATTTACACATTTTCCATGTAAATAATGGTCAAATATCTTAGCTCCTGATGACTGTCATTGACTGGGCTGACTCAGTCTACATCATAAAAGAGGGTGCCTGAAAGAGGTAGCAGGTATCATCTCGCACTGCAATAATTTCTAACTAACAAATGTAATCGATACTAAATGGACTAATGGCATTTTATAAACTGATACAAATTTAGAGAAGTTAGAAAAAATAGGATTAGTAATGAAGTGAGAAACTAAGAAGTGCTTCTGTTTTGCAGCACAATAGCATATCAGCTGAAAAACCTATTCACAGTTCAGGAATGAAAGATAAAAAATAAAGATTACCAGCAGATTCATCGTGTTTACCTTAATAGATTAGGATATTTTTTCTTCAGCAGAGTGGCTAATGTTGGCAGTATTACAGTAAGGCTGGAAACAGGTTCGTTCATTTTGCTGGTATACCTTTTGGGAATATATATGCTGGATCTTGCCTAATTTTCTTTGCATTGTTATGGCACAACGATACAAAGCATGGAAATGAATCCAAGCAACAAACAGAAATATCATCTATTAATGGGCTCAGCCTGGATGGAGACTAGACCAGAAAAATACTGTACAGAAAACTGACATAGACAAACTCACTAAATAAGAATATCAAACTATTTATGTAATATTAATCCATTGGCTTGAGAATATGAAGGTTCCTGGGAGAGCACAGTTTGTTTTAATAAGTTTTATTCCAGCTGTTGGGTTAATATGAAGCAGAAAGTTATTAGGAGGAAATATATGCATGTGGAAATATCAGGTTCTGCCTAAAGTAATTTAAAGCTTACTCACATCCTCTTTATTCTTGTTTATAGAAAAAAGATAATCCACCTAATGAATCAACCCCAGTGTTTTGAGGGACGTTATTCTTTCAATTATTTAAAAGACAAATTAAGCTATGACGTGTATGAGACCACGTTTAACACTTTTCTAAATGGTTCCAAGCTGTTATAAGTGACTTACAGATCATGGAAGAAAGCACAATTTATACCAGATTGTGATGATCAGTGTAAAAGTGTCATATTATAAATCTCTTTTGTCATTGATTTTTGATTTTCAAATCAGAATCTTCCTTGTTGCAAACTGAAATGTGGTAATCAGAAATACAGTTCCAGCCTTCTTAACGATATGAACAGCACTGCAAAGGATTAAAATCAAAATCTTATTACATTCTACTTACTGGAGAAATCAACTGCATAGTAACAGAAAGGCAGTGGCAACTTTCAAATTATAAATAATATACAGGATTTGGAATATTTTGATTGTTAAGTTATTATAAAGATAATAATTTGGAAAATGCATATTCGGAAGCCTCATGACCATTATGTAATTTTAATAGAAAACCTAAATAATTTAAAGTCGATTCTGAAGATGAAAGAAACAGTATCAGAGTGAGAGTAAAATGAAGAAGATTATCTGAAAACTAGACCAACTCAAGAGCAATCGATATAATGATCCAAGGACTTTCTGGTGTGCTCTGAAGAAACTCAAACTTGATATTTCTTTAGAAAGATGGTCTGGATATGAGCACATGTAAGAAAAGGAAAAGAAAAATGTTATTTGTTTTGGTTTTTTATTACTCATACAAAGAAGATAAAAAAATACATCAGTCTTTTTCTACTCAGAATATAGGTTTGACTTTTTTCAGTTTGGATTTGAAGGCCTACACTTTCTGTGGGACTGCTAGAAGTCATGAACTTATGTCACAACCAAATAAACATCTCAACCGTGGATCTCACCCTTTCACTGAAAAAACTGCAGTGAACAATCTTGGATAGAAAATATTCCAACCATCCTAAAGCTGATATTTTCCTAAGACGTTCTTTCCTACAATAAAGCTGACCACTTACCTAGCAAGTTTACATGCTTCTCAGTAGTAAAGACAGATGTTAACCTGCTTTTACTCTTGAAGCTTTACCTAGTACAACTACTCTACCTTGACAAACTTGCTGTCCAGAAAAGATTTTCTATACACATGAGACATAGCAGTCTTAAAGGTAGCCCTCTGCCAGAAAGAAAAAGTCCCCCAGCACAAAAAAGGTAAAATTGTCTTGACAGCTTTGCAATGCAAATATAAGCCACTCTAAGCTCAAAGAACACCAATAAATTCCACAGGACTCTTGCTAAACAAACAAAAAAGCAAACAAAAAACAAACAATCAAAGCCTCCCCACCAAAACAAAAACCTAGGGGGTTTTGCAGTTTCAATTCATAGGCTGCTGTACTGAAATTGTCTTCTTGCTAGAAATCACCAACACTTCATTTTGACAGACTTGGCTGAGAACGTGTCCTCAAATTTCTTCTTGTTTCAGTCATTTGTTTTCTATTATTGAAAAATGAATTATTTGACTTCCTTCCAAGAAAAGGGCAGAAACTCATGAATGTCATGTCTCTTTTATAAGTTATAATAAAGAAGTTGCATTTTCTGTGATAGGCACCTGTTGCATTTACAACTATCTTTGACAGAGAGTATAAGATTGGTGTGAAATCTCATTTCTCTTTCATTATATGTTGCATTGCAACCTGTGATTAATTGGTTTATTGTCCACAGTTTTAAAACAGATACTTTAGGAACTCTGGAAGTAAAATAGTGAAAGAAGTTTCAAAAAACCCTGTATTAACAAAAATGCCTTAAAATTCTTAGGTACATTTTCTGTCAATTTTTGAATGGAGTAGCATAACATATATTGTCACATTCACTGTGTGTTGGTGGTCTGACTCAAAGACAAAGGCTAAAAGATTAGAGCACAGAAGGTATTTTCTTTAGAGAGCAGTGTTTTTTAAAAAAAATCCACACAGATCTGACTCCCTCCCAAAACCTTGTTCCCTTATATTTTCTCCATGTCTCTGATCTTAAGTACCAAACTCTGCTCTGCTTGCAATCTCCAATTTAACATTTTCTCTATATCCACCTGTTCAATAGGAAGCAGGTAATGGAGATTAACTCTGCCAGCCACTGTCTTGATTGTACCTTCAAAACTATAAATACAAGATATTCAAGGGAAATGTGTATCAGTTTTCTTTCAGTATTACATTGTTTTCTTTTTCATATTATTTTAAATCTGCTGTATTTCTTCAGTTGATTAATGCAGGAATTCAGTATTGGGTTGCCCCTCACATTTAAAGCTCAAAATTCTCAAGACAGTATCCACAATGTCCTTCAGATGTTGCTCTTGCTTCCATTGCCTTTGAGCAAAGGAATAGCTGTTGAGCAGTATACATGCAATTACAACCTACATTTATATTTCAGTCTAGAATACAGATTTTTATGTTGCTTACAAATGTTTCAATGAGTTATATTGCTGAAATGACTGGCAAAAATCTCACATTTGTGTTAAAGTGAAACTGGCAATATGGGACAGTTTCTTTACATCTGACATTAAACACTATGACGCAGGTATAAGAACATAACTCCAGGTGTAATCCTGGGGGGAAAAAAAAAGCAATTTCAGGGAAATGTTCACTGGAAATAGTTTGCTTCCTTACATTTGGATCATTCACTCCAAATGGTTATTTATTTTCTCCAGCTATTTTAAAAAAGGTCTGGACAGATATTCTGAGTCAGGTCTTTTCATTACAGATGCCTATATTAAAAAAATCCAAACTAAAACAGAATAAAAAACTTGCCTTTAATAGACTGCTTCAACTTAACCAAAATCAACAACAGTTTTGTCCTTGGCTTCATTGCATGCACTTCTAAAAGACAATGGAAAGCCTTTAAATGAAAAGAAAATAGGATTAGATGGTAAAAAAAGGTCTACATTTTCAGAAATCTGAAAAAAATAGGAACTTTGTAGAGATATAATCAGAAGTTCTTTGATTCACTAGAAATTAATAATTTTGTTCCAGAAAACCACCCAGTGGAAATCAATAACAAAAAACCAAACCAAACCAAACCAAACAAATCAATTGAATTCAAGGATATGTAACATGTTTATACATATTCTAATATATGTTAATATTTTCACTTCTTCCTACAACTTCTGGAAAGATGTATATCCCAGTAACTATTTTTAGGCAAAGTTGAGCTGCAAGGAATGCTGTTAGCAGGAAGTAGATCTAGCAATCCCTCTGAACTGGGTACCTTAATTGTCCAAGTTCAGTGCTTTGAATATTGAACTACATACTCTAATGTTTAAAGTTTTGACCCATTCAACCCAAATTCTTAAATGACAGGCTCAGTGCCACAGTGAGTTGTTAGGGTAAAAAAAGGAAAAACCACAAAATGATTATAGAACGCTGGTATTATGCACAGTTTTATTATGGCAAGATGCCCAGGGCTCATAAAAGATAAATGAGGTTTGAAGTGAGGGGAGAGGAGAAGAGTGTTGTTAAATTTAATAGAAGTTCTTTTATCTTTTTTTCTTTTTTTTTTTTTTTTAGGTTGGCAAGGGAATGCAAAAGACATCAAAGCAATTTTTAGTTTTCCTATAAATCTATAAGAAAATGAATTTCAGCAGCAACTTTCCCCTTTTATTACTAAAGTTTTTTTGGAACCTGAAAGAGAGTATAATTCAGTGCTTTTCAAATAGCTTTGGAGAAATATAATAAATCCAATATATATGAGAAAATTTTATGAGTTCCTTTTTTTGTATAGATAAAATATATACAGTTACTGGATCATTTTTCTGATTTATTAAAATGGCTCAAAAAAAATAGCCTATCAGATCTGTCTGTGAGCATTTCCCTTTGAGAAGTACTCATTAATTTCTAGACTAGAAGCCCAACAACAGGATATAGCAAGTTAGTTAAATAACACTGCTATTGTTTTACCTTAAACCATGGGCAGAAATATGAATTTGTGATCAAAGATCAGTGGAAAAATGTACAAATTCAGAATGCTGTCCTTGATCATGACAGCCACAGGATAAAGATCTTATTGCCCAGCTACCCATATGTTAATTTCTTTTTTCCTTTCTTTTTGCTTGAAGGAAGAAAAGCCTGTCTGCCAAAATTCACCATGATGTATGTGGGCATAATACATTTCATATTTCAAACATTCTCTCTTTTAAGTCTCTTCTTGCAAAACCTTGCATAAATTCTTTTATGTTTTCATTGTGGTCTCATTATTGAAGGTTTTGCACATAGTCCACCAGTGGAATATGTGCAAATGCAACAAGGTAATTCATATCTACACTGGACAAAAGTCCATACATTTTCCTCAGAACTGCTTCTGGAACCCAATGTTTGGGTTCCAGAAAAAATACAGATATGATAGCATGGTCCTTCTAAGGATAGGTTATCATCTGAATAACTAACTAATTAGTCTATGTCTAACTTTGTTCTAAGATATCACTGCACTTTCTTTGCCATGGCTTAATAATTTGCTTTAGCATTACCTGTTACATGGGATGAAACACAAGAACTGCTACAGAGTGCAAATACAACTTATGTGGTAAGTGTTTTGTGTGAGGTCTTTCTGGTGTCATTACTTCACACATTTCTTTCAGAAAAAATCTGTATTATTTTCCCTATGTACATGATATTTCCTACCCTGTTATAGAGTCATAGAAAGTTAAGGGTTAGAAGGGACCTTAAAGACCACCCAGTCCTAACCTCCCCTGCCATGGTCAGGATCACCTTCCACTTGACCACATTGCTCAAGGCCTTCTCCAACCTGGCCTTGAACAGTGCCGGAGTTGTGGCACCCACAACCTCCCTGGGCAGCTTGTTCCAGTATCTCACCACCCTCACAATACAGAATTTCTTCCTGATATCTGGCATAAATTTCTCCTCTTTCAATTTGTACCCATTACTCTCTCTCCTATCACTACGGTTCCTGATGACGAGTCCCTCTCTGGCTTCCTTGTTGGTCTTCTTCAGATACGGGAATTTTGCTATGAGGTCTCCATGCAACCTTCTCTTGTCCAGGCTGAACAGTCCCGACTATTTCAGCCTGTCTTTGGAAGGAAGGAGCTCCAGTTTTTTTAATCAACTTTGTGGTCTCCTCCTGGACTTGCTCCAGCAGTTCCATGTCCTTCTTATTTGGGGATACCAGAACGGTATGCAGTATTCCAGGTAGGGTGTCACAGGAGCACACAGGGAGAATCACCTCCCTAAACCTTCTGAACACATTCCTTTGGATTCAGCCCAGGATGTGGTTGGCCCTCTGAGCTGTGAGCACTCACTGCCAGCTTGTTTTGAGTTTTTCATCAACCATCACCCGCAAGTATTTATCCGCAAGTGTATTATCTCACTGTGTTTGGGATTGCCACAACTCAGGTGCAGGGCCTTACATTTTGTTTTGTTGAAGTTCAAAAGGTTTGCATCAGCCCACCTCTCCACCCAGTCAAGGTATCTCTTGCTGACATCCTTTCCCTCTGGCATGTTTATTGCACCGCACAGCTGGGTGACACCAACAAACTTGCTGAGGGTGTACTCAATCCCACAGTCCATGTCGCCAACAAAGATCTTGAACAGTATCAGCCCCCGTACCAACTCCTGAGGGACAACACTGGCCACTGGTCTCCATGTGGACAATAAGCTGTTGACCACAAATCTTTGCATGCAGCCATCCAGACAGTTCTTTATCCACCAAGTGATCCAGCCATCAAATCCATGTCTCTCCAATTTAAAGACAAGGTTTTCATGCAGGACAGTATCAAACACTTTGCGTAAGTCCAGGTAGACAATGTCAGTAGGTCTGCTTCCATCCACCGATGCTGTAGCCCCATCATCAAAGGTCAACAAATTTGTCAGGCATGACTTCTCCTTCATAAAGGCATGTTGGCTATTAACAATTGTATTTTCCCTGTGCCTTAGCATAGATTTCAGGAGAATCTGCTCCATGATCTTGCCTGTCACTGAGGTGAGACTGACTGGTCTATAGTTTCCCGGGTTTTCCTCTTTCCCATTTTTAAAAATGGGGATTTTATTTCCCTTTTTCCAATCCTAGGGAACTTCACCTGACTGCCTTGATTTTTTAAAAAATGATGGTTAGTGCCCTAGCAGCTTCATATGCCAGCTCTCTCAGGACCTGCAGATGAATCTCATTGAGTTCCATGGATTTGTGTACATTCAGATTCCCTGGATGGTCTCAAACCTGATCCTCTCCTACAGTGGGCTTAGGTTGCTCATTCTCCCAGTCCCCACATTTGCCTTTCTCAACTTGGGAGGCATGGCTGAAGCACTTGCCATTGAAGACTGAATCATAGAATCCATTAAGAACCTGTCTACTTTTTGTCCAGGTTAGCTGTATCTCATCCTTCTTTATGAAGAGGGACCACATTATTCTTAGTCTCTTTTTTTTTCGTTTACAGCATATCTATAGAAGCTCTTCCTGTTATCCTGAATATCCCTTGCCAGACTGAATATTAACTGGACCTTAGCTTCTCTAACTTTATCCCTAGCTTGCCATATAATGCCTTTTATTATTCCCAGGACACCTGTCTTCATTTCCACCTTCTGAAAGACTTTTTTTTGGCTCTGAGTTTGCTCTGCAGCTCCTTATTCATTCATGGAAGCCTACTGGTCTGTTTGCCCAATTTCATCCTTGTTGGGATGCATCACTCCTGAATTTGGAGAAGGTAATCCTTGAATATCAGCCAGCATTTTTGGGCCCCTCTGCTCCAGGACTCTATCCCATAGAACTCTACAAAGCAGGTCCCTGAAGAGGCCAAAGCCTGCTCTACTGAAGTCCAGGACAGTGAGCTTGTTATGCACCCTCCTCACTGCCCTGAGGATCTTGAACTCCACCCTCTCCTTGTCACTGCAGCCAAGGCTGCCTTGGTGCACTACATTCCCCACCAGCTTCTCCCCGTTGGTGAGCGCCAGGTCCAGCATGGCACCTCTCCTTGTTGGCTTCTCAATCACTTGTGTAAGGAATTTGTAATTGACACATTTGAGGAACTTCCAGGATTGCTGTGTCATCCCTGCAACAGATATTAGGGTGGTTGAAATCCCCCACAAGGACCAGGGCTTGGGAGCGTGAGGCTGCTCCTCTATCTGCCTGTAGAGGCCTTCATCCACACCATTCCCCTGAGCGGCTGGCCTGTAGCAGACTTCCAGTATAACATCACCTGTCCCTGCCCTCCCTTTAATCTTGATCCACAAGCTCTTACCAGGTTCCTCATTCTTTCCCAAGCAGAGTTCCATACACTCCAGCTGGTCATTGACATAGAGGGCTATAGCCCTTCCTCAACTCCCTAGCCCATCTTTCTTAAAAAGTCTAAAACCTTCCATTCCAATGTTCCAGTCATAGGAACCATCCCACCTTGTCTCTATGATGCCAATGATTCCATATCCATGCAGGTGTTGCACGTCTCTAGTTCCTCTTGTTTGTTCCCTGCACTGTGTGTGTTTGCACACAGACGTCTGAGCCAGGTCCCAGATAAAGCTGTCTTGCTGGCTCGAGTGACTGGAAGGCCTTTGCACCACTCCAGGCATTCATTACAGGTGTTGGCATCTGACTGCCAGGATTGCAATGAATAGGTGTCCCACTCCCCTGGGAGAAATCTAGAGGAAGATAGTGAGAGAAATCTGGTTTAAAGACCACTTCAGCAGTCTGGCAAGTCCCCAACCAAAGATACAGTTTCCTTTCTTTGTCAGATGAAACTCCTCAGTCCCCAGTAGACCAGACTTGGCAGAGTCCCAGGGACTGTGACTATGGCACCACCTTTCTAACCATTTGTTGATTTGCCAAATTCATCTGTCCATTGTGGCCCCCTCTCCTTTGACCTGGAGGATTGCTGAAATAACTACTAGAGCTCTAGAGCCCTTTACCACCTCTCCCAGGGCTCTTCTTAATGCCTCCCAGACTGCTGCCAGCTATACCACCAGCTCCTACATGCCCCACTCAGTTAAGATTTAACTTTCTTGCATATGAACTCTACTCAAATATATATATATATAATGCATTAATTAATTGTGTTGAAATTAGCATACTGGTAGTCAACCTGGAGGTCATGAAGAAGCTAAGAGTAACAGAACCACCCTCTTCCCTGTCTCCTTTCTCCTGCAGGGATTGTTCCTACTGCAGTAGATCTATTAATAGCTTAAACTTTAGATCAAGAAAAAAACCCCAAGATTCCAGATGCCCTCTCAGTTATGTATTTTCTTGCAAAAAATCACCCAGCCTAATTCTTCTACTGTTGGAAAAAATATGGCACGATATGAAAAATATGCAGCAAATCTGTTCTGAAAGGAAACATAAAATAGAACTTACCCCAATTATCTATTTCTTCCTGTATGGTGATTTTCTCAAAGCAATCTAATGCTCAAAGTTTGTACCTTGAAGTAAAACCTCTCCAAAGAGTTATAATTTGGGTTTTTTTCATAAAATGTAAAATAAATTACTTGGTTGTTAGGATTCTGACAAGGAGTTAGCATGAGCTGAAGAACTGCTCTTAAAAGTCTGTGCAATTTCAGACAAATTGAAATTCTAATTCATAGATCAAACATCAATGTGACATCTTGCCCTTGCATATCTGGCAATTTCTTTTTGGAAACAGAGGACCTTTCTCTCTTAATACACAAATTTTATTTCCCGTGTGGCTTTCCTTTCCATATTCCTTATCTTTAACATTAGTGTGTCATCAAATAATGGAATTATTTACTTTGCATCACTTTAATTAATTCTGTGTTTCTAATACCACATAAATTCAACATGTATACTAGAAGTGCAGTGTGTCAGTCCTTTTTCTTACACATGAGGCAGTTGCATCTAACCATGATGATTTATCTGTTATGTTCATGTTATCCAATTATATATGTAATAATTTTGGACTACAATTTAGGTTTTTTACCTTAAACATTATATTTTTTGTTTTTAATATTGCTAATAAAATATTAATAAATATATCAACTACTTTCAAATATATTGTAAATGAACAAAGCTCTTAATATTAATAGAATCTTAGCGATATTCCATTTCTACATTCTCTTAGATATTCCTATTTGTTGTTTTTCAAATTAGCTGCAATAACTGAAAATTTAGAACTACAAACTCTTTTATCATGACTAACAGTTTTGTTTTATAAAATACAGGTATGTTTCTGATTTAAGCCAAGGCCACTATAGCTAATGATATGAAAATTTGCATAAAAGTAATTTTGAATTCTTTAGAAGACAGCCTGCTCAAATATTTTTGTTGCTAATTTTGTCCAACTTAGAGTGCCTTAAGTATCATGCAATTCTAGGAGTGCTAAGAAGTAAGTTTTTCAGTTTTAAAATGGATAGGTCACCAATTTATCTTTGAACATCTAAGATATTCTCTTCCAGTATGGGGGAGAGCTTATCTATAATTCAGTTTTCAACAAACATGGCTTAGATCAGTGTGCAACCCTAAGGGCCTAAATCAATATTTTAAGAATCAACTAATTTAGCAGTATGAGGGGGAAAAAAACCCCAACTCTACATCTAAGTAACAACTGCAGAACTGTGGAACATTTCTGATTTAATGGGCATTCTAGAGAACTGTGAGGTAGTTGTGACAACAGTTCAAATGCACTGTACACACAGATAGCATTATAATTGCAAAGTAGATTTGTAACAGTGCAATGGTATTGCTGCATCACCTCAGGGACTTTGCTAGTTGCACATCTGAAAGTTTACCAGAAGATTTTGCACTGCTCCAGTTATCAAAATACGTAATGTAAAATGCAGAGCATGAAAATACGCTTATAAAAGAATGTCACTAAATCGTCCACATATATCTTGATAATAAGAATCTGTTTGTCTTTAACTCACGCTATGCTTAGTATCACTGCCATTGTAAAATAAATTTAAATCAACAGCAGTTATTATACATTCAAAGAAAAGGTAAACATTAAATTATATTTTACATATGTTTTACAAATGAAGTCAGATGTTGTTTACTGCTAATCTGTGAATTTATTTAGTAGCAATAGAAATAACTTCAGAGACTGACAGACAGGCATATTTTAAACACAGAAAAACCCTTGCACTCTTTTAATAGCTATGTCCAACTTAATGTAAAAGTGTATTCTTTTTATGACAAACATTTTTATTACGATTTCATAGCTTTGTTTTTCTCCCTCCATCAGTAGAAGATGGTGAGATGATAAGACACAAGATAATCTAAATAAAACTAGCCAACTCTGGCCACAAATAAGAATCATTTGACTTAAAGCTTCAGGACTGGGCTCTAAAAAAATAAAATAAAGTAGTAAAGTGACAGTGAATGATCTTATTTGAGCAAATTATGAATACTAATATTTCTGATAGGAAGAAGAGGCTGACATCTTTCAAGAAACAACAAAAGTAATTGCATAAAATATATGCAAAAATGGAGATGTTAAAACAGCGAGGCAAACATAAAAGGATGCATTCCTGTGCTAGTTTGAGACAAATTCAGGAGGAATAGCCCCTCCCCCACCAAGTTCAGAGAGCAGTCTCTCAGAGGAAAAGTGAAAAAAACCTGTTTATTTACAAACACACCAAGTGCTTGCAGGCAAAGGCAGATGAATAATGTATGATTATAAACCTCTCGCGACAGAAACAAAACCTGTGTAAGCTCAGCAGTCCTTTCCATGCCCCCTCCTGCCAGCCCGCAGCACGGGGGACCCCCAGGGGGTTCTGAGGATGTGATCTGGCGTGGTGAATCCAAGCGCAATTGAAACAGTTCCAGGAAAAGAAAAAAAATCCCAAGGAAAACTTCCTTGTCTCAGCTAGCTAAAAAAAAACAACAAAAAAACCTCAAAAAAAACCAAAACAAGATGAATTCACTCTCCGTCTCTCTCCCCTGAGAAACAGAGCTGAAAAGAAATGGCCAAAACCCAAAAAAAAAAAAAAAAAGGAAGGAAAAAACAGCTCTCTCTGCCGCTTCTAAAGCTGAACAAGAGAGAGATAAAAACCCTGTCCAAGTCACGGGAAGTGTGTTGTGGTTTACATTCTTTAACCTGAAACACTCTTGGATCTCAAAGGTACAATATTCATTTTAGCATAAAGCAGATGAGAGGGATAGTTGGTATCATACAGTCAAACCCAGGACAATCCCCTGTTACAAGTATTTGCCAGTAGACTGAAACAGAACGACCTCTGAGAAACAGCAGTGTCAGGGGCTATGATGAGTGATTTGTCTGATGCAGGAGATTGTCCTGTAATTTGCAAACCTAGACAGCTGGCTGTCCCTCTACAGTAACTTTCTCTACAGCTGAGAAATACCCAAAAGTATAAAGGTCACTGATGGATTTGGTAAGAAGCTATATGAAAGAGGGAATGATTTCTTGAAAGAAAGGCAGATGCTGTTCTGAATCAACAACTCTCACTCCTTCCCTGATAAGCAGTTATTGTCTAAAGCCACTTGAAAAATAAATCTGTAAACCTTGCCACTAGTATTCCATAGATGATCTGAGTCACACCCTGGCCAGCATCCTCATCCTTGTCCTTTTCCTCTTGGGCTCTGCAGCAAGAAGAAACTTTTCTTTAATAAGACAATTAATTAAGGAAAGTATTATGATAAGGAGTTAATCCAGTATCCTGGGTTATGGTATTCTCTATTAATATAGATAAAAATTGGCATAATGCAGATCATATCAAATAAATCAATGTCCACTTGTTATGGAGGCAACAGGCACACATCATTGCTAGCTCACTGTCAACCATCTTTGAAAGGTCATAGCAGCCGAGAGAGGTGCCTGAGGACTGGAAGAAAGCAAATGTCACTCCAGTCTTCAGAAGAGGCAAGAAGGAGAACCCAGGGAACTAAAGGCCTGCCAGTCTCACTTCCATTCCTGTAAATGTGATAGAAGAGCTCATTCTGAAGACCATCTCTAAGCATGTGGAAGGCAAGAAGATGATCAGAAAGAATCAGCATGAATTCACCAAAGGAAAATCACTCTTGACCAGTCTGATTGCCTTCTACAATGGGACAACTGGCTGAATAGATGAGGGAACAGTGGATGCTGTCTGGACTTCAGCAAGGCTTTTGACATTGTCTCCCCTCAGTACACAAGCGTAATTCCCAGTTTGGAATAATTTGCAAGCATACATTCACACACAGAGAAACTTAACCCATAAGGACACTAACCTATGAGAGCAATAAAAGCAGTCTTAGTAACTTATTTCTGCAAAAGTCACTCAGGTGGAGTTTTGTAAAATTTGACCTAATATATTTTAAAAGCATAAAATCATAGGATGGTTTGGATTGAAAGGAACCTTAAAGATCGTGTAGTTCCAACCCCTCTGCAATGGAGAGGGACATCTTCCACTGGACCAGGTTGCTCAAAAGGTTGCTCAAACTGTATCCAACCTGGTATGTCAAGATTTCAGAAATTAGTCACAAATGAGTGAGTATTGTACCTGATATTCTAAATATATTAAAATGTCAGTTCTATTCACTGTTACACAATCAGTTTGAACATATTTACAAAGTGGACTACATGGGAATTTGTTCTTAATAAGCAGTTTGTGGACATGAGCAAAATAATGGTCTCTCTCACTACATCAGATGGCTTAGACCTACCAATTCTGATGCTTTTAGAAGATTGGGGAGAAAATTTGTATAGATTAAAAAAGAATTATATTTTCCTGCAACTTGCTATTAATGAAATTTCTGGTTTAAAAAGCTACCTTGCCTCTCTGATTACAAGGAACTTCACTTTCTGGGAAATCACTTGATCAACTTGAGGTGTTTGTTTCTTCTTTTACAAGTTTTCTAGATGTTGCTAGTTTGAGCAGGACTGATTCCTTCACAGTCTTTGAGAAAGTAAGGGAAATACCTAAGAATTAGCTGATACAGATTGCAGGGATTAAGATGAAAAGGAAATTATATGATGCATAAGATAAAACAAAACTTTATATGCTCAAAAATCCTAAGAATTTATTGTCCCTATAATTTGCACACCTCCTTTCAAGAGATATACAGAGATAAATCTGAACTATCTGACAAATAATGCCCAAACTTTCTGAAAAGCCCTCCTTGCTATGCAGGCATTCAAATGTCATTGTTTAAAATTCAGTAGAGTTCCAAAAATCAAAGTGGCTAACACACTTGAGAAAACAGCATTTTGAAAGAAATAATAGGACTATGACTAATATTAAACCCTGTACTTTAGAAGAAGGCAAGTAGAAAAACACAAGCATTTTCAGAGGACATGGAGATTAATTGGAGGAGTCAGCCATGCAGTTCAGAAGAGAACATGTTTTGACACTCATAATATCACATTTCCAAAGTGCCATTATTTCAAGAACTTTGATCCTGTCTCCAGTCAGCTAAGTACTCCTTTGGCGTCAAGAGGCTTAGTTTAGATACCTTTACTGTGGGATGCATATGTTTCTTGTGAAGATTGAAGTCCACATGTCAGACAAGATTCAAGTCAACTTACTAGAAGGTGTAATAGCCCACTTGCAAGTCAGGGAAGTCAAGATCATCATAACATGGATGCAAGAGCTGGCAGGTAAGTAGATCTCAGAAAAACTGCTGCAAAGATTAAGGAACATGCAAAATACCTTTAAAGGTAAAAATAAAATAGGCTCAGTCCAAAGAGCAGCACTAAATCTTCTATCAAAAGCCATACTGATGGTATTCTTCAGTTTGGAATTGTGTTTATGCTTTGAAATTTATTTTTCTAAGATAAGAAGAAAGGAGACTTTCTTGGTTTACCAGTAAAATAAAGTATATTAGATTGATTCAAAAGAGGTATTTGTTTTAAATATTCTTGCCTTGCTCACAAACCCAAATTTATAAAATTCTGCAATGATTATACCTGTGCAAAAAGACTACTGTGTTTTTCAGAGAGTCTCTGGGTCAGCAAATAGACATTTATAACATATTTTCAATATATTTTCTATGGAAAAATCTTTGCCCAAGAAGGCCAAGATGTTCAATAAGTATTTTTATTTTATTATGTATTCTATAGAATTTTAATCTCAATTTTAACTTTACTAGATAACTAAGTGACAGGTCTGTGAATTCAGAGTATCCTTATTTTGCGTTCTGAAAGCATAAGATTTGCCTTAATACTAAGGATTTTTTAAACATGATAATTAAGCTTTATTTTCTTACTGCACTGTTTTAATTTTTCAATTAAAATTTTGGTCTTTTTTTTAGAGCTGCTAAGAGTACTTAAAGAGAATTTCAACATACAGTATATCTTGCTCACTCTCCAAAGTCAAGAGGAAAGTAGGATTTACTTGAAACAATGAATATTCAAGACATAACTCTGCTAATTTGCAGGTGATGGTTGTCTTTGCGGAACTCACCCTTTTCATTACTTGCTCTTGAAAGTTCTCCCTGCTTCAGAAAGACCAGAGCTGAAATTTAAGAGATGTCATCATGAATTGTTCCCTCTGGCTGTACAGGATGTTCTTGTTCTTCCCTCATCACATCTAGACTTGCACCAAGAGCCAGAGTTCCTGACTGCCACTCACTGACATCACTCAGATCCTAGAGGAAACCAGGGAACATTTTTCTTCACTGAAAACTTAAATGGGAAAATGTGAAGTGATACCTTTTGGGCACTATAGTAATGGTCAGAGCAGAAGAGAATGATCGATATAAATGTAAATGAGAAAACAACAGATTTCAGAGTGTTTATAAAGCACTAGAAGCATTAAATGGGTTCAGGCAGGGCTATTATTAACAACTCAGTATAGAACCAATGGTGCCTAATGATGTCACGTGTTTTCAATAAAAAATAAGTGGGATTTTCTTCCAAAAGAAGTAGCAATATTTGCCATAGGTCGTAGTCACTTGCCTAAGAAAGATATTATTTTTATGAAACGGTGACTAAAAAATGAAAAAAGGGTAAAGATAAGAATAATATTTTTCATTAATAGTTTTTTTAAGATTTGCTCAAGGGACTGGTGGATACTTGCACAAGGTCTTTTAAAAGTTACATCTCTGTTTTTCTCTCTGCTGATAGTGTACATTCCCTCTTCATCTGCAATTTCTCTCGAATGAGCAGTCATACCAGCACTATTTTTTCTCTCATTTAAAGAACGTTCTGGACAAATACATCTTTCTGCACAAATATTTGACATGTGTAATATAGTGCATTAGGATTCAACATTTTATTTTTTCACTTTTTTCCCTTCATTTTTCCCTCAAATCAGACATGTAGACTCTTGAGAGAAATCATATAGAGAATTTATGCACTTGGGGATGCCCTGATTTCAACATTTCTTAAATTTAAGTTTCTTACATTTCTTAATTTCAATCTTCCAGTAAGGATGCGTGTATGGCATGCAAAAGAAACAAACAGAAAAGGTGGATATTTGATATGTTTTTTTAGGTAACTATTTGAAATGTTGACAAATGCTTGAAAAATGCTGACAAAGGTTTTAAATAAAATAAAATAAAATAATCTTTTAAAAAAGCACAGGGCTTGTTTGTTTGCTTTTTTAGCTTTTTATCTTTTTAGACCTGTCTACTACAATCATATTGGAAAAACTTGATGCTCACGTATGAACACCACAGAATTCACTTTTTTTCGCTTTCCTAATTATTGCAAATGCAAATACAAAAAAAAAAGCTGAACTTAGCCAAATCAAAAATAAATTTTAATAATTTTAGCTCATTTAACATCTAAGTTTAATATTGAAGTTGCATAGAAACCGTCCTGTAGATTTCAAAATGCTTGAATTTTACCCTTTCTGATTCACTTATTTTGACAGGATAGAGCGAGACTGCTAAACTTTTTGAGGACTGCATTCTCTCATCTTGTTATCCAGAAGCTACTTGGAATATGATCCTATGGCTTTCTATAAAGTGCCTATACTAATCATTTTCTTGATGTGTTCCCAGAACACAAGGTTATTCAGAAAAAGCACAGAATTCGATCTACACACTAATCTGTGAACAAGTGAAGAATGCATAGACCACATGTTAAAACTCCAGCAAACAAGACTGAGCTTATTTAGTGAAAAGTAATATTATTTTAGGATTGTTTAGTGCGGTGCCATACTTACCATGCCTCAAGTGACTTGGTTTGTAAGTACTAATTTATTTTTCTTTACAGCAGCTACAAAAATAGTAAGTAAATTACTACTTAACTTTTTAACAGATGTGAAGAAAATCTGACAAACATTCATGGGAGTAGAAAACACATGCTAGTAATTTAGTTGAAGAGTAATCTTTGGAGAAGAGTATGAATTAATCTGTGTAATGAAACTAGTATTCTAAATTGGAATGCTTAATGTTCTGCATATTTACATTTAAGATACTGAATTCTCAGAACATGGATTAGAATATTTTGATTAATCACGTTGTAGCAAGAAGAATGAAAGTGCCAAAGTCAACCTCAATATTTTCAGAAGGCAGAATGCTCAAAACACACAATAAAAATTCTCCAAATATTATATGATTCTCAAAATTCTCAGCATGTCTGAGCTCTGAATGAACATTTTGTTTTCTTGTCAGTGATTCAGAATATCCACAGCTACTTTTCAGTGACTAGGAAAATGTCATGCCAACAGGGATCAAGCTTTATTTTAAAGTTGAAGGCATGAAATAAGCACTAAGAAAACAATTGTACACCTGTTTTCAAAAGTAAAAAGACATCTCATATCTACTTTGCTTTTGAGAATTTGGCTGAGGAACATATTTCAGAGGCCCAATAGCTCATAATATTATTCCAAATGTTCTACTCTGTATGCCTAATTAGGCTGCAGCACATTTGCATAAGCATGATACTTCATGATTAATGTATAAGTCACAGCATGGAGCCCTGAATAAATTTATCCACAGATCCTTCTCTCCATCTCTACTGCAAATAGCCAGTGTGCCTAGACTGCAGTCAATCATACCTGTAGATATGGCTATGTATCATATAAAAAACTGTATAAACTACATTATGAAGTCATACTGAGCTGCAAACTTTTTAAATCTAGAAATATTAGAAACAATAAAATGCTAGCTTTTACAAAGCCACTGGCATTTATATTTTCTGTGATTTATGGCAGGTTTGTTGGTGGTTCTTTTCCAAGGTAAATTCAAGTATGAAGTCTATAGCTTTACTCTCAAAACTCAACTCAATTACATTTAAAACAAAGACTTGTTAAATTAATAACTTAATAATTACTTTTGCACTATTACTCTTGGGGTAATGTTAACCTAAAGCGAACAAGAACTTGCTGTTCAAATAAGAGCAACATGTTAATAATTCACTAACACATCCGCTCATGGTCAAATTAAATAGGAAAACTCCTGAAAATGTTAAAACAGGTCTGAAATAAAAGCCAGAGGATGCCACAGCAAGGGTGCCTGGAAAATGTAAGTCTAACCTTTGATGGTTAAGCACTGCAGACATCTGGAGAGACTACAAGCTGATACATGTTCTTTTTACTGAAATTCATTGCACTAACATGATGACTGATCTTAAGGGATCTTCCACTCAAGAAAAATTTGTTTCATAAAAAGCAAAAAATCCACTATTTTCACTGAAAGACTTTTTTCTAATGCCACAGATAGAATACACTGATTGTGATTTATTTTCATATATTAATATGACCATTATCTTAGCCTTGCAGAGAAGGCTATCAAATGCAATATTATTGGTAGCATCTCAAATCTGGGCATAGAGTCAATCATATTTTATGTAACTGGGAAAAGACAGAAACAAAATCATTTAAAATGCCAAGGAGTGAAAAACTCCATGAGCTACATCCATTTTCTTTTAAATTGAAGATTTTGTAATTTTAAAAGTATTGAAAGGTTTGAGGTTTGAGGGAGTTTTTTTATCCTTTTTGATTTTGAATAACATCTGACATCCATATACTGCCATCTCACTGATGAGCAGTCATTCATGTCAATGATCAGTGAGAGTCAAAATAATTTTGAACTTTATTTACGTGCATTTTGATATCAAGAATAAAACCACGGCCATTTTAAGTGTTCTACTTAAAGAGAATTAATATTAAAATCCACTAAACCTTATATTTACATTTTTCTGAATTTAATGCAAATATACAGCATTGTAGATATGTGCAATCTTTTCTACAAAAATAAGCTTATGCTTTGAACTAAATGCAGTGCACCACGAGCAAGGGACCTACACCTTGATCAGATGAGTGTTGGCCAAAACAATCTATTTTTGGAAAGGATGTATGTGATAAGTGCAAAACAAGCAGAAGCCAGCGTGCAAAGCTCTAGAGGAAACTATTCCCCTCTCTAAGTAACAAAGCCAACACAAACCAATTTTGTTTTATGATTCTTAAGCAACCTAAAGGCTCACCTATGTTTTGTGACCCCAGTGTGTCAGAACTGTCCAAGGGGGGATTTCCTCTCCTAACTTTGCATGGTAAACTGTTTATGTGGGCTTCCAGAGGGACAAAGTGCTGTCTCCAAATGGAAAGTCACCATATTTACACTATATTTTCTGACTAGTCCTCTCTCTAGACAGATACGTAAATCTTAGTCCACCAAAGAAAGAAATTACAGTCACTGTGTATTCAGTCTCCTAATGGCAGTTCCTAAAAATCCAATCTTACTCCTATCAAACTCCCTGATCTCCATATATCCATATGTAATTTTAAAAAATTCCATATGGCAGCAACATATTGCCAAAAGCTGGTATGTTTGTATTTGAAAGTAAAAGAATTTTTCTTTTTGCCAATTTTCTCTTTTCCCTTTGAAATGGGTATCTTTTTATCATTTGTGTGCTCTCCCTGAAATAATCAAAGCAAAGAAGTCTGCAGAAACAAAGTTTTCTCTCTAAATATAGGATATCATTGCTTTAGGGCTTAAAAATATTCAAAGCAGATCTATAGGAGCTCCTATGAGATTATTCTTGCACTTTTGTCTCTCTATACCAGACTTATGGGATTAAATCCACTTCACACAATGGCACACAGAATTTTTGCATTATGTCCTCTTAACAAGAATTCCTTTTATAGCAAATATTATCTGAAGATTCTATAGATAACATACGGAAAGAAGTTTATTTTGTTTATATTCTTATAAAATAAGACATAAAATCATGTGACAAGGGTTACATTACAATACATTTTTGATTACAAAAAATAGATTTTATTTAGAGAACACTGACATATTGGAAGCATTGATTTAATTGAATTATTTAATTTCTTAATTTAAGAATATGACTTGTATAACAGCAATAGAAGAGCGCACATTCTTCTGGTCTGAATTTTGTGAACAATTTTTCACAATAAAAATGTGACATTATTGGCAAAACTGATAGCATTGTGACTTCATGCAAATGGAAGAAATTAATGTGAAATTACCTATGTATTGTTTTAGATATCATGTGTCTAATGAGAGTTCTTTGCTTTACATGAAATTAAAGTTAAAATTATTCTATATTAAAGGTGATTTGAGAGATTTCATATTTTCAACAATCTTTTAAGAAAATAGTCAAGAAGTTCAATCCCAACAGCATGCTCAAAAGCTATACTTTTCTCTGCAAGACCTCTGAAATGAAAGACTAGCAAATCATTTTACCCCCATTTTAGAGGAAACTTTTTTTCTCAAAACCCTATATAGGATGCACAGGTATAAACATATGGTATATTCAAAGGAAATATGATTATTATATACATATTAATAAAATAGTAAGTTGAATATTATATAATTTAAAATATTTTTATATGTTTCAACCATATAAGTATATTCAGTACCTAGTTGAGGCTTTGGTATGGAAAACAAATATTTGATAAATATTACAGGATGTATTTGTTTATAAACAATGTTGTTTCAGCTGCAAAAATTCTTTTCATATTATTACATACATAAAAACCCCAAAATAAAACACCATAAAAACCAAACAACAACAAAAGTTTAAAAAAACCTCCCTCTAAACATTCAGTAGAAATTGAATTGTGAGTTGCTTATCTGTGCGTTTATGCTCCTTATTTCACTAAAATTCTAGACAAAAATGCTTGGAACAGCTGGTATCTTTCCAGAATGGTATGCACTTGCAATCTTCCATATATATAAGGAAAAGGAGCAAAGAACCTGAAGGCCCTTGTATTAAATATGTGTTCTAACATGATTTTAAAATTATTCTCTCAGTAAAATAAAAATGTCATTGCACCCTAGGTGTGCTGACCCTAGGTCAGGATAATAGAAGATTCAATTACGTTGACTTTGAAAACTTAGGTACCTTGTAGTATATCACCACATGGCTCTGCTGCTGGCTCACCTCTGGTTCTCAGTCACTTGCTGCCTCAGTTGGAAGATTTCTGCTACTGCTTGGGCCAGCTGTATAGCCAAAATCTACAAATCTCTTATGTGTAATATTTTCATCATTTTAGTAGGGCATTGGGAGTATAATCCATACATCAGTCACTTTGCTACATGCTATGTCTGTAATATGATATAGGCAAATAAAATATTTTTCTATGGACAAAGGAGGCGAGGACTGCTCAGAGGTCTTGGGAATTGGTCAGGCTCATAGGGTCACTGAGTCTCAGCCAAATGCTCACAGTTTCACAGCCAAGATGTATAAGCAGTAGCTTCCTTAACTTCATTCCTTCTCTAAATAGGTGAGGAGCCATTTGAATGGCATTCAGTACTGCTTAGTGAAATATCTGTCAGTTCAGGCGTTGACACCTAGTTAGCTTTTCGTTGTGTTTCCCACACATCTCCCACATGAGCTAATTGATGAGTAACTATGCGTCCGTTTCTCACAGTGGTCAGGGGGAACAAGTCAGAGAAAGAGTTGCTTTTATCTACAACAGAGTTCTGTACAGAACTACTTTTTTACACTAGCTGTGGACCACTATGCCTTAAAATTATGCTTGGATAATGCTATAGAGTCATGGTCAATCTAGTTCTCCATTGTTGGAACCCAGATGCCCTCACTCAAAGTAAATTCAAGTATGTGTTTTCTTCGTGTATCCTTTTCTTCTTGGATAGAATGATACACTGGGTCAGCATGGTTATAGTCCACAGGACATGGTCATGAGTCCTTAGAGATGTCAAATAACTGCAATACACCTATTTTAATGGCAAGATGTTGCCATAAACAAGAAGCTTTATGTCATGATACATATTATTTTTCATCTTTTGACTCTCTTTAAGAGATAAACCTCAGAAAAATGAAACTATTCTGTTTAATCCAGAAATTAATCAACTCTGTTCTTTATGATTCTATTAGATGTAATATCACTGTACTCATGCACAAATGCACAGTTTTTTCTTTCCGAGATAGAGATGCCAGGTTCTTTGATGATCTGCATTGTCTTATGTACACGTCTGATACTCCAGAACAATTTATTTTCCTTAAAAGAAGAAATATTCTGGTGATGTTTCGGCCTTCTGTCTTCTTTTCAGAATAGCATGTAAGTCAGTGAAAAACAAAATGCTCTCCTAGAATATGAAGGAAACAGAAATATCAGTAAAGAACATATAATACAAGAAAGGGTTTTTTTAGATGACTGCTATATTTTCTGAAATTGAAGTTCCTATGAACTCTTGGTGATCCCATTCTTTCTCTCAAATTGGAGAACCACCCCCTCCGCCACCCTGCAACTGCACAAAACTGAGGGAAAAGAAAGATTGTACTGCTTTAAATGAAGGTGCACTGGCTGTCTACAGTTCTTTGCTATGGTATCTTTTGAGCCTAACATAAGAAGAAAGTAACACAATGCTTGTTTCTCCCTTTCCCAGATTTCCTCTGCTTTTCCAGATGTTTCCAAAAGACATAGATATATGTTAAATATAAGTGTCACTATGAAACAATATGTAGCTCATTTTTCTTTCTGGGAGAGATTCTGGTTACATGTGTATAAATCAGGCCAAACAACTATTTTTCTGTTATGTCATTATATATTGAATATTCAATATTAATATTTTCAGCACAGAGCAAGTCATCACGTTTATTTAGTGATGTCTGAATTCTTTCCTACATGACTTGCTGATTGATAGGCTCAGAGAAAGCTGTCTTTTGAATGCATATGGGATTTATTCCTGAGGCAGATGAAATTTCTTTTCCATTTGAATGTACCTGTTGTCAGCAGTCAGAATTTCACAAGAAGAGATAATCCCAAAGACAGCTTAAACCAGACCACAGAGAGGTCTGAGAGTGCATTTCTAATACCTAAAATATCTCCCAATGTGACTTCAAAATGAAAAGAAATGTGATTCCAGACTTTGGTTGCTAAGGCAGATTGTCATGTATGGAACAAATTGTATTGCTTTAGAAACGCTGCTTTCCTGCCTTTGTAGAACCAACTGTAGCAAGCTGCCTAATAACTAATTAATGAGAAATACAATATCACAACACTTAAACTCAGGGAAAGGGGTGCAGCCTTCTCACCTAATAATAGCAGAGATTTCCATGTGCGGCCATACCTCATGGTATCCAGAATAACCAGGGCTGACAGGCAACCTGATAGTGAGATTTCTGAGGACAAAACTCTCAAGGAAAATGTTCAGTTATGAAGAAAGAAAATGCTTCCATATCCTTCACAGAAGGTTCAGTCTTTTAAAAGACACAGAAATGAGAAGAAAAATGACTAAAACTATGTCCTTATTTGTATGACTATATACCAGCACATTCAGATTAATCTATGAGCACCACGGAGTCGACTGAAAAGTATTAAGGAGCAAAATCACTTAAAAAATCATTTGGTGTAAATGTGATCATCTTCTACTCTCTACCAATAAAATATTAGAAGTCTAAGAAGTCTCTGCTTGTTGCCCTTGACATGTGACTGACAGCGTTCAGTGATAAAAGATGGAGACAATCCCTTAATTTTTTTTTTTAAAGCAAAGTTTGAGGATTTTTTAAAATGGTAGCAAATCTTTTTAAAACCTCTGGGTCCTTGGTCACATCTTACCTTTTTAAGTTGTCTTGGCACTAGAATGGGCTCTTCTTTGCTGCACTCTACTTAAACTTAAGTACCTTTTCATGGGAAAGGAATGCAAAAACATGTTAACAACAGTTTAGAACAGAAATGGTTTATGGGTGAAGAAAAATCTCTTATAGAAACTTCCCTGTCTGACCATCCAGGAGACAATCTGGCACAGTCACTCTTGCACCACCTGAGCTGGAACAGAGATCTCTTCACAGCTACATCCCCCACACTCACATAGTGAGACCGGGTTTCTACACCCACTCGACCCCAGGTTTCCCATAGAAGTCTCAGACATCCCGATCCTTAAAATAGTTTGACCATGGTGCAATAACTAAATAACAAAATAAAGCTCAAGCTGGTGCTTGCTAGGAGGGACTCCAAACAGAGGAAGCCCTGGTCTTTTGTACCCTCACAGTCCAATTGAGAGGGAGACTGGGGACTGTGGGCTCCTGCCATGCCTCTGAGTGTCCAGTCCCCTGGCTGCGCCACAGGTCCCTGTGCCCTTTGTTTTGCAAAGGGTTGGCTGGTTACAGCTCTTGTCAACCAGAGCTCAACCTGGAACTCACACTGCTTGCAAGCTAAGCTACCTGCACTGGATGTATTCATCAACAAAACTAGATAAAAACGTAAACCTCTACTAGGTCAAAATATGGTGTTTCAGCAACACCAGTAAAAAATCAAGCATTAGTCTTACCTGATTATTGTGAAGGTAGCTGGACTTTTATAAGTAGGGATATATGGTACAATGAATGCTGCCTTGTAACATTCTGATGTGTACATACACTAATGCATACAACATGAGGCATGAACATAAATTAGACCTGTTTGCAATTCCAGGGCTATGATCCTGCTGGGATCACAAAGACATGGTGTCATGGATCCCTTGACTGAAATGTTGCAATGGAGAGATACTGGTTTTTTAGGAAAGACAGACTGGCAATAGAAAGTGGAGTAGGTCTTTATATGAGACAGAATATTGTGAGGTCTGCCTGGGCATGGTGATGAGTCAGCTGAGTTGATGAGTAAACCTCAAAAAGTAGTGGGTGCCTGATACTGGCTTCCTGGTCAGAGATATCAAGCGGGTATATACATCCTACACATAGCCGACAGGAACATTTTCACATTTGCAGGCCCTCATGGGGGACTTCAATGAACCTAATTGTCCTCATGGGGGACATCAACCTACCTGTTATTTGCTGAAAGGAAAACACAGAGTGTAAGAGACTGGACTGCTAGGGTTAATGACTCAAAACATTCTCCATTTCTAGAGGCACCAGGGTGCTTTGTTGAAGTCAGCTTTGGAGATGAAGGATGTGAGCTTTTGGGTGTGTAATGGCTGACTTCTGCTTCGGTAAGACAGTGTGAATGATGGGTTATGGGTGAGATAAGGGACTAATCCTCTGGAGACAGGGTGATGCCTCTTGTGCTAAATTGTCCTGCCTTACACAAACCACTGGGTTGTAAAACTCCCTCTCCTCCCTTTCCCCCGAGGAAGGTCTCATGGGCCATTCCTAGCCTGACTGTGTTGACATGAGAGACAGCTGTCATGTTTCAGAAGGTGTCATAAACCATTAAAGACCCCTGAAGTGCCTCCAGAAACATATCTGAGGCCTTCTACCAGAGGACTGAAAGCTCTCCCTTAGGGGAGGTACCTGGGAGTTCCCACCCAACCTCAGTGTATTTTAACCCATCAGGCTTTGTGTTTTGAGGCCACTTTGTGTTTTCCTCCACCTCCTCCAAAAGGATATCAATGGACATCTCATTGTAGGTCAACAGGTGGTGAGATTTTCACACTTTTATCCCTTCTCTCTCTCTCTCTCTCTCTTTATTTTTCCTTATATGTGTTCCTGAGTGATATTTTTGCACTTTCATATTGCAATGCTTTCATATTATTATATTACTATAGACAACAATAAAACAGCTATATACCTCCTTCCCTTTGCAACCAAATTGGTCTAAAATAAACCCTATATATTTATATTTACAAACACCAATAATTAAGTGTCATTTTATTCTAATCTGCCCCAAGGGATCAATTAACAAGAGCGTGGGTTACTGTTGTCTCCTGGGATGGGCTGTCACACAGGGCGTAAGTAAATTAGGAGGTTCCTGGAATGCATTGATTACAACTTCCTCACCCAGACGACATAGGAGCCAACAAGGAGCAACAATACTCAAACTCAGCAACAATACAACAAACTCAGCTCATCTGGGATGTGAAGGTCAAAGGTAGCCTTGGTTGCAATAAGCATGAGACAGTGGAATTCCCTCACACGAGGGGAGAGAAGAGGGGAAAAGCAAGCTCATGACTCTAGATTTCAGGAGAGAAGCTTTTGGCATTTTCAAGAATCTATTTGGTAAAGTGGCGTGGGATAGAGTCCTGGAAAAAAACAGGTCACAATAAAGTTGGTTAATATTCAAGGATCACCTCCTTCAAGCTGAAAAGGGTTCCACCCAAATGAATAGGAAGTCTGTCAAAAATGCCTGGAGGGTAATTTAGAATCTATACAGAAACAATGTGGTATGATATTAGGAAAACCATATCCCAACTGGAATTTAATTTGGCAAGAGATGTCAAAGGAAACAAGAAAGGCTTCTATATGTCCTTAGGTAACAACAAGAAGGCTAAGAAAGGGGTACGTCTGCCTCAGTCTTCACTAGCAAGACCAACCTTCAGGAATCTCAGGTCCCAAAGACCAGAGGGAAAGTCAGGAGCTAGGAAGACACAACATTGGTGAAAATCATTGGTGGACAAACCCCTTCCAGGTCACAGAGTACTTAAGTAAGGTAGACATTCCATGTGCCCTAGTGGAATACACCCACCAGTGCTGGTCACTGACAGGTGTCATTGTAAGGTCCCTCTTGAGAATACTTGTTTGAAATCATGGTGACTGGGAGAAATGCCCTTCTCCTGGAGGAAAAGAAATGTCACTTCTGCTTTCAAGGTCAAGAAGGGGAACAGGTTGTTCAGCTTCACCTCGATCCCTGGGAAGGTGATGGAGCAGCTAATCCAGAAAACCTTTTCCAGACATATGGATGACAGGGAAATCTGTAGGAGTCTTCATCATGGATTCACCAAGGGAATATCATGGTTGACGAATTTGATAACCTTCTATGATAGAATGACTGTCAGGGGAGGTAGGTGAGGACAGAGTAGACTTCAGTAGGCTTTCAGGATTGTCGCTTCTAAGATCCTCATGGAGAAGATAATGAAGTTTAATCTGGATGAGCAGACAGTGAGATGGATTGAAAACTGGCTGAATGGGCAGGCTCAGAGGGTAATGACCAGTTTCTCAAAGTCTCATTGTAGGCCAATCACTTGCAGTGTACCTCAGGGGTCAATACTGCATCAAGTTCTCTTTACTATTTTCATTAACAATCTGAATAATTGGGCAGCATGTACTTGCCGACAGTTTGCCAATGACGCAAAACTAGGAGAAGTAGCTGGGAACTCAGAGAGTCATGCTGCCATCCAGAAGGACTTTCACAGACTGGTGAAAAGGGCTAAGATGAGCCTTGTGAAGTTCAACAAGGGACAAGTACAAAGTCCTGCACAAAGAGAGGAAAAAGCCCATGTACAAATAGATGCAGTGGGCAAAATGACTGGAAAACAGCTTTGCAGAAAAAGACCTGGGTGTTCTGGTGAACAAGTGGAACACGAGCCAGCTTTGTGCCCCATGGCAATAAAAGCCAATGGTATCCTGGGCCACATTAGGAGGAGTGTTGCCAACAGGTCAAAGTAGGTGATCCTTCTCCTCAGCACTGGAGCTACTGTAGAGAGATTAGTGAAGGCCCATGAAGGAGCTGGGACAGTTTAGCCTGGAGGAGGGTTGGAGAGGGGATCTCATCAATGTCTATTAATACCTGAAGGGTATTTAGGGAGGGTAGAGAAGTCAGAGCCAGGCTGTTCTCAGGGGAGCTCAGTTACAGGACAAGAGGCTGTGGGCACAAACTGCAACACAGGAGGTTCTGTCTGAACTTTTACTGTGAGAGTAAGCAAGCATAGGTACAGGTTGCCTGATGACTTTGTGGAGCTTCCATCCTTGGAGATATTCAAAAGCCATGGTCCTGAGCTCTGCTCAATTAGGGAGATGTACAAGATGACATTCAGAGGTCCCTTCCAACCTCAAACATTCTGTGATTCTGTAAACACAGAGAATATGGCACCTTTTTGTTTTTTAAAGAGCATGTACAGATTAAGGGTAGACCTGACATAAAAATGTGCAATTTAATTGAAATGAAAGGATTGCATCACATTTCCCTGGGTCTGAACCACCAAGGATTTAAAGTACGTTCTGCTGACTTTTCAAAAGACCACAGGCAAAATGCTCCATATGAAAAAAAAATGTGGCCTGAAACTTCGGTAGAATGCATATTTTAATTGTAGGAGTAAATGACGTGATAGTGCAACCTGATAATGACAGGATTATTCAAATGTTTTATTAACTGTACCAAAATCCATTCTGTTTGGCATAGTCATCAAGAGATCACACACATTAGCAAGTGGAAGGATTTATTTTGCCTCCCATGTTTGTAAGTCATGTATGTCATAGGAAAGATCATGTTGATGTAAAAAATGCTGTTAGCCCTCTCCCCTGACTCCAAAACGGCCAACAGTACACATTTGGTGGAGGAGGCTTACTAAGGGTAAATTTGTTTCTGTAGAGTACCCAGAACTTTGTGTAAAATAGCTCCTACTGGAACACCTACTCAGTTTTTAATCCTTAAAATATGTCCCTTACAACAGTCTGTACTCATGATTTCTACAGTTTAGTTAAGCGTTATGTGAAATGTACCTTTCATTTGTCCTGGGCTGGCACCTGATAATTTAATCCAATGCCTTTAGCTCTTTCTCAGCAAGAAACACTGAGTGATCATATGCAGCTCCAATCTGGCTAAAGATCAGGGACATTCCATCACAGATTAATGCAGGGATGAACAAAATCCTTTCCCCTTACTTATTTTGTTGAGAAACTTATAAAAATCTTGAAGGCCACAGAACCATCATGTCTTGCATTTTAACTTTGTTGGTCTTGGTATTAATTACTTGGGAAGAAAAGCTAAGGAGGGAGACATCTATTCGTATTACTGTGAATGTGTTTTAAGTGTGTCATATAGCTGTTTTTCTTACAAGTAAGGAGGAAAAAACAAGTTCTAAAACTAAAGAATGCCTGTTTTTATTTATTGAACTCCTGATTTAAAACACAAAAGAGATCACTCAATACTTGGGACCAGTCGCCTACCAAAGGTTCTTCATGTCTTTTTTAGAAAGAGGACTTTCAAAATCTGTTTTCCATTGAGACAACATCTGTAAAAGTGTGCTCTACCTGTTAAAGTTAACAATTAAAGCCCTTTCTTTACAGTATGACGTGGAGGCCACTAAAAAAATATAGCTTTATATGTGAGTATACATATTCCTATAACCAGCCCTCTCTGTTGCAAAAGAACGAGCTAAAATATAACTACAATTTGCAAATAGACAGTGGCACTACAAGATATTTTGTGAAGAGCAAAAAGTGATATGGAAATAGAACTCTAGGGCAGATGGCACAATGTACAAGAGTTTGAAAGGATTTTGCATGAAAAATGATTTCTGTAGTGTGTACCTCAAACTGACAAAGACTCACAGAAAATAGTTCATTATCCTGCTGACTCTGGGTCCTCATCTATATGGTTCTCTTAGAGCTTTCTTGGAGGTAAAAACCCCCACATTATTTTTACATAAATCAAGTCAGCCTCTTATCATAATCCTGACACAATGATATCTTATATACTGTGTAACAGACAGTAGAGTTGACTGCTATTTTAAAGGATAAAAATGCCTTGTTATTTAAAATGTGAGTAGCAATGTGAAAGGAATTGAAAGCAGGTATGGGATTTAAAAAAATCAGGAAGGCAATAAAGTTTGTAAATTAAATATTCTTGAATTGTAGGGAATTCAATTATTCTGTCCTCTACAGCCATCTCTTCTTCATTAACTAATCCTTTCTCAATGCCTAACCTACTGTTTATTTTCTTCTTCTACCTCAGGTCTCACTTATTTCACCTGTCATACCTCCCTCTTCTTTCCCCTTTTACTTTCTTCCTCAATTTCCTTCTTCCTACTATATTACCTGACTCTGAATGTTTGGCAACACTGCTGAGACAGATTTGTCTGTTGTTGCATATGCATAGATTCCCCTTTCACTGTGCCCATTAAGTGTTAATTTCCTGTACCACCATTTAAATTTATAGTCCTTTTACATTGATTCGCATAATCCAGTCCCTTTTCCTAAATTTCAAGTACATTTACTTTACCTTTCAGCAATTACTACTTTTATATTGTAATACAATATTATGACAGTTGCAGTATGGCAGTGTTAATAGAGATTGTATGGATATAATTTCAGAGAAATAAGAGGAATACCATGACATACTGTGAGTAAGGAATCATTCCTTAACAGTATCCCCATGCAAATACCTTACCACAATATAATACAGTGGAATTCTAAAGGTATGTAATTTCAAAATGTTCATATCAATTCTGACTAATTTGTGTCCAAAGATTGGGTATTTAACAACATAAGTTTAAAAGTCATGCTGCTACCTTTCTGCCAGTTGACATCATCAAGGAGATACAATATGGGAAATATCTTACTTTCTCTGAGCTGAGACAATTTGAGGAACAGTGTTAATTGTAAAGACTGAAGAAAATCATTAATAACACTTAATTAATTTCATGAAGAACAGAATGAGTGAGACTTAAGAGTAGTTTATCTGTTAATATACTCTTTTTGACATTATTACTACCACTAAAGGCATTGATAGCTTACAGTGATTTGAAATGTTGTCAAAATAAAATTGTGGAATTTTTGGACAATTTGTGCTCAAAATTTTTATAACGAAATTTTTCTCTGTTAAAATTTCAATTTTACTATAACATTCAAATTTGGTTTAGGCAATTTTAAATATAATATTTTTTCTTGGGGCAAGTAGGTCTGATTCTTGACATTTTCATTTTCAAAATGAAATAAAAAACTGTTTCAATATTTGTTTGCCCCTGTGTTAGTCCCTGCGGTGGAATATTGTTAGGATCGCTCATAGAGCTTTTCTACAGAGAGGAATCACTGATTTAATTATATCTCCCATAAAGTAATTCAGTTTCCCTTCTGAATGCATGACTAAACCTCCTAGGGCAGATTATACTATGATTTAGCTTACCCCACATTTGTAGTGCATAGTGCATATGGAATTATAATAAATCCCCATGGTATTCAGGTTTGCATCAAACTGACAAAAAAGCAAGCATCCAACAGGAGCTTGAGGAATTAAAAGGAAACACTGTAATAGCAATAGTCATATCCATGAATCCTCCTCCGTACCCCACCACCTCAATCACATTCCTGATGGAACTGTCACAGTAACCAAGACTGAGATGCTGGAGAGCTGGATATCCCAGACAAACAGCTGTTAGTCCTGTGCACCTCCGTATACATACATGCATCATTCTTCTGTCCAGGGTATCCCAGACAGTTGGCTCACAATTATTTAATTGCAATATTTTAGCAGGAATGATCATAAAAACTTAAATTAGAATACTGCTTAAAGGATAGTTTTTTAAGCTTCCAGTGCAGGAAGAAATTTGATGCTTTGCCATATCATTCTAATTCAGGATGAAAATAAGTGTTGAAATAATTAATATCCTTTGGGAAAAAAAACCTCTCTGCCCACTATTACCTGTATTATACATACTTTATTTAGGGTCATGAAAAAAATTCATAGATCAAATGTCCTTAATTATGAAAAATCCCCCAAAGTCTCCACTTCTAGAAAGATAGAATTTTTGCAGTTCTTGCAGAATTGAGTAAGTAGTTATGCAATAGGACTGAAAACTTCCAGTTTTGTATCACATTCAATATAGTGAAAAAAAGAAAAATATGGAACATGAAGGAAAATTGTCCAGTTGTTGATCTACTTAAAATTGACCAGGGTTTTGAAAACAGATTTCTAACATCACTAAGAGTAAAACTGACAGGCTGCAGTGAGGATTTTACATTGGCTTCCCTTCTGCCATATATTTGGCGCCCATCTGTGAGTGCTCCTTTAAGGACCAGAATCAGGTTTTCCTGGTGTAGCAGCTCAGGAGCACCACTTCTGAGGATCCTACTTGGGCAACTGACAAGTCTCAGATCTAGTCTAAAGGTGTGAACCCTGGGACTCTGGTAAGCTTGCACAGCTCAGGCATCATTGACTATGTGTGGAGACGTCAGGATCATCTTAGTACTGGGGGCATCCAGATAACATGGAAAACATTTTGGCTTTGCTCTTTGTTTTCTTTTTATTGCTGCAGATTATGGAATCACAGAATTCTGAGTTGTAAGGGACCCGCAAGGGTCATCAAGTCCAACTCTCAAGTGAATGGCCCATAGGGGATTGAACCCACAACCTTGGTGTTATTAGTACCATGCTCCAACCAACTGAGCTAATTGCAGGGTGAGGTTGTGTAACAAGTATATCACCAAGAGTTAATGGAATATACCTTTTCAAAATCTTGAATTAATTCTTTAGGTTGTGATTCTTTACTTTCTTTGCATTATATAGAAATTTTTAACTGCTGTATAAGAAATATTTTGGCAATAGCCTGAGAGAACGATAATCAGAACAATCTGAAATCATGTATGTGTTCAATCAAAAAGAAAGCAAAGGGCCACAAATCACACAGATATAGAAAACAATAACCATAGTAGGAAGAAGGAATGTTAAAATAAAGAGCATGAATATATTTCATAAAACCCTGTTGACACACATCTCTGAAACAAAGTAGATTACTTGAATTACCCCTAAAGAGCAAAATCTGAAAAATTACCAGAAGAATGTTTAAGATTTGAACAGAGAAGGGTTTATCAGGGAAAATATAGTTATGAAGCCCATACTAGTGCAAGTTCATGCTGTCAGAAAAAATGCAGCTACAGTAACATTACAGTAAATAACCTAGTTAGGACTTTCTTCCCTTCACTCAGAATCAGCAAGTACTTCTCCTAATAAAGGAGAGAGATATCTGAAAATTGTAAACATATAAAATAAGCATAACTTGTAATATGCTTCCCAGAGCTAACAGGAAGAGACAGAAAGGATAATGACTTTTTATAAATTTTGCTAGTTTTGAACCACTTTTTTTCAGTACAAGTGTTTAGAAAACATTCAGTCACCATCAGCTGTGGACATTTCACTGAGTTTGATGATTAGATATTTCCATACATTTTGAATGCCATCCCAAGGCCAGCTTCATTCAATTAACTCTCACGTACATTCTAGGTCCCATTCTTGTGCACCATATGTGTCTTTATTGTGCCTGGCCCCTTAATCTGCAAGGTGCCTCAGATGCATCCATGGAGCTATTTGGCAGCTGGACCATGAAGTATTTTGTGACCAGCTATTTTCAATGTTTGTATCAACTGCAAAGCAGAAATAAATAGTGATTACAAAAGGCAAACAGTACTCGTTTTATTGCCCAGTGAAGGCAAAGTTGGGACAATAGCAGAACAGCTGTTTGGCATACTTTCTGGGATTTAGAATCCCTAGCAGAGACCTAAGCACTTGTGTGTCCATTTGTGAAAATCAGCTTGGCTGTTTGTGCCAGAGCCTTATAGCTGCCAGCATTCTATGCTCTTTATTCTGGGAAAAGTGTCAACTTGCCTATACATGCTAGATAAGCAAAGGCCGTGAGCACATTTAGAGGAATGACCAGGGAAGAGGCATTTTCATTTATTCACTGTTAGCACTGAAAAGCAACAAGGAGTGAAATATAATCACTGCCACCAGCACGAGACGGGTGGCACCCTGGGAATGGAATTAGGCAGCCAGCAAAAACCTAATTTCCAATATGATGCCTCTTACAATATGAACTACTTTTCTGAGAAAACCCAGCAAAAAAAATTGTATTTCATTCTTTTGGTATCCCTAGTTAGCTCTTAAAATTAAAATTTCTCCCTCCAACAAAATAAAATTAATGGATTTACTAAAGAAATAAAATATATAAAATGGATACTAGCTGTATATTTTGGCAACTCCTTTTAAAAAGAGGCTAAATCTGATTTCAGATGGGTGAAGTTTATGTTAAGACACTTGTGAATCTTCCATAATTAAAGTAGTTTATTTTTAGAATTAAGTCCCTGATATGCCCCCTACAGTTCCGTTTTCATTATGATGTGCAAAAGAAGTAGGAATTTGTCTACCTTGAAGCAGATTCTTCTCTGTGACTGCATTTTGATTCCTTCTCATCTGATAGTATTCATGGGTATATTGACAACAGTTGCTTCTCTTCCAATTTAGTTCAGTCTGCACCTGGCCTATATGCATTATTCTCTTACAATTCCACTTGTGGAGAGGTGCCATGTCTTTAGATCAGTAGAAAAAGCTATGAACTTCATATTTGAATTCAATGCATACAGTACCATTGTTCATAGTTGAATATTAAAGAGTACTATATAGATATCTGAGTCAAGATACACACACAGAAACAAAAAAAAAAAAAAAAAGAGAAAAAATGAAACCAAGAGTTCAACTGGAATGGATCCACAGAATATAGAGGACATATAATTTCAAAAGTAATGGACTGTACCAGAAGTTGAGGAAAAACTAATATAACTTTTAAATGTAAAAATATACATTAATTAATATTTTTAATTACTGATATTCTCATGTCATGAGTGCAGGATTTTAAGAGCATTTCAGACAAGAATGCCAACATATATCAAGAATGAAGTAATACATGTTTCTGGCAATCTGGTGCAATATACCATACAAAATTAGATGGTATGGGATATCACCTAAAAGTAAAAGATAATCACTTTATGACTGTTTGAAGGGTATTTTATTCTTTTTTGATAGGAAGTGAAAACTGTCATCATAGGCTGAATGATAAATGGACTAATTATAGAAGCAATTAAGTAGTATTTACTCTAGTCTGTGTTTTTTAAGCAGTGAATAGTTCTAAATTCTAAACTTAAGCCAGCAAAACAACTTCAATTGTGTCATGAATTAATTATGATCTGTGAAATATCCATCAGAGAGAAATGTCTGACCTAATGAAAGGAAGAGCCTAGAGCATGCTTTGACTCTCTTCTTCTTTCTCAATTTAAATCTTTGCTTCCCCTTTCTCTCTCTGCTGCTGACACAGAACTTTCATTCCTTTCTAATTAATTAACCTATTTGCCCCCTACTGGGCTGCTCCTTCCACCAAAGACCTGGAAAGACATTTGCTGACAGCACAGTTCAGTTGACTTGATTGTCTCTATTCTTACATCCACCTCACCTGCACATTTATACTACATGTTCTTCAAGGCACCACTACTCCTTATTTGGCCAGGCAAATCTGGAGTTTCCTCTAATTTCCTAGTCCTAGCAATAATCAACATAATTAATAATAACAGGTATCATATGTATTTAAGCAGACTTCATTACCATTTCTTGACTTCTCAGTAAATTTTGTTACTTATGTGTGAAAACTCTTTTTTTCTGGTTGAAATAATTTGAAAGCACATTAAATTAGTTTGCCGATGATACTGAATTCGGAGGTGCTGAGGACAGCCTTGAGAGCAGAGAGGCCTTAAAGAGAAATCTGGATATCATCAGCAATATGAAATTTAGCATGAACAGGCAGCACGGAGTGATAATCCAGGTTTTACATACAAATTGGGGAATAAAAGGCTTGAGAGCAGGGTTTGGGTTGATGACAAATGTAATCTGAGTCAGCAGTGCCCTGGCAGCCAGGAGGGCCAACCCTGTTCTGGGGCGCGTCAGGCCCAGCATCACCAGCCGGGCAAGGGAGGGGATTGTCCCGCTCTGCTCTGCATTGGTGTGGCATCATCTCAATTACTGTGTGCAATTTTGGGTGCCTCAACATAAGAAGAAGATCAAACTATTAGAGTGTGTCCAGAAGAGGGCAACTAAGATGGTGAAAGGCCTTGAAGGCAAGACTTTCAAGGGGCAGATGAGGTGACTTGGTTAGTTCAGCTCAGAGAAGTGAAGGCGGAGGGGTGGCCTCATCGCAGTCTACAACTTCCTCACGGTGGGCAGCAGAGGAGGTAGAGGAAGAGGAGGTGCTTATCTCCTGTCTCTGGTGACCAATGATAGGATACAAGGAAGTAGAAGTTTAGTCAGTGGAAGTTCAGATTGGTCTTTAGGAAAATGTTCTCCACAAGGAACAGGCTCCCCAGGGGAGGGGTCATGACACAAATCCCGTCAGAGTTCAAGGACATCTGGATGATGCTCATAGTTGTATGGTCTCATTTTAAGTACTCTGAGCAACAGGGAGTTGGACCCACCCATACTTATGTGTCCCTTCCAACAACAGATATTCTGTGATACTATGTTGCTATAAATTAAGGAAAGGGAACTGATGAAAAGAGCAGGTGAAATGTAAAAATTAAATTTCTAAATTTAATCTCATCTAATTAAATATCAGTAATTTTTCTTACGGAATTTGCTTATTAGATTAAAGAAGTTATTTTGATTTGAGGCCAAAGACCTTAATAGAACATTTATTTGGACTATTTTTGTTTTGACTGGTCATAGAATTCAAGGTGTATTAATGTCATTAACTGGTTAAACTAGTGATCAAAATCTGTTTTCAAACTACAGAAAAATAAAAGAGTGAAGAATTCTTAAATATTGAAGGTTTTCTCAGCTATTAATGGCTTTATTTCACTGCAGGTTTTTAGGGACTTTATAAGTATTTTTAGAACCCAGATGTCTTTTAAAAGTAAGATTAGACATGCACTTCAACATATAGAGGTATGCTTAAGATTGCCCTGAACAACAGACATCTCAACCACTTGCCTTAAAAATTCTTTTTTCAGTTTCTGGCAACTATGGAGCCCAAAGCTAGAAGCCGTGTTCAGCACCTGGGTTAGAGGTTGGCCCTATCCTGTGCCTTCTTGCAGTGCCTTTTGAAGACATTCAGTCACTGCTGTCAGTCTTCCAGTTTACCACTTCCACTATATCTTCCTGGTTTGATTTCCAACACTCTCATGGTCTACTTCTTCTCTCTTTGCTGTATGTGACAGCAAACAGGGCAGATTCCCTGAAGACTGCACTGGATGTTAAGGAAACACAATATGAACAAAGTAATAGGGATTCGGGAACTGTGGCATAAGCACTAAGTAGCTAAGAGCTAAGAGCTAAGAGCTAAGGAGCTCTCAAAGCCTAGTTCTCATTTCTATTTTAGAGGCCTATGCCCTGCTACCAGGTCTGAAGGACAATTGTGATGCATTCTCTAATGTGCCATTTTAAAGTGAAATGCAGTAGTGAATTCCTTCTCATGATATAAAAATTTAAACTTCCTGGATCTTTGGAAAGTACAACTTGCTCTAGATGGGTGACTATTATGGATTGGGATACTGGACTACGTAGTCAGTGTGAGTTAATGACCACAGGACCCATTCTGTTGACTTTCACTAAAGGTGCATTGAATTACATGAAAAATCCAACATAAGAACCTACTATTAGATTAGATACTACTAAACATCTTAGTATACATACATACACACACAAACATATAAATATATATATATTTATACATATATTAGGTGCGCATATATATATATCTTAGGTATATGTATTTTTTAAAAAATAAGATGATAAAGCAGAAAGGAAGAAATATGTGAGAAATAAAATTAATATCATGAAATATTTATTATCAGATCTTTGTTCATTTTACTTTCCATAACAAATTTGCATTAATGAGGGAAACAAGAGGAGAAAGAAAGAAAAAGCATGAGTAAGCAAGAGTGGGGAATAATATAGGTCAAGAAAAATGGCAAAGATTCCAGTTACTAGTAGTGTCATTAATAACCCACTGCAGCCATGGAATCTTAATATATTCCCATATCCCATGACAAGTGATTGTGTCCACCCAGAAAAGCTGGAGGTTTTTCTAAATTATGTAACCAGAATTTATCATCTATTGCTTTCTTTCTGCAAAGATATATAGCCAATCTGTAAAACAATTATATTATATTACCTCGGATTTGATTTTAAAACACAATAAGGGATTTCTTATATAATGTGTTATTTTAAGGAACTTCAAAGAACATGATTAAAGGACAGGTTATACTATAACACTTGGTAGGAATTTAGCATTTATTCTCATGGGTAATTTCAGACGTTCTTTCCCCTCAACGATCAGGTCTACAGAATCATGCAGAGTTTCCACAAGAGTAGCAAAGTTAAAGGAACATAAAAGCAAAAATAACAGAGGAATTACTTAGATCCAAAAAGGTACACCTCTTAATTTAAAAAGAAATTCATGAGCTAAACAAGGCTCTGGAATATTTTGTGGGGTTTTTTTTTTCTATGCCATAATAAACCTATGGATAGAACTGAGACATTTGAAAGTAGTTTTAGCTTTAAGTATTCAAGAAAGTGAACACCTATACTAGCATAAGCATCAGCTATCCCATTCAACAAATATAAGCATTCTGCTTTAAAAAAACCCAAAACACTGTATCATTCACAAAGAAAATAATCAAGAATAGAAGTGACATTTTGCACCCTATTCTCTCACTAAGTTATTTGACCTTTGGAGAGGAAAGTACTTAACTTTCCTGAACTTTTGTTTTCTTTCCCTCACACTGAAAAATATAATAATTCTAGTTATATTAAAATCTCTGCAGCTACTGGGCTTAATTGCATGAAAATAATTTAATGAAATTATTCTCCTGCTTGAAGATAAACGTACACTAACAGCACAGGAGGATTGAGGCATATGAAACTTGTAGGGTCATGCCATAAAGAAATGAGGAATATTTCACAGAAAATTTTTACGAATAGATGATAATAGTAATGAGTCTGAAGTAGAAACAAATTTGTCATCCAGTGTAAATTAATGTTTCAAAGGGAACAGCTCTGAGCAGGTTCAGCTCAATTTTGGGAGGCAAAGCACCTTGAGAATTTATGAATCACTAAACTTCACATGCAAGAGGCATAACTCTAAGCTCCCCTAGAAATAATTACCTAAATATATATCCTTGAATATTTTACAACAGAAAACATTAATGTATATGCCTATGCATACCTACGTCACTTAATTGCAATTTATTGTTGGCATTATTTTCAAGTTCTGGAATCCAAGGGTTGTACATGTCTCCAAGTAGAGATTAAAAAAACACCTGGTTAATTCAACACTCTTACTGAGGCTTTGTCCGTTTTCGACAATTTCACTTTAATCACATTTTGTCAAAGCAAATTGACTATTCAAAAGCTTTTGAGTTACTAACACTTTTTTTCTAGATACTGTGCAAAATAGCCATGCCAAATTTTAAAACTTTGTGTTTCAATTTAAACTCTTTGCTGAATCAGGGTATAAATGACAGACTTTTTACAAACATTTGCACTCCTCACAAGACTCAATTTGTAGTGCTTCTGAGATTTTCAAGTCCTTGGTGTTGTGAAAAAAAGTTAACATTAGCAAAATTTTTTTGTGGATATCCATCATAAACTCAACATATGCAGCTTTTTGCAAAGATGTGGAAAGAACCTTTCTTTCTTTCTTTCTTTCTTTCTTTCTTTCTTTCTTTCTTTCTTTCTTGTTTTCTTTCTTGCTTGCTTTCTTTCTCTATTTCTCTCTTCCTTTCTCTCTTTCTCTCTTTCTTTCTCTCTTTCTGTCTTTCTTACTGGCTGGGACCTTGATTCTGATTTTGGAATACGTTGTCATTTTGGAAAGGAAACACACAAGTGAAAAATGAAGCCTTTATTTAGTTGGATTAACAGACTTAGACAAATATTAATAAATTAGGGTAATTTACTGGCACGTTAACTAACTTGGCTAACCTTATTACAGATTTAACATCTTTTGTAAATCAAAACCTCCTTCTACTTGGCAAGGAGAACACATAGTTAAAATACAGTTCCAAAGCAGGGAGTTTTAACTACATTTTATTGAGATTATTTACTGCTACTTGCCAACATGAGTAAGATTTTCACAAACTGATCCAATATCAATAAAATGTGGTTGGGAAATAGGTGGAAAAAATTGTTCACAGACAATCTCGTCAATTCATATGCATATTCATGGAAATAACATAGTGGTAAAAAACGGTGGGCTTTTTAAATCACTTTTCTTTTATTTTCTTTTGTGACTATGCAATGATTCACTAGATAGCAAAAGCCACTAGGTGGCATTTGTGATTTATTAGGCTGGAAGCACTGGTTTAAATATTACATCTAATCCTTGGTTTCAAGAGAACAAGATATTTAACATTCCAAGATATTTAATTCAAGAACTTCCCCCCATAATTAGATAAATGCATAGAATTTTCACTTCTGCTATATCATTTGGAAACCCACTTTCTGAAGGTTCTATTCAAATCCTAGACATTCTCAGGCATGTATTCCCTGACCCCACAACACCAGCTTACATAAGTAATTACTTGTCTACAATTAAGCTGTAAATAATGCAATCACTCCATTCTTGTCCTGTCAGTCTAGTCCCAACCACAACAAATAGGGCTAATCACATACTTACTCAAGTGTGTAATTATTTACAGTTAAACTTCTGTCACTTTCACCCTGTATGGAAACAGTAGAACACAACCTGTAATTAGCAAATGTTGCTGCAGGCACTTCTGCTTGGAAATAAGCCATGGATTCAGCACCTATGTGAGCAAAGAGGTAAACCCTTTGATCCAGGATTCTGGCATGGATTCTTCCCCTTGGGCTATTCTATCATCAGCCCCCAATAAGGCAGAGAGATCAATGAATTATTATTATGTCAAATAAGCCTCTTGAAATTCACTTGTCCCCTCTTTGTCAGAGACTTTGTATGCACTTACATCATGTTTATATGCATGAATATACATGTATGAGTATATATACCCAAGTTATAGCAATGTGTATATATATTAATGTGTATCTGAAGATGCAAGAATTAATCAGGTATACACCTGATTTTGATTTTCATTGAAATGACAGCAAAAGTCTTGGTATTCACAAATAGATTGATGGATATAGGCCTTGACTAGTCACTTCCTTCCTTGGTTAGAACCTGACACTATGATTTAAAAAATCATTATTTCTTTAAATTCTTACCTTTCAAAGCATTATATCCAGCAAAACACAATTCTATTAACAGGTGCAGAAACAAGTGTATGTGGATACGCCACTAAAAAACTAGTCATAAAGCAAATGCCTGTAAGTCATGTTCTGGTTTATTGCACTGAAATCTTCCAATTAAAATCATAGTCTCATAATAAATTAAGCACATCATACATGTAATGTTAAACCGTATGTGCCCTCATTTCATACTGAGCCAGGTTCTGTCACATGTACTTAGCTTGAGCTATTCCTTACTCTATCCCAAGGGCTGGAAAAGAATTAGTCAGCCTGAACAAGGAGGAAGAACTTGTCCCATGGAGAAGATTGAAAAATTAGAAAGAACTCATTTGCCACCTGCCCTTAGCAGTAATTCCAGAAGCAGATGGAATATGAGATTAAAAACAGGACCTGTTTTTTGCTTATTGGCACATAAACAGATCATTTAGAAGAAAGTCTGGGTAACAACAGGCATAGGAAATAACTGCCCTAACACTTGTTTTCAGTTTATCAAAGACAGTGGACAGTTCAATTCTTCCTTCCCTTGTCCTGTTCCCTGTTTCATCCTCAACATGCCTGTAGGTCATTTTGTAACTCCTCTCAAAGACTAAAGTTGTTTTACACCCAGACGTCAGGTGAGTTGACAAAAGATAACACAGATTTTAAATAAGCTTTCTCTTTGGGATGACACTGGAGTTGAAATTCTTCATTAAATCCTTCAATAGATGCATTGGCCACTATCAGAGGTGAAATAACTCCCTGTATTAGACTCTGCTTGGTTTGAGTCAAACAGGTATTTTTACTGCTGTAGGTTAGTGTAAGGAGGTGAGGGGGTGAGCTCAGAATGTTTCAGTGGACACTGGATGAAAGGAACACAGGGAATCAGAACAAAAGTTATCAACCTACTTTTGTGATGTGAATAGTCAGAGTTGTATATTATGAATCTGGAAATCATGAAAATTAATTATTCAGTGTGCCTACCAGTCAATCTGTAGAAAGGAAAAGTGAGCATTTACTTCCTAGTCCTTAACAATGTCTGGCAAACAGGTTTCAATAAAATGCCTGGGTATCCAATTACCATGGAAACAGTCATATTGGATGGAGTCTGTGGCACTTAGCTAGTTAGATAGTTAGTTGCTGTTGAATTACAGTGATATGAAATTGCTGTAGTCTCAAGATACTTTTTGAAATGGCAGTAGTTACCTCCCAGTATAATGACTCACTTGAACAGTCTATATCAGCCACAACAAAATGCTCAGTAAATGTTTTTCAAGTTGACAGATATTCTGTTAGGGACCTATTCTTTGCTGTCAATATGATGCAGGGAGAATGCAGATATGCTGGCCTTTGTTTAATTTTTTAGCTTCGTGGTAAGGCCATGACCTTTTGCTGCTGATGGCATACATATGTTAAACATTTGTTTAAACCGTCTTCCCACCACTGACAAACATAACCCGCCAGATGACATTATGCAAATGAGTTGCAAGGGAAATAAAATAGAATTTCATATTTTCCTACCTAGTAATGCTTCCCATATCTTTGCATTTATGACACTTTAAAAAATATTTGATCCTTGGAGGAAAGTGAGCAATTCATATAGTTATTGCATATAATTCTTCCACAACACCAGAAAATCTGTCAAATTGTCATTGCAAACTGCCATCTGAGAAGCTGCCCTTCAGGGTCTTAAGTTCCCTTTTCTTGCTCCTCACACTCCACTAAAATTATTTACAAGACTCTGGTAACCACATCTGAAGTCAACCCTTGTCAGATTATTAAAAATTTATAAACTGCATGAGAGGGTAAACTACAAGATGTTCTGATAAGGACTTGAATATATCAGTAATGAACATAGCCAGTTTACTGGTTATGTACTATTTGAGGATAGTATATGCTTCATCTCCTCTCTTTAATTGGACAATAAAGGATTTTCCTGTACACTGAGCTTGTTTCTCAGGTAAACCAGCTGTTGATTCTATTCTCTTTCCACCATGTATTAAACACATGTATTGGGTCTGACCAAGAGAGAGTTCACCTCTCCCTTAGCAGCCCTCACAGTGCTGTGCTGTGCACTGGTGGCTGGAAGGGTGTTCACACCAGAGNTGTGCTGTGCACTGGTGGCTGGAAGGGTGTTGATAACACACCAGAGTGTTTTGGTTACTGCTGAGCAGCACTGCCCCTATAACATTCCTGCCCCCATCGAGAGGGCTGGGACTGGGCAAGATCCTGGGAGGGGACACGACCAGGCCAGCTGACCCAAATCAACCAAAGGGATATTCCATACCATGTGACATCAACTCAGATATAAAAGTCCAGGGAGAGAGGAGGAAGGGGGGACATTCCTTGCTCTGAAATGTCTGCCTTCCAGAGGAACCATTATGAGTGCTGAGACCCTGCTTCCCGGGAAGTGTCCGAACATCGCTCACTGATGGGAAGTAGAGATTAACTTCTCTTTTTGTTTGTGCATGCGCAAACTCTCGCTTTGTTCCTTTTTTGCTTTAGTAAACTGTTTTTATCTCAACCTACGAGTTGTTTTCCATCTTATTCTCTCCCTTACCCCACTGGGAAGGGGAGTGATAGAGTGGCATAGTGCGCACCTGGCACCCAGCCAAGGCCAAACCACTACAACATCCTTGTGTCACCAGCAAGAATGGGAAATAAAGTGTAATAGTATTTTTCTCTTTATTATTCAGTATTCTGAATATATAAAAAAATATGTTTGAGGTGCAATAAGTCATAAGCACTGCAAAATAAATGCAATAAAATGCATCGTATTAACTAGTTTTTCTTTCTTCTAAAGTATGTGTTTCATGGAGAAGGTAGTATCAAGCCTTTGTTCACATTTCATTAAAAAAATTTGCTCATTTTTTTTCACTGACATGTGAGATTTTGACTCCTGAAGCTCAAAGAGATATTTAATTTGCTTACAAATCCACATGATTTTTTTTGTCTAAAAGCATGTAAAACTGAACTAATGACATCTTTATATTTGCAATCCATCACACTGAAAACCAAGTCTAAGAAATTGATACATACAATATGCTGAAGGGTTCAATAATGTAAATGTTAATGCTTCCAAATCTGCAGAGATTTGGAGCGACTTGTTAGAAGCTGTCATGAATTACAGAACTTCTTTCTAAATCCAGAAGGTTGTCACAATATTTGAGTTTTTCAAATTTTCTTATGTTAAAACCTATGGAAACACAGACATACATCTCAAGATAAGTCTTCATCTGACTGCTGTTTTCTTAGCCCTGAATTTATTGAAAGAAGTTACGTTATCCAGAGTATGGATGACATCTATGGTCCTCTACGTTGAAGGCAAAAAAGAAATTGGATACAGTTTCAGTATTAAGAAAATAAATCATATAATGTGATTAGGATGAAAATTTGGAAATTCCTAAAAAGTTAAAAAGTTAACTCACAGGAAAGCTTTTTGCCTTTTTGTCAGTAGAGGTAAGAACATATTCTACATCCTGCCTGTTGCTCAGGAAAGAGGAGGTACTTGGTCATTAGTTACTTGGAGCTGGTAAATCCACCCAAATTATACTTTTTTTGCCATGTAAGAAATTCCATAGCAAAATACATTTTATTAATTGTCATTATTTTTAGGGACCAGATTTCCTAATCCTTTATTCACATTACAGACATGAGTCTGCTTCTGCATAACAAAGTTCACCTTGTAGATAAATCCACAAATGAAGAACTCAGTATTTGGTAACATCTGGATGCTTGGCTTTTGGTATAAAATTTCTGGAGCTGTAGTTTGAAAGTTTAGGCAGCTGGTTAATCTGTGGCTGAGATCGAACTCCTGGTAATTCTAAACACCCACGTAGGGATGTGGTTTACAAAGGTTTGAGTCTCATAACTTTACAGCTCCAGCAACGGCTTGAAAAGTAGTCCAAATTACTTCAGGGAGTCTACTTTAAAAAGAATATGTTTTTGCTTGGAACTAAACTGCTTCAGAATCTCAAATGTTGGTCAGCCTTAGGTGATTGCACAGAGCCTGGGGGTGAAAAAAATACAGGCAAAGGAAAGAAAGCAGGAATTCCTGAAATATCAGATAATTAGAAAAACATTCTCTAAAGAATTCTGTCGTGAAAGGCTCTAAAGAACTGAGGTTTGCTTATGTAACTGTTGCTGCATGATTGCAGAAAAAGGAAAAATGGCAACTCCTCAATTTCAAACAAAAAATGGCAGATCTGCTAGGTGTTTTTAAGATGTTTTTGTGAAGTTCTTACTGATTGTCACTGTTGAAATAATATAACAGCATATGTCAAGACATAAACCAGCTTCATGTGGTATGTTTCCCATGGAACAGGAATATATATTTCCTATACAGTTTGTACATGTGGTGAATATGACACTTTTTAAAGTTGAACAAATAAATACTCATGGATTTGTGTTATTTATTGTACAATTTATGGCTGGCATGTAAAGTTTCACTTCCTTTCTCTCTGTTATTCATTTCTGTACAATTATTCATTTAAATAGTTTCTCCTGAAATGCAGAAGAAATTAATTCTCTATCCACATTCATGCTAAATGAATTAATTCTGTTTAACGTTACTCAAATGAATACAAAAGGAATTAATCATCATTAGAAAGATACTGAAATGCTTTACCCTTTAAGCTTTAAGCTTTAATGTAGTGCTAGGTTGCGTGACATTAGATATGAATCCACAGTTAAGCCCCTAGATGCAAGGATTTGGGAAGTATTGGGAGGTGTCTACATCTGTAACTAGACTGGGGAATTTTGCTCTCATCTCTCTTTGAAAGTGATACTTATTATGCATGCTCTTTTGAGTTCTTAATTTTTAAAATTGGTATGCTTTTTAGTCGCTTTTAGCCACCCTCTTGAGTCAGAGGGCAGAAAGGAGTTATATGACTGCATAAGCTTGTTTGGACACATACAATCCAGTACAGATAAAGGGATACAGCGGGTGAGACTAGAGGATGGAGAGAGATGTGAATAAAGTGTGATACTTCCATAAGTAAAATTCAGAAATTTTCCAGGATTATTTCACAAAGCATCTCCACAGGTTTTCTTTCCAGTGATCAATTCAAGTAAATGATGTTTCTTAAATTCTTAGCCTAGGTACCTTTGCCTATTAGAGGATAGTGAAAGATAAGTTTCTAACAATTTAAATATCTGGAGAATTTGTTTTATAATAAAATGCACATAGCTCTCAATTTATTTTCCACTAATTTTTTGTCATTGCCACCCCCCTGCTATTCTCTGACATCTCAGTATTAGACAATGTTGTGACATACTGAAAATATAGAATCAAAATACTACAGAATAAGACAGCCTGGTAGGGACCTTAGGTAGGTCCTGCCAAAGTTAAAACAGTCACGAGGTCAGACCAAGTTCCTCAGCACATTATGCATCAGGTCTTGAAAATCTTCAAGACTGGACTGCTATGGGCAATCTGCTACACTGCTTGACAGTCCCGATGAAGAAATATTTCTCTTTTATGCCCTTGTCCCCCTGCCATAAACCCATGTGAGGAGACTGGCTCAGGTTTTGTGATAACCTCCTCACAGGTATCACCAGGCTGCTGCTTTGTGCCACCTGACACCTTCCCTTCTCTGGGTTGAACAAACCTAATTCCTCCTCCTCTATTTTATCACCAGGTTTTAATCAATTTACCCTTCCTCAGTTACTACTCTTGGCCATTAAGCTTACTGACTTCAGGAAAACTGAATTAATGTCTCCAGCATGGATTCCATTCTGGAGAACAAAGGCAATGTGTGGCTGGGTATGAACATATGCAGTAATTTGCACAGTCCTGTTCTGCTGATATTCTCATGTAGATTGCACTATCTCTAGCGTTGAAGTATAGACATTTACAAATAAGCAAAAGTATGCACTACCACATTTTTGAACACAAAAAGACTGTTTCTTCTTTCAAAAGCGCTTGAAAGAAAAAAATAATAGCCAGTGGTAGACTTGTGTGTCCAGCGGCTACATCAAATATTGCAACGGATGTATGACAGGAAAAGGCTATATCAGATGGACATGACTGTACCCTTTAATTGAGTGGCTATCTGTCTTCTGAAGGTAATCCTTCTGTCTCTTATCTAGTTCAAATTTTCTGGAACGAAATGCACAAATCTGAACTACCAGAAGAGAGCGGTCTTCGAATTCCAAACTCCAGTGAAATAGTTAATGCCTTAGCCACAGGTTCAGACTTTTGTTCTAACTGTTCTCCACTTAATATTTCCATTCAGGAATCAGAATTTTATTGTCAATTGCCTATAGAATTCTAGTGTAAACTTATATAGTGAGGTAAAATTATCACTTTGGAATGTGAAAGGTGAATACTGAAGAGAATAGCTGTTATGCTATCATAAGAAAATTGAGGAAGATTTTCCATCATTTTCAGTAAACTTGCTTGTTTTGAAAGCAAGATGAAGAGAGGATTAATACCAACAACACTGAAATTTCCATGACCTGATCTGTGATAATTATACTGCATGTGAATAATCACAATAGCAACATCATACTCGGTTTGTCTTTTGCATACACAGCTTAAATAGGGACCTGTGGTCTGCTAGGCCTTACTTACCACAAAATAAGTGAGGTACTGCTTTGAAGGTCAGTTCTAGTACCTACATAAACATTCTAGCATATAAGAATGTCCTAACAACCAGATGATGCTTTCAACATGTGATCTGTTCTGTATAACACTGTCATCATGAAAAACAGTTGAATACCAATTTATCTGCAGCTTTGCTGAAAGGTTTATAGCACAGTGAGTGGTAATCACATTAGCTGCCTTTATCACTTGGACTGTACATTACATTAACATAATACAATTTTATAGCTTTAAGAAATATTAAACTGAAATGAAGGCAAGCAGCGCTTCACTAATGGATTTACAACATCTCTTATCCCTACTCAGCTACAGTGTCTATAATCAGAGAGAGTAATATTTGCACTTCTTTAGAAAGAGCTGTTCATTTCAAACATTGTGTTATTCTGCTAAAGAGTTGCCATCTAATTGGTTTGTTGAGAGATGCAGAGACTGCTTTTGTCCTTAATCCCAATTTTAAATTACTCTAATTTTTTATTCTCGTATATATATCCATAACAGAGAGACTCATGCATACACACATACTTCTGTAAGAGATTTGGAAACAGAAAATTCTCTTCACTACAAGCATGCCACTGAAATTCAGTTAAGATGAATAAATAATTTGCCTTGAGTCTTCTAAAAATCTCAGATTTTCCTCTAGGTATCTGAAGTAGCTTTGGTTTTTTTGGCAGGGAACATCAATAAGTTAAATAAACAGCAAAAGGAATCTAATTAATCTTCTTCTCACCCAGATAATCTCCCTGAAGTAAGGGAAAAGAACATAGCAAACAAAAACAACTGTTCGTGTTCTAAACAGGGTCCAAATGAGTAATAGTAGAAGGATATTTTCCTTGTTTACACGCTCTGACAAAAGCATGCAACTTGTAAACAAGAACCAAAGGCATTAGCGAAATAATCCTCATATACTTAATCCCTTATTTGATTTTTTTTTTGCCAATCCCAGTAAAAATAATTACTAGTAACAGTCAGATGCTGAAATTGCTCTGCAAATAGTTCAGAAGAATACTTATATCTCCTGTGATCATTCCTCCATAGTCCACTATTTGTTTCAGGATTATCAGTGTTCCTAAGCCTTCATTTACAATTGTAGTCAACCTTCTTGTTTGGTAAAGATCTAACCCACAGCTCACTAGCTCTGATGAAAATAGATAAGGAATCTAGAGCCTGTTCTAAGTCTCTTGCATCCTTGTATCATACTCAGCATTTTGTTTTGTTCTTTTAGAACATAAGAGGCATTTGCAGCCACAAGCCATGATTATTCAGACCAAATATTTCCATATTGACTTGGGACCAAGATCTAACACTAAAGGAGTAGCCCACACTTAATTTTCATGCCAAATATCCTTAGAAGTCACAGTATGTTGCTTGTGAGATTTATATGTAGGAGTGGCCTCAAATTTCTTGTGTAATTCAGATGTTTTATTGTTCTTTTCTCCATTAGCAACTGTTACGTTTCTCTATAAGTGGCTTTTGGAAAAATAAAAAGAGATTTAGACCTTTTAAGCATGATGTATATGATTTTGTTCTCTGTAATTCACTGCTCCACCATCCTTTTATATAAATCATTTGCATTTGTAACTGATTTGCATTTTTCCAAGTTAAAAAAATATATACAGTGGAATTATGCTAAGAAAGGAAGAAAGGAGAAGTAACTTTCTGATTTCTTTATCACTTCATGACTTGTTTAAGCTGTTCATGACAATAGTATAGTTCCTTCACACAATTTAACTTGTTCTGGAGAATTGGCAACAGGGAATCAACCACACAAGGGTATATATATTGAGAGACTGATAATTCTGCCAACCTTCTAACTGTCCCAAATGCTCTGCTTCAATTTCCAAAAAGTTAGTTACACAGAGTCAGAGGTGAGTTGGCAAGTTTACTTTCTTGTTCAGGATTTAATATTTGCTCTCTTTTAACAGAAACATGGGAATATTCCTGTCTCTTCACCACAGGATTTATGGCTTCCTTGCTTGTATGTTTATCTGATGGTATTCAGAGTTGCCAAATAATATAGCATCTATCTCGTGTTGAATATTTTCCTGCTGAAATAAAAATTGTTCAACATCTGTCAAGCATGCATCTGTGTTTATTATTTTATCCCATGTATGTCTGGCTGGGATTTTTCATTCAGTTGCTGTTTCTTACCAGTATCCTTCCATCTTTAGAGTTTATTTATTATGAGAGAAAAGCAAATATTTTTTTAAAACCTCATAAAAGCAATGAAAGGTTATATAAAATTATCCTCATTTTCCCTGTAGATGAACCTGTGGAGCATATATATTTAGTTGCCTTTCAAGTCTTTATATATACACACAGCTTATATACTGCATTTTTCATATGTATTCCATATTATTATGCACTTCTTTTCTTTTTGTGCCTAAAGAAAACACATGATCTTTAGGCTAAAATTTAACCTAAAAATCAGCATGAATTTACTGCTAGTTCCAGTTCAGATACTGTCTGCAGTGTGTCACAGTTTTCTTGTACCTCAGATTATCTAGATAAGAAATAGAGATGAAAGGTTGTTAAACTTGCCTCTTGGGGCTATACACAGACTTGTTATCTTCAGCATATAGGCAAGAGATGCATGCATTATTATTAACATTGGAATAAATTCACTAACTTCTTGGATCCAAAGTATATTGGGAAATTTCTAACTCAGTGAATTTGGTATAAAAGGGGCATATTTGTTGAAGAATCTCTGCCTGGACTTGGTCAGAAAAATGTGTGGTAAATGTTGCAACATCTATAACTTCCTACTTCATAGTGCCAGAAGTCAGCAGTTGAAAGCTGTGATTCATAGAAGACAATGCCTCTGAACTGCTGTAATGGATGACCTGCTGCCCTTTGGTCTCTGGGAGAGAGACGTGGTAAGGGCACTGAATATTTTGAGAGTTAATATATTTGCTATTTAAAAACCAATTTGGACATTAAAAGAAATCTTCATGTAACAGATTTCATTCATCTGCCTAACACAGTAAGCTTTGATTTAGGCAATCAAGATTTTCTTTATATTTAATTGTGTACACTGTTTTTCATTCAGTCAATGAGTTGTCAGCTTTTCATGTATTTTTAAAGACTCATGAGTAGATGATCTGAAGTGCTGTTAATTATCAATTAAATTTTCTCAGAGCAGAATGTAAAAAGTTCAGATGAACCCAATTAGGAAGGATGCAGCTTCCTTCTGCACCTCTAGGCTCAATTACTTTAAAGTATATGATAACACAGGAAAATAATCAAACTTTTCCTATCAATTATAAATGTGCTTCTTAAATGAGATTCTAAAAAGTCAGAAATGCATAATTCAAAAGTGAAATGAATAGAAATACATTATTCTTTGTTTGGCTATTTATTACCTACATGGTCTAATGCTATTTTTACAAAAGAGATGACCTTGTAGATTTGTAGATCTTTTTTATCTTGGATATTTTTGGTTTAGAAATTTTTCTGCTACTGGATACTTGCTACAAATGCTAAACTTCTGCTAGCCAGTTATAATTTTGGTAGAATAAATTTGGATGTTTATTTTGCTAGTTGAATACTCAGGTCTCTCAATTTCATAGAAACCTGCAAAATTTCCACTGTCACTTGTCATGTCTATTCATTTACCTCACTTGATCAATAACTTTTCTCAGCATCATAAATGTACTTGATGTTTAAGAGAACCATACAGACCCAAGTTTATTACCTCAGCACATTATGCTAGTGAAATAAGACGGTGGAAGGCATGTTAACAGAAACTTAACAAGGAGTTTGTAAATACTCTGGCCAAAAAAAAAAGAGAAAGAATTTCTGAAGAAAGGTGATCAAAACAATGAAGGATGTGCAGTGATCAGGATCTTTGTGTTTGCCAGGAGACATGAGAGAGAAATATATTTAAGACTGGATTAAATCCCTATTTTGTCTGAAGGTCAAAGAGTAGACAACTTTGGATAGGACTGAATCTCCCCAATCACTTTTACTGGTTTTTACTGAAATAGGAACCATCTTATAGCTGGGTTTTGTCTCTGCTAGCTGTAATGAAAGGCCATTTCACTGACAGGAGGTAGCATTTCAGTGTTCAGACTCAGTGTATTCATGCACATTTCGAAACCCTTTATTCTTTAACTTAATATTCCTTATCTCTTTCCCACTTTGGTTTAACTCACTTTCGTATTTACAAATAACATTCTTCTCTTAAGACTTTCTCTTCCTTTGGTGATCCCAGTAGCACTCACTTTTACCCACACAGATTGCATTTATTTTCCTTTTAATATGAGTGATCAGAGTAATGTACAATATTCCAGAGAAGTGATGTACAGGGTGATACTATATTTCAGGTTTTCTACTGGAAGCATATCTCCCTGCATGTTCTAGAGTCACACTTACCTTTCTCTCAGCTGGTTTCTCTTTGTGACCTCTTCTGATCCACTTATCCTTTTTCATTCACTTCTGGCTGATGATCTTCCAGTTTATGACAAATTCTTGGTTTAACTCTTACTGTGCACCATTGAGCATACTGTACTGTTACATTTAATACTATTTCCATCCCCCCACTCCTCATAGACATTCATTACTTGCATGTTTTCAGGAAGAAGATTAGGCCAAGGATTTATCAGTCTCCTTTGCAGTTTTGATGACATTTTCGTGTTTCTGCATCAGACTTATCTTTTAATAAAAACAATAAGTCTATATCATCTCTCTAATATTCCATTTCCAAGTGCCTGCTTCTTATAAGCTTCTCACCCTCTTCTTCATATATTTTTTATTTTGTTTTTAAATTTAGATTCTTTTGCATTAAACATAGTTTTATTGTTAGAGAGACTTTACATTTGTTGACTATAAGTATTTGGGTCGGCTTTCAGTTTGATCTTTGTACTGTACTGTGCACAACAGGTATTTGTTTATGATAGGAGTATATGTGACAAAATAAATATTTTTAAAAATAATGTCCAACGACATGCAACACCCCCTCAGCATAATAACATAGTATTAAGTCTAAACTATGCACAATACATCTGTCTCATTCTAAATAAACACTTTAAAACAAATTTTTTCAGCACAACAAGGAGACATCACGTGTCAAGCTTGAGATGCTGGATATTTTAATGCTCACTGCCTATAGCCATAATATTAAGGAAAAGGGTCATTATTGGAGAGGTGGTTGATCTCAGCTTTGAATTCAAGTTTATGATGAGAAAAATATTCAAGATTTTATTGTATTTTAAAATCTTTAAAGAGTGGTGATTTAGATAAATAACTTTTCCATGGATATGGTTATTAACATCACTCTTGATTGTGGCACTAAATGTTACTTGTTCCTCCTTAAAATATTTTCTTACAGGAGAGTAACAGCATATATTTCCCGGAGTCAGAATCAGATTCTGATGCACTTTAAATAATGAAAACATATCTGAGATCTTTCTAAGACATAATTTCTAAGATAAAGAAAAGTATAAACCCTTGCAAACTCAGTCTTGGTTTTCCCAAACAAATAGCCATAAGACTAAAAGTGGTCATGTCAGCTACAATCTTTACTTCATCTCAGATAAAATGAAAAAAGAAAATTAAAAAATAAAATTTAAAAAGAGCATGAGTTTGAAAATTATCACTCTCTTTTGCTTTCATAAGTCTGGGGAAAATGTCTGGTTCTTCATTCCTTCTGGAGACCAGTTCCTCTCACCCCATCATACCTCTTTACAGGTTCTTACTATCCACCCAGGAAGCAGCTGCATTTTATGTATGACGACATGCAAAAGCAGATGGTTATCTTGAAGCTCTGGTTTGTGTGGTCAACCTCAGTCATCTTTAGGTTTCATGAAAGCTAGCATTTTCACTCCAGTTGTTTGCAAAAATCTGCCTCATGTGCCATCACAAAAAGTGCATGCAAAATACCTTTTCTACTTAATCTAGTTATTAATTGAATGTATTAATGTATGTCCACTTTACTGTCTGCTCTCTGAAGTATGTATTTTCCAGAATCACATTACTCAACTTTGATCTCTATTCCTTACACTTGTGGGGAAGGAGAATATCAAAATAATCAAAAACTAAAAAACACTCCACAAATTAGGTTTTAAAATCACATCTTGTTGTGCTTATGCATAATGCTTGAATACTAAAGGTTTGAGGGAATTTGAAAAAAAAAAATTAAGTACAGCTAACAATGGTAAGTAAGAATTGTGTACTATTAGTATAATAGTAATAGTAAGTGTACTATTTAAACGTTTTCCTTGTTTAGTTTATCATTTTAGCTAGGATTTGGAATAGAAGGATAATCCAAACTGTGGGTTTTTTCCTATGAGTTATATAACTCTATTTTTCTAAAATTAAAGTATCTGAAGAAATGATTAGTCCACTGTGGAACAAACAACACCATGCAACCACAAACACCCAAAACCGATTTTATTTTTTTTTTTCAAAAGAAGTTGCATTCATTCTGCTGTTCTTCCTTAAACTGTGCAAGTTCATGTGAGCAAATTGTCTCTATAGTCATATTTTTTCTACCCACAGATAATGCATCACCATAGCAATTCTCTTTCTGTGCTGCCCTGAGTAACTCCACTCCCACGACTCCCCCTGACTGAGATATGTTTCTCATCTACCGAGGCTATACAATTTTTACAGTAGCAACTCAGCCTTGCTACGTTTGTACCAACGCTCAGAAAGAGCATCTAATTTCAGCGTGGAGTACCATTTTACATCAAGTGACAAATTAAAAAGTACTGTGGAACTGTAAATCAGAATTAGGACTTTTACTTTCAGAAAAGTGAATACTAACACAGGTAGAATAGAATCTTTCATGTCTCTAAATATTACTTTACATGTACTTTGTGTTTCAGTAGTTGGCTCAAATCCATGCAAATATCTAACAAATAGACACTTTATGAATAATTAGGACTGAACTAAATTCTGAAAACACCTATTTATTGCCTTCTGAAACCAAAACACTGGTAATTTCTGAAGATGTCTGTGTTTTGTTTATTTTAATTTTTAGGTTCTGTAAACATCTAGATTTTTTATTTTGGCCAAGAGTTGCTCAGGTGTCCATATTTTTGCAGCTAGTGTACACCCCAGAAGGTTGTTTGCTCTCTCATATGTGGCCCCTATCATCTGAGTTGCATATTCCCTCATCTCATATATGGAACTTGTTTGAAAATTGCATTGTGAGCCCACATCATTTTCCACCTAAAAAGAGAGCAGTAAGTGAGATTAAATTTATTTCTTATTTTATAAATTAACTCAACAGTTAATAGACTCAGTCAAGTTGTAAAACATTTAGATTTTGCTTCTTACTCTGCCTTTTTTTTTTTAAAGTGATTGTTAGTCATCAAAGTATAGCAAAAAGTACTAGTGAAAGGTATTCTAAATTTCTTTTGAAGTTGCTCTACTTTGCACAGTATAATTAAATGCTTGCTGGGTCAAAGGAAAAAAAAGTAGAGTAAGTAAAGCAACCACTAGGGAGAGAAGTAAGAACTGAATTTTAGTGTTATTATTACCTTACGTAATAGCTTTAAACACTAAATACAGCACAGCAGTTACTATCCTAGAATGCTCACTATCATGGTAGTTAGTTATATTTGCTTAGAAAGTGGACAAACTTTCAAATCTCAGCAGGCACTGAAACAGGTGTGGTAACCCCTGTGTTACTGCTTTAGAAATCGAGAGTATCAGAAATTAAGTGATATATTCCTTGAGAGCTCTATGAGACAAGATCATGACAAGTGAATAGCTTCTGGAAGTAGTTGAAATTGTGACACGTGTCCATTCAGGCCTAAAGTGAGGCAACTGAACACCACGAAACTGAAAATATGCTCTTCCATATGGGCTCTCTTTCTGGCTAGCCTAAACATGCCCATGATCTTTATGCTGGTTTGTGCATGTTTCTTTCTGAAATAGCTAAAATTTTACAGTAAGTAGAAACTAGATACTTATAGGCTGTCAAAGTCACCAAGACAGCTATATTGTAGTGTGGAAGACAACTAAAGTATCAGTGGACTGCTTCTTCCTTTGTATTGTATGGCTTGAATTATGCTGGTAATTTGTATATCACACAAAGGACTTTAGTGCAAGATTCTAAAGATATTTGAGCTGTATTTAGTTAGTTGTTCTTCATTCCAGCTTCTTCTCCAGTAAATGCTGCCCACCTGTACACTGGAATGTTGTCTCTAAAATGTTTAAGATTAAATTAAGCTCATGTTTCTTTTTGAAAGGAAAACAATAAATTAAAAAAAATCCAGAAAATATTCAGGTAATATTTTACAATTACAATGTCCAATGTGGACTATGACAGACACACATTTTCAGTATTACAAGCAAAAGTGCTAAACATCTCTACAGTAATTATTGCTAAGATAATGAACATTTAATCTACAGAAGATACTAATTTATTATTATTACTGCAGTTTCTTATCAAGAATATTTTAATTTCCTTGTAAATCTGAGGTTTTGTCATACATTGACAAAGTCAACCTTTTAAAATTTTGCTTATAACAAAACAATAAGAAACAAGTAAATCCAATATTTAATGTTATTTTAAATGAATTTTTTGTCTTTACGCTTCAAATTCTACTTTTTGCTACTGAATTTCTTTTATCGATCCCAGCATAATGACTAGAATTAAATGCCTGCAGCTAATCAAATTTATGTTTACACAAAAAAGAATACAACTGCAGAGATAATGAACTACAACACTAAGAGGTGAAATGATCACTAGGGAGGAAAACTGCACCATTAAAATTTTTTCTGAATATGTAACTGAAAAAAAGGGTACAGTGGCTTTTGGGAAGGCTATAATTCATGTAATAATACAGAATGAAAATTTATAAATTATTAATAGGAAATGACACCAATCAGATTTGCCCAATAAATGTGTGAATGCAATATAAAACTGAAAATATAGTGGTAAGTCAAGTACTGCATAAGGAAAGTGCCCCTTCAGGCACACAACACAAACCCAGACTTGAACAAAACCTTGGTTTTCCTTAAAGATTTATTTGAGAACAAGACTAACAACTTTACCAATACTTAACAGCTCAGGCCCCTGAATCTTTCTACCAATGAAGAGCAATGAAGTAATGTTTTAAGTGTGTCAAATTCGTAGATAAAAAAGTAAACCTCTTTATTAGAAACTGTACTTTCTGCTGATTTTCATAGGAAATTAAACCAGCTAAAATTATCTGGACAAGGGCATGACAATTTTTGCTGATTCTTTCCTTCATGATACCAAGTGGAGAAAAGGATAGGCAGACAAAGAATCTGAGGTGTTGTGAACAGAAGGGACATAGCAATCAAGAAAACAAGGCTGAAGTAGGATCACCAGAAGCACATGGATATAAATAAAGAACTGCTTGTGCCACAGTTTTGTGAGGGAATCCCTTGTTCCCTTCACAGGGAAAACAGCACACTTGAGTGTCCTCTGAAATGCCTGGGAAACAGAAGAAATTAGACGTCTGTGTGCAGTTACAGGATTACGACCTCATTGAAACCATGGAGATGTGATGGGACAGCTCACACAACAGAATGCTGCTAAAGAGAAACACAGGTCCCTTAAGAACTGCGGGTTAGGAATGCAAGAGGGAGTTAGTGGTCTTATGTTTGAGAGAAAAGTTGGAATGCATGGAGCTCTGCCATGTACTAAGTGATGAGCTGAGATCTGCTGTGTTGGGAACTGGCGGGCAGATTAACATGGGCTACTCCTAATAGGAAAGGAGTAGTTGAGACCTTTGTCAGGCAATGAGAAGTCTCACATTCCCAGTCCCTGGTTCTCATGCCTGACATGACACCCTGACATCTGCTTGAAAGAAAACATAGAAAGGCAGAAGCAAGCTAGGAGGTTCTGAATGTCATTGATAACAGCTTTCTGCCACAGGTGATCCAGGAATTAACTAGGAGTGGTGGACCTGATACTTACAAATAGGGAAGAAGTGGTCAGGGAACTGGAATTCAGATAGAACCTTGGACTGCAGTAACCAGGGATAGTGGAATTCAGGATCCTAAGAAACTGGAGCTGGGCAAAAAACAGGATCCCCACCCTGGACATCAGAAATGCAGATTTTGATCTGTCCCCTTTGATGAACAGAGGCAAATGTGAAGTTCTGCACCTAGAGAGGGATAACATCATGCAGCAATGTCTCTTGGGGCCAACTGGCTGGAAAGCAGCTTTGTAGAAAAAGACCTGGGTAATCCAGTGGAAAACAAGTTAAGCAGGAGCCAGCAATTTGCCCCTCATGAAAAGTAGGCCAAGGAATCCTTGGCTGTATTAAGAGTGTTGCCAGCAAGCCAAGAGAGGTGATCCTTCCCCAATACTCACCTGTGTCCAGTGCTGTCTCCTCAGTACCAGAGAGAAATGGAGCTACTGGAAAGGGCCCAGTGAAGGGTTACAGAGGTGATTACGGGACTGGAGCTTGAAGACAGAATGAGAGAGCTCAGACTGTTTAGCCTGGAGGAGGGTTGGAGGGGGCACCAATTGGAGGTCACTCACTAACAGCATACCTCAGGGATCAGATGCTGGCACCAGTACTATTTAACATCTTCATTAATGGCCTGGGTGATGGGGAAGGACTCCTCCTGATCAGGTTTGATACAAAACCTGGAGCAATGGCTATAATATACTAGGTGGGTCTGCTATCATTCAGAGAGACATAAACAGGCTGAAGAATTGAGCAGACAGGAATCTCTTGAAGTTCAGCAAAGGCTTTGGTTGACCCTGCTCAAACAGTGGGATTGCATTAGATATTGTCAAGAGCTCCCTTCCGACCTCAAAAAATATGTGATTTTGTGATTCAGTACTTGATGAGTTACATTCTGCATTTATTTTCACTGATGTTGATAGGATATTATTAAGTGTCTAACCCCTAGGGGCATGCAATGAGCAAATGCCTCTGAGGGCTACGTACTGTGCTGTATTTAGAAGAGATCATATCATAGGTTAACAATCTTTGACAAGGGCTGTAAAAAATCAACTGTGAAAGACTTTGAAACAGCTCACTAGAAAGGACAACTGACTAATTATAGCTCAAGAAAACTGTGCTATGTAATTTCTAAGGTGATATTCCAAAGCTCATCAGAGTAATTTCTTTCACAACTATTGGCTTGGATCAGGCCCCTTTTTGAATAAAAAACAGGCAGTGAATAAAACGCACAAATAAGGAAACATTTAGAAAATACCATAGACAGTAAAGTTCTACCTCATATAATATTTTTGGGTAAAATAAAGAAAGAAATCACATTGCCAGGGATCTGGTAATTACAGAATAGTTATGGAACCTCTACTGGGTCTGATGAAGGTATTTTTATCTCTTTTACAAACAGAAAACTAATGAATAAGGAATGAATGTATAATATGGCTTCAAGAAAAACTCCTGCCATGTGTGCTGCAGCTTGTTACCTCAAGTGTGATGATAAATCTGTCTGAGGATAAACTGTGCACTGAAACAACATGTGTCAAAATACTGCTCTACTTGTTTACTGTATTAGGAATATTTTTGGCAATTTTAAAATTTAATTTTGGAAAAAATGCCTCTAAACAGCTTTGCTATAGGATGGGACAGGTTATAAACTTTGGATGAGAAGAGGGAAGACTAGGTGCCTGAGGAAGAGGGACTCTAATTTAGGTTTTGCATCAAAACCAAAGAAAGTAATGAGAGCCCAGCCTAAAGGCTGGATTTGTAAAGAGTGTTTAGGTGTCTGAAGGTGTAGGTGGATGCCTTGTGTGATCTCAGAAGCATTATAATGAGTTTAATGGGTATTTCCAAAGACAGAGAGCATGCTTCAGCCTGTAATTGCCTGGGTGCCTTTCAAACTAGGTCCTAAGACCGTGAAAAGTGGCTCGTGAAACAAGCAGTATTTCTGGTTCCCAAGCTAGATTATCACTGAGCCTTACACTCACAACAAGTCTGAAATCTCTTGTCCCTTGAGATGACTTGTGGAACTTGGATGGAAAAAGCAGAAACATGATTTTCAGTTTGGTTTACATCAAATTATTATCAAATATATTTATATATTTTCACTTATGCAGATGCTTTTAAATCCTGCTCTGAATCAGGAAAGAATTACTGAAAATTTGGCATGCCCTCCTCCAGGTAAATTTTCACTAGTTTAACTGATTAGTCTTGTAAAACACGTAATTTGATTAAGTAGATGCAATATTTGGTATATATGTCGACCAGCAAAGGTGTCATTTTGTTAATTCTGAAACTAGTGACTTGTATCTATCCTAGCCCATCCTTTACACGTGGCTATAAGGCTATATGTGGTTATGGAGATATTTAGACCCTTTCAGTCATATGCAAATTTCAGGGAATTGCGTGTGCACAATGAAAAATGTTCTGAGAAGATAGGCTTTGTACATTTTGGATTAAGTTTGTATTCTTATTTTCTCAAATATACATGTGCACCTCTGAAGGACTTTCTGCTATTTGCCTGAGACAGGGTCATAATCAGTTCATACATATGACTTAATGGAAGTTTGCTCCATTTGTTGTGTGGGAATTATTCATGCATGTGAAGAAGAAGAGAGATAATTTCTTCTTTTTTTCCATCATTGAACCTGCATTCACTTTTAATGGTCTAGTGAGAGCATCTGTTCACTTTCTTTCATATTATCAAGTAGTCAATGAGAGAACAAGCCATAAAATTTGAAGGAGTTAAATGACAATGATGAGGAAAATTTAGATCGGGTATCATGAAAAATGACTGACTAAAAGACTTGGGGGAAAACTCCCAGAGGAAGACATGAGGGGTGTTAATCTAGAGATGCGCAAAATTCAATTGAAAAAAATTAGTTATCATCAAGTGTGCATTAGCGAATGCAACAGAGAACCTAAGCAGGCTACCTGATTTACAGTGAGGAACTACTGTTGCCCTGAAACATGCTCCTGACCATAGAGCCTCAGGGTTAGCAAGCTCATGCATTAAAACAATTAATTAAAGAATGCAATGGGGTAGTAATGCTGATAGCCATCTTTTATATTAAAAAAAATGGACAAGAGGACTACTTTACTAGTAGTAAAACTAAGGGTTTAAATCCATGTTTCTGAGTCGGAAATCCTTTTTTCAAAGAACAAACTTAAAAATTTTGTGCTCACGGAGAGGATGAGGGAGATGAAAGAATTTTGTTGTCTAGTGATTCTGAAGATGGAAAATAGCAGAATTTTACGTTTTCAAGGAATAGTATTTCTTGAATCACAGCATTACCTCCTTTTCTGGTGTGGCACACCTTCAAGGCAATCTCCTTTTGATAGTCTGATGATTCTTGTAGTTTGATATACATCCAGCTTCCTCAAGGATGAGGGGAAAAACAGTGAATCCAGTTCTTCTGCTTTCAGGATAAATATATCAGTTGCTAGCCAGTATTTAGAACAGGAAACACATCTCTTCAGACTCTAAAAGTGGCTGGAGCAGGAATTTCTAGTGTTCAGACTGGGAAATCTTAACAGCTGTTGGCTGATGTGGTTCAAAAGAAAGTAGGGCAGAACCCAAAGACAACTGGATTTCCAGGGCTTTACAAAACTCTAGGAACTTTTATTTTATTTTGTCATCAAAGCTTATGAAGTTCTAATTTTTTTAAAGATTCTTACACCCATCACACCTAGCCCAAGACACATGCAACGTTCCACTCTTCAGCTTGTCTAAACTCTATTGTCACAGCCTATTCCAAAACTTGTCTCTCAATACATCATATTTTGAATAAAGCCCAAGAAAATATTTAATTTTACTATCATTTAAAGAGTTAGTTACAAGTCCAAAAGACCTCAAATATTAGGTAATTTTTTGAAAAATCTTCTGAATTTTGAAATTAAATATTTTTCTCTCAAAGAGAGAAAAGAGTAAACCATTTTATTTGGCCTTTTAGCATACTTCTCCATATTTCTATATACCTCAAAGTCCTCATGAATTTGAAGGTTTATGATTTATTAACTGAAACTGGCATAACCTAAACTACTGCAATAGTAAACAGCACAACAGACAACTACTAATTTAACCATACAGTTCAAACTGTGTTTGGCAATTCCTAAAACCCAAGAACAAACATAGAAAAGAAACAGAAGTCTCAATTCCATATTCTGAAACCCAAGCTTTTAGTTAGCTACAAATTAGCCTACTAAAGCCAAATTTTCAGATGCAGTTATTGAATAGAACCCTATCTGTAAGATGGAAACAAATTCAGCAGCCTAAAAGGTCTAGGGAAGAAGACCTTCATCTTGACAACTGTGCCACATTATATGTAATATTACTGAATGCAAAATGGAAGTGAAAACTGACTCAATTCTTCTAAAATAAGACAAGCTATTTTTTCACATTATTGCACTCCAATATGCATCATACCTCTCTCCCAAGAAATTATTATTCCATCAAGCTTTTAAAATTTTATGATTGTGTTATAGTAGAAAATTTCTTAATGCATTTTAGAAATACTAGTTGGAAGCAAAATTAATGTGATTTTGCTTTCTTTTCAATTTTTTTTTGTTTGAAGTTGTTGTATGCTTTTTTTATTCAATTAGTTTTATATAATTCTGCTAGAACTACAAACAGCTCGGTTTTACTCAGGCTGCATCAATGCTATTATGTGTATTATCAAACTCTCTTATTGCTAGGAGTACAGCAAACTATAAGGTTTTTAACTCTGCTTTTGTACTTGCTCCTTGATTTCTCTGTATCTGGTATGATGACTTTCTGGTGGAAATGTCCTAATTGCCTCCCTAGTGGTTCGAGATAGGACCACCTGTGAGTAGATATTTTTCTTCATTTGGTGGAACGGGGCAAAAGCAGGATTTTGCCAACACGACTATGAATCCAGCTGAAGAGGTGAAGTGCTCATACTTCATCACCACAGTGGTAGTAGTGATATATGTAAGCCTCTAAAGTAGAATGTGGAATTACCTAAATGCCAAGTAATGTTACTTCCAGTCTCTGGCCTTACTGGAGGTGCTCAAAATTGTAAGCTCTTTTTAAACTTTGTAACTGGTGTTATATCTCACCAGTGACATTGAGAAATTTTTGAACATCTAATCATTAAAACTGTAATATTTTGGTTGTACAGATCTATTGTAAAAACGTGGTGAGTAGGAAGGAACGGACCTGATGACAGAAGTGTCAGAGAACTACAATATTATCAGAATGACAATGTTATCAAAGAACTATTTCCACTGCTACATAGTCAAAATGAAAAAGTGAGTACTAATGATGCTCAGAAAGAAATGTAATGAGGTATCTCCAAACAACAGTCATAAGCTCTCATACAAAACTATCTGATGGTGCCCAAATATAAGGGATATGCCTCTCTTTTAAGTTAGCTTCATTTGATATAAACACCTTACATACCCAAGCCTTGGGGTGGGTATGAGGGTCGAGTTCTAGACTTGTCTTCTACACAGGAAAGTATACAGGCAGGAATAGCAGTATTTCCTTAACAAGGCATCGGAGTATTGCCTTAAAGGTGACTTGTACAATGTGAAGTGTCAGAACAACTGGGGTTTTGATAAATGAGCCTTATATGCAGGAGTTGGAAACAATTTCCACAACTGATAACATCAGATTTTTATTTCAAGTGCACCTCCAGTTGCAGTCTATATCCCTGCAGTGTGACCATTTTTCCTAATTAAGATTATCATCTCTGCCAGGCTGAACTGTATCTACATCAATTAACTTATTCAAATTGCTTATGGAATAGGGCCTAGAAGGAATAAAGTGTCACTCAATTATATTTTCTCTCATATGTCTCTTTACACATGCCTTTGTCCTTTGCTTTGATCTCTAAAGGGTTTCACTGAATGGCAAAGTCCACTCACCTCATTGAGACGAGCACCAGACTACAATGCCTAATCTGTGGGTAGAACACATTATTACAACATGGGCACTACTGCAAAACCAGTAATCAAAGTGATAATACTTTCAATTTTATAATGTTTTCCTTACATAGGACCAAATTATACTGATTCTTACACAGAAGCTTTTTTAATATCAGTAGAACTGATGGATGTATGGAGAATGGTGTTTTTTGAGAGTTACAAAACTGGTGAAACAAAAAAATAGATTTACACTGAATAACTTATCAGTGTAAGTCTTTCAATCCATTAATATTCATTTCATTAGAGTATATGTAATAATAAAATTACCTGAAAGAAAAGGATTGGCTTGAACAGTGAGAATAGCTTTATATACTTCAAGGAGGGACTTACACATGGAGATACTTTATTTTCGTCAGAAATGTTGCTTCCTCTGAAGCCACACCACTTACATACAGGGTAGTTACCGACTTCTCCATTGCTGCAAGCACTCCATTATAGTAAAGATCAGCTATGTAAATATGATGGTATTCTCTAACATTTTATTAGCAATGTAATAATGGTTGACTTATACCTTCTTTCATACAGCACTTGCATTTTTAAATTTCCTCATCCTTCTTAACCTATTCAGAACTATTTCAATTTCATGCCTAATATTTGATATTATTAATAGGTTTGTGTTGGCTGTGACATAATAAGCATTGTGTCCTAAACAGTTCAAGTTTTGCCACAATGAATTCCAGAGTTCAGAGTAATCTCTGGTAATGTAGGAAAAGCTTTTCATACACGTGCTCTCCTTTGCACCAGATCATGAGAAAACAACTGTAAGACTGAAGCTGCCAGTATATTAACACTGCGCTTCTGTGAGGTTTATGTTTGCTTGCTAAGCCACATATGCCAAAGTGGGCTTAATTTTCAAGTATTGTAAAATAAACTTTCAAAACATATATGCCCTACACTAAACATAGCCTCACACTTGGACCTTGCACTGATGAAACTTGTCTGTCAATCTGTCTGGACATAAATGATGAGGAAGACTCCAAGGAAGGATAAATTGCAGGGCTTATAAGTGCAAAAGACATGAGCTTTTTTTTTGGTTTGGTTTTTTTTTTTTTCCTTACAGATAGAATGACTCCTCAGACACAATGGGTTTAAGCTGACTTGCTTGACTTTGCCTGTCCCTACCCTAAATAGCACAGCTATGGCACTGCAATACACTGCACCGTGTGCTTCAGTAGCCAAGATCATTCATAAAAATCAGTGATTACAACATGTTGCAACTTTTAAAAAGACTTCTCAGATGGTAATGCACCTTTAGATTGAAGTATTATTTAATTACTTTCAGAAACACTGAAATTAAAGTTATTTACAATTGGCCTTATACATCTAAAAAAAAAAAGACCAGGGTCTGTGTAGCCAAAACAATCTCTTTGCTGCTCCAAGGGAGGAGATGGGAGATGTTAACTTACCCTCCTATGACAGTTCCAGTTTTCTGAATACTTCCGTAGAAAATGCATTATTATTTCAAGTGAGCTAGACAGAAAAACTCTGATGAACCAAAACCGTGTCAAAATTACAATTAATTAAGTTAGAAATACTTGTGCAGGGGAGAACACAACATTTCGGCCTTGATATAATGATGTGCAGTCAGGGAAGGTGTCCTCTGCAAATACCATAAACACATATACAGACACCGGAAACATATGCTACCCTTTTTTTTACCTACTCCACAGCTCAGAAACCTGGGTGGGATTTTACTGCGCTAAGTGCTTGCTTTGTCTATCAGATAAGATAGACAAATCTATCAAAAGTTAGTAACACAGGACATATTTGATTTTTTAATTAACTTTCTGTTTCCCTTTATATCCACTTTGATATTAAGCAAATGTATTTTGAGAGTAGCTGGAAATGGACAGGTAGCTTGAAGCACCCAGAGCTGTATTTCTTCAGATAAAAAGGTAAATATTAGCCAACCAGGTAATTTCCTTTACTACAAAATATTTTTCTAAATGATGCAACGCTGCAAAGTCACCTTCTTCATATTAAAGAACTTCTTTTTTTTCCTGTTACTGATACTGAAAGTGGAAAACACAAATTAGATCAATCAGTTTATCTCATGTTAAACACAAGAGAATTGGGGATGATTTCAATTCCAGAACAATGCAGTATTAGGACAACATATGCCATATGCATTCAATGCTTTAACAATATTTATAGAAGCATTTTTAGGGCATGCCCATATGAATTTTGCTTTATTTTGAAGGAAGAAAAAATGAAATACACTATTGGAAAAATGCTTAGTAGGAGAATACATATTAAAAACATGACTGCAAATGACCTTTATTGCTGTTGATGACTTAATAACTATCTTTGGAAGAGCTGGAAGTGAAGTTTTATGGAACAGTCATCAGGGTTTGCTCAGTGATTTTCATATACCAGCATTTAGGATAAACTGAAATGGCAACTCTTTCTTAATTGTTTTTAACAAAAAGGTTAGTAATCATATTGATAATTTATTACATTACTGTGTGATTCTGGAAAATGTCTTTTTTTTTTCTGGAGAATGCCTTCCTATACAAACAAAATAAATTCCTTTGAAGTCTTATTCTTGGAATCTATATCTAAGCTTTACCCTAGTGAGGAATATCCCTCTATTAACATTGAAATTTGCACAGGATTAGTTGATACAGTGAATAATTCCAATTAGTGAGTAATTCCAGGTCAGTACCCCCAACTTTAGGTACTGATGAAAGTGGACTGAACTTCAACCATATCATTTCAATTTAACAAAATAAAACCTCACTGTTCCTAGAAGCCATAGTCTTTTTGCCAGTGCTTGCACTTGAACAAAATTCTCCATTGATTTCACTGGAATTCAAATAAAGCCAAAGCTGGGAACTTTAGAGACCCTTAGCTCCCTTTGACAGATTTCCTATAATACATTTTTCTCCTCTAAGTAGAAGTCTCCAGTCTGGAAAAATAAGAACACTACAAATATTTCTTTTAGCTATTATATTTATAGAATTGCTCCCTTAGGCTGGAATCAATCACTTCAACTGTTACTGGTTTGTACATTAATTTTGGTCACCACTTCAGAGTAGTTTAGCACCTTCAAAACTGAGATTCTCCACCAAACCACAACAAGCTTCCATGAATTTTATGGTTAGCCTGTGAGTAGTATTATTGACTGACACACAACTCTGCAGATAGAAGTGATATACTTGCCTATATCTGGGCAAATTCGAACTGCTGATTCACTACCGTGGCCTTTTTTATACCCATTTGAGCTTTGCTTAAACACATGAATTAAAGATATAATTTTTTCATATTTGTATATAGAAATATCCATGTTCAATTAAAATTGGAATTCATGTTTTTCACCAGCAGTTCTGCTTGAACATAATGTAGTCAAACACATATAGCAAAAGGGTAGACATAAACCCATGGATGCCGTGAACTCTACTAGGCCCACTTATGCTGGGAGCAAAAACTAATCCAATTTCTCACTTAAAATTATACTCAGTGATGACACTCCATTACTTGTCTTGATGACCTACAATAATGATAAAATTAATGCATTAGTCACATGCAATCAAATTGGCTCCCAGTAAGTAGTGCAGTCTGATTAGGAACAGCCTTTGTTTCAAAATTTCCCCTTCTTTTCACTGTACAGCAAGTGATGTAATTTGACTGGGTGGAAGAAATGAACTGAATTTCAGAGGGCAAACTGATTATAACAAGGCACCTGAAAACACCTTTTTTTAACCAGAATAAATTTCTATGAGATTTGAGTTTACTGACAGGGTATGACTAAGAATTCAGTGAAAACACACTTGTTCTCTGAAGTACTGTAATCAAAAGTAAAACAGTTTATTCTTTTTATAAACCTATCTGTATGATGTACTTGTATATATATGTACGAGTCCTGTGGGTTTTGTAAATCACAATGTTACTGCTTCTTCAATCTTACCCTCTACATGTCACAGTCTGCAACTGCTCATGCTTAGATGTGTTTGTGTGGTAATATTGTTTGAAGACAATATATCAGGACACCGACTATTTTAGCTCAAATGAAAGAAAATTGCAAATTAGATCAGTTTATACAAATTGGATGCAAATTATTTAGTACTTCTAGCTATATTGGCTTACAGATATGTGCACAATTAAAATGTTCACATAAACAGACACGAAGGCTAGCAACAATATCGCTGATGTTTCCATCAAGTGTCATGTAAGAAGAGGTTCTCAACTATGGCCTTTTTCTGCTTATATTTTATGTTTTCAAACTCAAAATTCTCAAAGCTCCAATCTGAATTTAAAATTAGCATGCACAGTAGAAACTTAAATGTTTCAATGATGTGTGTAACATCCTCTAGGTGCTGAAAGAGGAATAATGTATTGTGCCAGGAATAGCTGCTGCCAGGTAAGACTATCATAAAATTTCACTGGGCTTCAAAAAGTCTGGACTGTGACACATTGCCAAGTGAGGTTTTAGAAGAGAAAACAAGCAACCGAATTTAAAGTGATGATTACTTTGTATCAATACATTAGTGTAAAAATATTAGTGTTAATTCCTCCTCTCACCCTCCTCCCACTTTACTAACAGCTCATATTAAGTAACAAAGAACTCCACTTATTCAGGGAAATCTATTGAAAACTGAGATACAACTTTGTATTGTTACGAAGATACAAATATGAAACCTGATTATCCTGATATTCTTGCTTAAAGGTATCTTTATCATCATATTCTCTTCAGTAACATGAAGGCTTCTTGAGATACATAGCAGCATTGAATGCAACAGCAGCAGAGATAATACTATCATTTTACTTAATTTATGTATCTAGATTACAAGCTAAAGTCCTCTGCTATATAGTGAGAGCTTTGAAAACATCCTGCTTTCTTGTGGATGCTTTTAGTCTATATTTATATAGTTTCAAGTTATAAATTTATAAAATTTTTATAAAAATAACAACTAAATAAAATTCACATTATTCTTGAGTAGTTGCATACCATAGTTCTTTGATTTTATTCTAACTACTGACTTTTAGTTGAATTCCAATGACATTGAAACCAAAGCAGTAGTCCCACAGTACATTTCCTGTACTATTTACTAATTATTTAACAATAATTAAATATTGCGAAGGGTCTAAAAAAACGTGGTATGCAAAAATTGAGTATAAGAATTTTAAACAGCATTGAGAAGGGACTACTAATACAAAATAATTATAGGAACATTTTGAGAGAAAATGCACTCTGAAATATAAAATGTTTTAGAAAAAAATCTTCTGTAATTTGCATTTATTAAAAAAAAAAGATAGTTCTGAAACCCTGGACTATGTTACTAATATGTAGGGCACAATATTAACTGTGATGGTCACATAATCATACCTTTGGAGGGTCGTAAGTTCTCACTATAAGCCTGCCTGCTGGAAATATTTTGCACGAAGGAAGAGACACATCTCCAAAAGGGACAATAAAGATGATTAATCTGGCAGACAAACTACTGAGTGGTAGGTTTCAACAGCTTCATGTGACTCTAAAATTACCTCATTGATTTAGGACAGTAACTATCTGCTTAGCACATTTCCTTTACCAAGAAAGGATAACAGTTAATACACCACAAACAGAATCAATATCAAATGGTTTAATATACAGAAAGTAATACAAATTATCACTGCTTGAAGTGCCGTGTGAGGCACCACCACCAGCAACCACAACTGGATTATATGTTTCCTCAACCAAATGAAAAATGAATTCAGGGTAGTGTGTTAGGATATCCAGAATTTTAAATAGAAAATATTTTAAAACAAAATGTAGCATGAAACAGAAACAGCAACCATAATTATACTATTCTGTGGAGAAGACAAATAGATCTCCATTTTCAGAGTTAGCTATCAATTGGCTTTTATATGACATTATACCTTCTGACACTTAGGGTATTCTTCTTGTACAGTCAGGCAGATGACCTGAAATGAAGTTACTAAAACAAAGACAAAACAGGGAAAATAAGCCTTTTCTCTTGCCTGAGAAGGTTTGTTTCACATATATTGGTGACTATTACGGCAGATTTTGGCACCTTGATTAAGTGTTTTAAAACCTACACCACTTATTGCTTTGTAATGTTATCCTTGTATTCAGAAGATGAATTGCTAAACTGTAAATCATTGTCACCAATTCTCAGACATGAGCATAGGATAGGTGAGTTGCATAGAACCAGTGTATGTCAGACATCCTTCTGCTTTCCTGTATTATGTTGTGTCCTTGCACAGCAATAAAACAGACTACTTTTTCATCCTGATAGACAGTAATGAACTCACATTGGCATTTTTTAAAATTAATAGAATTGAAATAAATACATAGACCTACCTTTGTTATTCCCCATTATCATCCTCTATTAGTTTTCATGAAACACATTTTTTCATAAAATGAAAAGGCAAACCAGGTGTTAGATTATTTATGTTTGACAAATTCATATCATTTAAATAATTAAAACTAATTTGTGTTGAGAGCTACAGTTGCATTTTTATTAGAGAAACAAGTACAAATAGGCATCACTACAGAGCTGTTTATTCAATAATGAGATTAAATGAAATGGGTTTTGTACTCTCAATACTTTGATTAATGTGGCAATTGGAACTTCGGTGCCCTAACAATGTGGAAACAGCTGCTTACCCGCTATAAATCTGTAAAACTTCTTTTCTTTAAAGCTACATATTTTAAATTATCCCTAAAAATATATTGTAAGCAAAGTAGTGAGTTTTTTCAGTTTAAACAATACTTGCATTATAAACCTGAAAATGTACTACTTTTTAATTTAATCACAAAAAAAGACAGTTTCATTTACAAATAGCAGTATATATTTATATATAATGTAAACCTTTCAGCATATCTTTTTTTCTTATATAATATAGAGGTTATTGAATTAATCTGTATAGAAAAAATACTGTACTTTTAAAATAATAATAAATTCTGTGTTGTTTATCCTACAATAGGGAAGTACAACTTTAAGAGAAAAATATATGAATACAACCACAAGCAGAATGTGCTGTGTGTAAAATTGCCTGCCAAGAACCAGTTAAAGCAGCACAGTACTTACCCTTTGAACAAAAGGCATCAACACATAATTGCAAGAATTTATTATATACTATTAAATGTTTAAGGGAAAAACAAAGATGCAAAACTTCTAGAAGCAAACATATTTATGGAACTATAGTAGAGTATACTGTTCTCTTTTCACTAAAGATTTTTCAACCGTTTTTATTAAAGATGCAGCATAGTATATGTACAGGGACTGCATTGCACCAGATGGGGACACGCTAAGCGATGTTATTCTTGCATTTAAAAGATACC